>JASEVX010000006.1:67348775-67444810 GCA_031761405.1 Serripes groenlandicus
TTTCCGAAGTATTTAATTAACTTGCAGGCAAGTTATTTCTAAACATATACGCTCTTCTCAAAACGGCCGTTCTAACCAGGTTCCATGTACGCAATTTGCAGAAATGCAGGAGGTTTAACAAATATTTTAATGTCATAAGGAGAGAAAAACATGCAGCTAGTCAGGGGCTCGAACCAGGACCTCTTGCTTCCAGGGCAAGTACTCTACCGACTAAGCTGACCGGCCGCTTACATGTGATCTCTCGAACGATGTACAAGTTCAGACCGCGACATTTACCATATAAGGAAAAAGTAGAACAAATAATAAATAGTACAGCTAAGATCTTACATGGCCACCAGCGAAGATGTCTCGCGGGATGTTTTATGTTAAATTGTCCACGTTTGTGCTGGCTGGTCTGTAGAAGGAAACATATTGGATTTAAATATTAAAGGACTATCAAAAAATTGCAAGCCTGATTTGTGTTATATATAATAACAGCTCCTCCTTGGTTTGTCCATTTGATTTCTCTCTTAATTTTGAGACAACCCTTTATAGAATTCCACAGTCCATAGTTGATAGTCGGCTTTAGTGTAGGTCGCAAAACGCCTGTAAGCTTTCGACTACATTCCTTAGTATATGGGTTAGACATGAAGGTACAACATGTCTTAGTTTTAGATCCTTTACCCCAGATACCGCTAGATATTCCGATTAGCACTCTGTGTATCTCTTCACGTTTAAATATCTTCTATAGACCGTAGACATTTTATTGATTATTCCAGAAATTGATTAAATATTGTTGTTTCTTTTCTGCCATAAAATTCTGTTTCGTTTTGGTGAAATTGTTGTACTTCTGTGTGTCCTTTTGCTCAGGATGTCCTTGCGAGAGCACACAATAATACGTAGCTGAAAATGTTTTTCCCAAACCATTTTAACGAAGCATCTGGTATGCATTTTAACCATAATGCTTCCTTTATCTTTTCTTTTTTTTTTAAATTATAATACGTTTATCAACTTTATTTCGTTGTCAGCTTTCCTTTCCGTTCCAGTAAATTTTCCAGAATTTGAATACCAGATTATTTAAAGTTTGGTTTCTGTCTTGTTGGTGGAATAAAGTAGGTGTTATACTCACTAGAGAAGCATCTCGTTCTGTTTGACGTCATACATATTTAATCAGCATGAATACATGCATATAGCACTTCAGTTCATAATTCTTCGGCATTTTAGGAGTGGGTGCAAATTTATAAGAAGGTTTTTATATACTTACCTGATTTGATGTTAAGTTTTTGTCTGACAAATGAAGCACATTCACTGCCTCAAGTTTTGTAATTGTTGTTGGTATACTTTGTCAGCCTGTCTTAAAATAGAGCAAAGCCTCGGTAGCTTAGTCGGTAGCGAAGCGGGCTGTCAATCAAGGGGTTGTGAGTTCGAACCCCAGCTCGGCCAACATTCTTTCCAGACGTTTGACAAGCGTCATTCGTCTTTCACAAATGGACTAACAGTCTATGTGGAAAAGCTGCCAGTTGCTTCGAAAGTATGTTGTGTTAAGTACTGGTGTGAGAAAACCAGGAAACATATGAGTAGGTGAACTGGCCGCAGTGAAAAATTGTTGAAAATGACGTTAAACCCCAATTAATCAATCAATCATTCTATAAATAGATGTTTGATAATGTTTTGTAAACTATTGGCCGCGTTATTATTGTTTTGTTGGTATATTGTTAGTTATTATCTGGCGATTTATTGGTTTGTTAAATTATCATCAGTTTCATATTCATTATGTGTGTCTATGCATATTTCTTGCTTATTTACCTGCTTTCTTTATGTATATATTTCCTTTAATGCAATTTCACAGTTTCACCTATCTTTCAATCGACGGATTTTCTTCTATTTCTGTTTCCTACTTCAAGAGTTTCTGCATTTTCCTTGCTACATTTAAATTCTTAACATATAATGTAAACTTTCCTTCATCAATTGTCCTGTAGTGGGATATCTGGGTGAATATCTGATTTGAACTCTTCGATGACTCGCTTTTCTCTACGATGGTTCTGGTTTGTGCATTTATTGATCATGTTACTCATTGGAAGATTTTGGGGTAGGCTTATAGGTGTTTAACTTCTATATTTCTCAAAACCTTCAGCAATCTTTCGATTTCCTGTTTTTTGCCAACATTTTCGTCGTGTTCTGGTAAAATGTTGATATCAAACTGAAGCGCCTCTTGATTAAGGGAAAGTTCGTTCGATTTAATAAGAAATGTCTGTTGTTTTTCATTTATTTTCAACCAATTCATTTAACTCACTTACTGTTTCTGACAATTGTTTTTTACGGAATATTTTGCTATACATCAGCCTATCCGCAGATGTATTTGGTATTTAACTTTGAGGACACTTTCTTTGCCCTTCAGGATATGTATTTGGTATTACAAGTTATAATATTCAATGAAAGCAAACAACAAATATAAGGCCGTATGGGTGATTTGTTTCAAAGACATTTCATTGTTTCTATACCAATCCAATCTAGGTGTTGCGGCCAAAGTCTGGCCAGTTATGTGCTATCGTGCACCATACAGGTCTTCGACAATACAAGAAACGCATAACAGGTTTGTGCTGTGTCAACTGTTTATCAAACTTCACGTTTATTTCAATAGACTTAACTTTTTAAGCCAACCTGTTTACATAAAACATTATGTGGAAATTTAACCTGCATTCTGCTGTTTATAATGGCTAAGTGGCCATATTAGCCACCGGTCTACTCCATGCAACCGTCCACATCATTATTCAAACTGATTGACTGTATCCGGTCAATAATTGACCCCAGAATGATTCCATCTTTGCAAACGACACACAATTCATCTGTTATTTGTATGACACGGAAGATCTTTTAAGTCAAAGATTAGTAATTAAATTCCATCTCAATTTCCATATATGTCAACCAACAAATTTAAACCCTCGATTATCATATTTCTTCATTTCCGTTTACAGCAAGAATGTAATATGTTAATGAAAAATATTGCCTCATTTCGCGACGATGGTTCTTGTCATGTTGCGCACAATAGCACTGGGAACAAAATGTTTTTCAACATACTCTATTGACTAAGATATACAATCATTTCTAAGCAAACGTTTTTTCTTTTACTGACTGTTTGTCTATAGAATACAGCCCATCCTCGGATGTATTTTTTATACATTGACCTTTAAACCTACATTGTCCCGATTATGAATCAACTCGTTTCGATGGCGAGGACTTATAGATCATCTATCGTAAATATAATTCGAAATATAAAGTAACCGTAAAATAGAGCATATACAGATTTACAAATTGGAATCAATTTTAACGCGGGAAGTTATGAAATATATAATTGTGTCTTTAATGACAAAATCCAGCTTAATGAAACACGTAAAGTTTTGAATGAATTAGGCCAACCACTGTAATAACTCATTCTATTTATATTTCAGTTTAATGTAATATATCTATTTTTAAGTCGACTCAATCTGGGAATTGTCGTCTTCAACCAGTACGAAGACCAATAGGGCCACTTTATAATAAGGAACAGTCAAAAATGTAAGTGATTGGTCTATTATATAACCTATTAATCCCACAAACCAATCAAATGAACAGAGGTTAATCGCACAAAGCAAAGTACTATTTGGAGGATGTTTCAAATAAGGAATTGCAAGGAGTTCATAGTAAACATGTATCAAAGAAGATCCTATTACAGCAGATGATTTATAGGATATATGTATTGCTCAATGCAATTAATTGACGAACTGTCTGTATACCTGTGAATGAGATGCTAGTAGTCTATAGTAAATGTGCGCCGCTTTTGATTCAGATGCAAAACACTTACCCGAATGACGCAACACATCAGCACCAATAGACATTCGAGTAAAGATTAAACTACAAATGAAACTTCTGACCTACATGTATATATGCTTATTTCACAAATTTTCCTATACTTGTTCAAATCATTGGAATGATTGGGTTAGGGTTAAGTGCAGAAAAGAGTTTGAATATACTTTATATTCTTGTTATTTTGAAATATAGCGATATCAAAACATACATATATAGATTATGCTAACGGGAGCAATTTGACTCAGGTCGTCTTTACAGCTTAATTCTTTGAATTGGCTTCCTTGTATTTTTATTCTTATTTTGGCTGAACAGCGATGTGGATTTTGAAATGTTATATCTTAACTATGTTTAGTGTTAGCTGTATAATGAAACAGCGCCTTCTAACTCGTTATTTCAGATAACGCAAATATACTAATTAGGTTACGTAAACTAAATGTTTCCATTTAATGGTATGAGTATCTTTGTCTAGGTTACAGAGTAAACGAAATGAAAACTTGGAGTTAAAAACAGAAATCCATAAACTGAATGAAAGAGATAGAAATAATCGTATTGACATGTGAGTATACAATAGTGTTATATGTGAATGAATAAAACTAAACTATAGACAATTGTGTTTGTACTGATTGCAGCAATTCATTCCCACCTTAAGAACCACATTTAATTATTCGATTTTTGTTTTTTAAACAAAAGTACATATATAGGCGAATAAAACAACCGTGTTTACAAAATGACTTAAAACAAGATGTCTGAAATTCAGGTCGTACATCACTAAATACGCATCGTCTCGCTTATAACATACGTGTTGCATGTTTATGGTAATATAACATGTTCAAAGATTCAGAATATTACAAGGTTAACCTTATTTGCTAATGGAATATCTTATATCGGACGTCTTTCTCGTGTGCCGATTCTTTTTCTTCTAAAGACAATCATAATATAGAAACTATGGAAGCAGTTGCGTGCGCTTTACGGTTTCACAGATAGATATTTCATTATGAAAAGTTCGAGATCTCTTGAAAAGAATCCCCATCAGAGCACAAATCAAATATACGCTTGCAGCTGTCGAATGTACGTAATCAATAAATACCTGGACAAAAGCACAACATGCACATATTCATGATTTTGTGCGTTTTTAAACGATACACAATGTCCATGAAATACCTCAAACGTGGCGGAACGTGATATAACATACCTGATCGTTAAGATACGGTTGATAACAATGCTTAATGAATGGAAAGGGACACAACATCGTTGTATAAGCAGTGTTTGTAGGCCAAATACCACATTAACCTGGAATATGCATTAACTTAAAATTATGCATAGAACTAGGCTATTCAATTCAGCAACTTACAACTATTGCGTAAATCATGAAACACGACAATATATAAAAGATATCTATCTCATCCATGACAGTGATTTCGGTGAACAAAAAAGTGAAACATTTGCAAAGTAGCTCGAACTGAACATACGATCCGTTTCACTCTATTTGTATTATAATAAAAACACGCATGTCGGACGTCGGATATATATGTACAAAGGCTATTTACTCTGCTGTGATTGTTTCAACGGACGGAGCAGCAAAATATGTGAAGTGATTTTTTTTAAAGGACATGCATAATAAAATTGCTGCAAATTTCCGATCTTTTTTCAGAAGTGTCTTAACATTGTAAGATCGTTTATTATTTAATTCAATGGAAAGTATTGGAACTTGACTCTTATTACTTTCCAGACAGGTCATAGAATCCCGTTTGACAAGTTGGAAATATTATGTGCAAATCCTAACTAGAGGAATGAAAGATAACAACGTAATAGATATTTATTCTGTTGAATACATGAGCCAACCAGGATTTAAAGAACTACAAGAGCTGGCATGTGTTGTAAATAAACTATTAACAAGGTTTGTAAACAATCTTATTAATATGTACATTTCGTTTCGGTAACACTTTTCTAACAGCAAACACCATTTGTAGTTCAGTAATTAATGTCAAAACTAATCAGCCAAATACCGATTTGCTTTTATAGTAGCAGTATTTGTATAAACGTGTATAATTAACTAATTTGGAAAAGTCGACAATTTACAAAGACATGCTTAATGCTTAAGTCTACTACAGCTGTATCATGGTTTACCAAACATATATTATGCTAACCTTTGTTACAAAAAAACGTTAGACTTAGCATATGCACGAATGTATGTTTAATAAATTTCAATACACATCAAACATTATATTGCTACAGAACGCATGATATATATTCACAATATTGATATTGTGCGACTGTTATCACTATGAAACATTATAGTGGATGCGCCTTTAACAGCATACCATTAAAAACAACACATTGTTACACATAACCATCAACGCACGGAGCATTTTGTACACAAAACATAACGCGACGTCACGCCTAACTTCAGGCATTTCAAAGTATTCACCACAAGCATTAACACATTTCCCGTGTCTCTCCACCCCCTTATCGAACACACTTTATTCATGTTCAGTTCCTATTTAACGAAAACCATTATGAGCCTTTCTATGGCTCAAAACCTTGGATGATGCATTTCGTCAACCACCCTTCGTCTGTCGTCGGCAACTTCGTGTGCATGAACATATCTGTTATTGAATGTTGGTCGACCGACTCTAGAGCTGTTTTCAAGTTCGTCTCTGCCGTCTTTGAACCGTTGCTGCCAATCAAACACTACTGTTCGGCTGACCTTTATATAAGAGTCCCGTTCCATGAATTTGAAAGTCTCTGTAGGAGTCATTCCTGCATTTGGGCAGTACTTTATCACCGAACTTTGCTCCGTGCCAAATTACGTTGGCGTTTTAACGATTGCACCTGTTGAAGGGTATCAATCATAAACTTTCGAAATCATTCTTGTTATGACAGATATGACATCAAAACTTTCAGGAAGTATTCAACAGATATGAGTTTGACAACATGTCTAAAATAACGATATTAACACACCAAATTTTGAAGATTTGAGATAGAATACATCTCGATTTTGTTCCTGAATATGTATGATTTCAAACTGCTCCGTACCACATAAACTACATTATTGAATTTAAATGCAAAAAAGATTTATAATTTTATATCAATTAGATACATGTAAGTTTTTCTATACATGACTATAAAACATCATATTTTAATATTTCCGACTATTAATACGATCTTATAAAAAATGCGTATTTTATGAGAACAGTCCGAGAACTTTACGACTGACCCTCGTATATATTTGCTTGCTACGGAATAAGAAAGGGGGAAATGTCAAAACTTCTTCTCCACTGAATCCGCTTGTCGAATTCCAAGATGACTTCAAATTATTCAAGCCATAATTATTTACTAATAAACATGGTAACCAGACGGCATCAGAAAAGGACGAAAATGATAAAACTTTATAAGTTTCTTCTTCTGAAAGTTCTTGTCAGATTTCAAGATAATTGTTCCTTCAGTGACCCTCTACATAAATGTTTCAAGCTATACTGAATAGTTCAAAAACATATACGGCATGGGATATATAAAGGGGTCAAATGAACCTTTAGCCTCAAACAACATATCCTCCTAACCCACTGGACCGTTATCAACCAAACAGGTATGTTCCTTTGGTGGTCCTCGTTCTTATTGTGTGACGATTCAATGTAATGTTACAAATGTCTTTTATTGATATAGTGTAAACTCATTGCAGTTTCATTCCCACATTAATAACAAAAATGTCGCCGATATAAGCAGTTCAATATTTGCTATTATACCATCAGGCAAGTGATTTAGGGCCACCTTGGCTCTTTTGTTTATGTATCTTCAGATAACGTCATACTACAATTTGTCAATAAACCTAAAGGAAATAAAAATGTTAATTCTACCAAAAGTAATAATTATTTCGGTCACAGCTCTTATAGATTTAACTAGAAATCATAGTCAGCTTCCGGTTTTCGAAATGTGGACGAGCAATTTTATCGCTAACGCAGTAAACCCGTTTAAAAGCGGAAAGGAATACAATGGTAGAGCAGTATATGTACGTTTATGAAAGCTTAACTGTATTGAGTATTTAAAGAAAGTGTCACAAATAAGAATCTCGATATGTAAACAAGGCCCATGAAGACGTAGTTTGTTATACTCTTCTGTATAACAGCAATCCCGGGAAGTGAAGGAATGGAAGTAAAAGCAATAGTTTGTACGCCGACAGCTCCATTACAATGCTTTCAAAACATGTATGAAATCAAAGGGATGTTAACAAAAAAAAAGAATATGAAAAGTTATCTTATTACAAAGTACTCGGTCTGGACAAAACATGTCATACTTTTGCCGACATATGGTACATACACAACATACTTTGACGTGTAATAGTCACAACCGTGTAATAGCATGGTAACAATGTTATCAAAATTGTATACGATGATTCAAACATTGGAAACATATAGTGACATGTTTTGTGCGCATGCGCTAATCGAACCGCCTTGACAATATACACAGTCTCTTTCTGACGGCGTAAATCTATGAATAGTGTGATCGTGATCGGCGTAATATGGCATGGTTGATATGTCATTGGTTTATACTTTTATCATTTGGATGATGACATTTAAATGATAAGATTTTTCGAAAATCAGAGGAAGATATTTTACATTTTGATAAACGACAACACAAAATCAATTAAATAAATTATCTAACATAGTACGTGAAAGCTAATACATGTGTTAATTTTCGTTTGTCACCTAGGACATAATGATTTAACGTACATTAGACGTTAGAATTTCATTCTACGTCCAATACCATTCGTGTCATCAAAACGTTTATATTTCTTTTTCCTTTAATCAGTTTCTTTATCGGGGTCAGCTACTGGTCATGAACAACCTGCATACCAAGTATGAAGTTCCTACGCCCAAGCGTTCTTTAGTTATTGAGCGGAAACAAGTGTGACAGACGGAAGGACGGAAGGACGGAAGGACGGAAGGACGGACGGAACGGGAAAAAACAATATGTCACCCCCATGTATGGGGAAGACATAATAATTACATCAATTTAATACTAATTATCTAGAGTTTCCGATATTTGTTCGACCTTTGTTTTAATAATTGTAAGGGGTATCAATAATGTTCGTTCATTCTGAATTTGAACAAGATGATTGTACAATAGCACTAAAATGTATACAAGCGCCATGTTACATTTGCGTAAGAAATAAGAGGTAAGAAACACGACTGACAATATGAGCAGCAAATATCACAAGAAACATGAAGTGAATGAATATGACAAGACACTAGATGTTGATATAGAAACAAGAACATATGTATATTGGTGTTTGATTTAACCGCATCGGTGGTATAGTGGTAGAGCGTCCGCCTCGGGTGCAGGAAGTTGTTGGTTTGACCCCTGGCTTGGTCATACAAAATACTTGCAAAATGGTAGTCATGGCTTCCCTCATTGGCGCTCAGTGTTGCGGGGTAAGCATTACGACTGACTGGTTGGTGTCAGGATAAATGGACAAATAGCACTGGTAACTCACCCAGGAAACGCCTTGATATAAGTGTATTATATTTTTGAAGCAGTGTTAAACACCAATCAATCAATGAATTGATTTAAGTAGCAGTCCACCTAAAAATTATGCAGGGATTGACAGATCCATAGTCTAAAATAGTTATCTTCTGTAGTTAAATTAATTATATATAATGCAACCTCCCCCACCCGCCACATTAGAAGACCTATCAATGATAAATGTTAAGATTTAAATCATATATAACTGACTATGAATGCATTTTGAAAAATGACGGTGCTTCATAACTAAACTTGTGTCGATATTTGCTTTGATGTTTTATTAGATTACTGAATGCAGAATATGAGAATGACAATTTACTCAAGGCCTATCACAAGCGAGAAACCAAGTGTCTGTTTTTAGAAGATCAGCTTGCAGACAAACGTGCCAGGTTAATGATTTTCATATACTTCTTGATCTTAATTCGAGATATAACGATGAATGTATCAAGTCTAGGAAAAAGGACATTAATATTTAATCTTTATTTTAATATTTAAGTGCAAGATGAAGGTATCTTTACCTTTCTCAATCTATCCCAAACCATTTGGCTTTAAGTTACATACCGCCTAGTCTCTAAACATTTCTTCTGCTATTATTTAAATAAGCATTACATTAAATGTATTACATCTGTTTTCTAGAGAGACACAATTGCATGCTGACAAAACAGAACTTGAAGAAAGATTGGAGGAAAGGGCTGCATACTGTGAATTCCTTATCAAAGAAAACAAAGAATTCTGTGAAAGGTATTTACAACTTATTATGGCATACTTGCAAAGGGTAAACTGGATTAAATGTACATATAACGCGACGTAAAAAAATGCTCAAAAATGAATATTATTACTAAAGATATGTATCTGATTATATATCATATGGAATATTACAGCAGATATATGTATGTATATATATGGTATCTACAACAAATTTCAGGACAGACAATGTGTTGTATATGGTACAACAAGTGAAACAGGTATCATATAGTTGTCACTTAACAATCAAAGTACTGATAGTACTGAAGGTCGAATTGCGATCGTTTTTTTTAATAAACCTTTAATCAAAAGGTGTGTCTCAGCGTTGTCTTCTTCAGCACTTTGACAGAAACAAAGCCTAAATCTGATATTGTGTCAATGTGTTATTTGTCAACTCTGTCTCATAAGTCTTTCCTGTGATTTGATACTGATAACTCTCATAAAAAAAGCACGGAAAGGGACAACTATACTTTCCCAACGTTGATTAAATATATTTTCAATTAAATTGTAAAAAATCTTTTTCTTGTTTTTTGAAAGTTTTGTCATTATTATTTAAGACAGACATTATATACTAGAATAGCCAACTGACTATCATTTTAAAAAAGTGTTTCTTATTTAAACCTTTCCCATCTGCATAAGCACTTTTGAAAACATTGATGCAGAAGAAGCATAACAAGCAATTTCTCCTTTTGCAACAATGTTTTCAACAATATTCAATGATTAGACTTCCATTTAATGTGATTTTCTGTATCTTTGCTCAGATTTCTTTTTTAAATTCTTCTGCTGCAGAGTTTATATATTGTGGGCGTGGGTTGTGATTTGTTAAAGGGCAATCAGGATTGGGAATTGAGTGTTGCACCACTCGCCTGCCTGTGCATGGGTTAGCTTAACTTAACATTTTAATAATCTTTCCATCACCAACTCAGTCAACTTTATGAACGAAATAATCGCGTCAAAATCTTGAATCGCGTCAAAATCATAACGAACAAACTGTCAAAATCATAACGAACAAACTGTCAAAATCAAATGTTGAACTGTGTAATACAAATTTAGAATAAAAGGATGAATCAGTTATGTGGTAATAACAATATCCGCGGGTCATTTACCTGATTTTGGCAGAAAGAAATGATCGATTGCCTGCCTGTGCATGGTTTAGCTTAACTTAACTTTTTAATAATCTTTCCATTACCAACTCAGTCAACTTTATGAACGAAATAATCGCGTCAAAATCTTGAATCGCGTCAAAATCATAACGAACAAACTGTCAAAATCAAATGTTGAACTGTGTAATACAAATTTAGAATAAAAGGATGAATCGGTTATGTTGTAATAACAATATCCGCGAGTCATTTACCTGATTTTGGCCGAAAGAAATGATCGATTGTCTTCATTCTTGCAAGATTTCGTTCTGCCTATTATAATCAAAGTATTCTAAACGTTTTATAAACAAGTGTTTAGAACATTGACTCGCAATCGTTTTTGCAAGTCGTCGTAATTTAAAGCGCTCAACTGATTTGATGAAATCTCTTTCTTATTAGAAGTCGGGAATTTTGACGCGGACCTTGTCGAAAGCACCTATCCAAAATGCAAAAGTCATCGTTAATCGTCAAATTTGTCAAAACGAAACGGCAATGATTCGCCGGGTGCCGATCCTTATCGAAAACCCTGATTACATTTATTTTATTAAAACATGCAATATGAAAATAGTGTCGATTGTACTCATGTTTTTGCGGAAACCTGCTTGTGGTATAATTACCTATTGAAAACGAATGCATAACTAAAACGACTTCGATTGGCTTCGTTACTAGAAACGAGCACCTGTTGCCTATATATGCAACTACACGGATGCACTTGAAAGAGAAAGAAAAGACTTAGCAATGCATACTATCATTATGACTAAGGACATGAACGAATATGTATGGACTAACGCCTATAATTTCGTACTAGCCCGATCCTTCATTCCACTCGCTAATGCTAGCGGGCGAGTATATGTATACATCTCTGCCGAGAGGGAGGAACGGGTTACACTTTACAAAGGGTAATTGCGCGGTGCAGTGCTATATTGGCGTAGTGATATCTAAATAATAGTGTACACTTAAATATGATATTTATACATTAAGATACTTTGTAATTTTATTTGGATACCTAGAATAAGTGGAATTAATTTTACTTATTTTACTTTTGCATATGTTTGCATTCGTAATTCAGTCTGATTTGTTTGCTCTATTTTTGTATGTGTTCTGGGGTATTTACATCACGAGACTTCAAAATTCAACATCTAACAATGGTCTCGTCTGCGCATGCGCGCAACTCTACCAAAAATAAAATGACCAGCAAATTTAGAAACGAGCATGTATTATTCGACCAATATCTTAATGTCACAGAGATACTGTTTTGATGGTCCGCAAGATCCTGAAAGGGAAAGAAAATAGAAAAGTACACATATGATGTAAGTTGAAGTTATGCCATAAAGGCTATTGAAATGAGCCGCATGTTGCATATAAGTATTACGGTGTTACTAAATCCATTTTTTTATATCAAATATGTGTATTTCTGACATACTTAGAGACATGGATTGTGTTTTTGGAAATGTAATTTCACATAGGTTAACATACCAAGTGTAAACACCGGCATTATAAACAATATGTTGATTATGCCATTCTAATAAGCTGCGGATTCGAAGATATTTACGATCACAAAGTCCGCGTCAAGAACGGATATACGCACCGTAAACTTGCCATGATTGCATCAGTGACATACGTTAACATAGGGGTTGTCCCAAACGTACACAGACACCATTTTCATCACACCATCCATCTTTACAGAGCATGTCTACAATTTCAACTAAGTGAACACGAAATGTTGACACGAAATGATTGTGAATATTAACATGTGCTTATTGCACACTAACTACGATTATCAATTTGCATCTTATAAACTAAAAGTAAAGAAACTTCTTTCTATTTGTCTGATAATACTATATTAAATACAAATTATTTTGATCACCTTAACCGAAGGCTCAATGTGATTTATTCTGACACCTTTCTGTCCGTCGTCATTAACTTCTGCGGATTTAAATAATTAAAATCGCTGGATATTGTGAATAACGGGCGTTCACAGTGAACATCCGTTATGGACACTATCCCCGGTCTCTACACATGTGCTTCCAATAGCCTTTTAATAATCCATTTGAATAGACCCAATAAGCTCGATTCGGTAAGCTCCAGTAGTACGGTCATGACTTTGCGACTTTAGATCGCCTGTCATTATTCTGGCTTTCCTTTTACTTTTGGCATAGAGTCCTTAACGGTTTGTCCCCTTTCTGTCACTGGAAACAATGCATCTCGTGGTTTTATTGTGGTCTAGTATCTGTTAATAAGCCTTCGATTGGCAGCGACAGGTAGTGGTAAGTGGTAAGACCCAAGCTATACTTATCGGCATTTTTCGTGTCATTATAATGCCAAGCTAGAAACGCCCCTGGAAATTTCAGCCGTAATCTGTCTATAAAACTAAATGAATCACAACAGTAGCTTTGACGCCATTTCAGCAATCAGTTCATTTGCTGTATGTTCACTATGAAATGTCATCACCCATTTGTTAAACTTGACGGTAATGAGAGGATGAATTTGTTTCAATGCTAACTTTCAGGCATAAAACAAAAGACTTCTATTTGTATCATTTCATGTGGTGCTCAACACACGTATGGTTGCAAGTGGGGCAACAGTGCTCATTAAAATGTTCATATTTTCACCGAGCAGTTCACATCCCGTACTAATTTGTATCTGACGGGCTTTCTGACTCAATTTCTGTTATATAATTCGTAACAAGTTAAATGTCTTGATCCTGTTACTGGCGTTTGTTACCTATTCCGAATCATAACTAGTATCTACGTATATGTTTGGAATAGCATCGTTCGTGTCATATTGTTCTTGGAATGGAAACCTCCACAGACTTCCTGGAGCCCGCTCCAATGTTTCCCCCAGCGTAGTAGCTATTTTGCATGTGCTTCGGCATTAAATCAATTACAGTCATCGACATTAGCTGCGTGCATTGACAGTATCCGCATTACCATGCAGTTTTCTCGATCGGTTTTTAATCACAAAATCATGTATTCGTTATATGTGTTCTAGCCAGATGACCTTGTGGTTCCTTAAAACGATACAACAACGACAGGAAACAGAACTGTGTTAGGTTCTGTCAATGAACGGTCACCAATCATAGAAATATGGGTCGAATTGATTATCAAATACAACAAAGGCAAACAAATCCCTTCGTGTGACACATTTTTGTAGTTTGTGTCGGTTCACTGTTTTTTCTGATAAAGGCAAACATATCTTCTAAATCAAAAAGTTGCTAAAGCTCAATTCCAATGATGCTACTATTGGAGGCATCCGTATCTCCAGAATGAAGTATCCCTGTACATTTGATAAACAATGATAGAAGCACTTGTAATGTTTTTTTTATTTTAGTTGATGGAAATAGGGTTAATGGTAATCAGGCCATCAAGTTTGCTTTCCCTCAAGGTTCTTGACCGTTGCCGCCATAGATGCATCATCTTTGTTCAAGTACTTACAGTAGTTTGTCATGCCATTAACGACGAAACTAACTACGGTTGTCTGTGTCGTCTTTAACCAGAGCAACATTGTTGGCGACACCTTCGTTAATCATAGTTTGTCCCAGGATATTGTTGCATACTTTTACGCTTCTTTGGCTTTAATTTCAAGATATGTTCAAAGCAACGCTTCAATCCTGTTTAAAGCCTTTAAAATAGACGTGTCAGGTACGTTCTGGAGTGGCTGTGTCTTGGCTATGTCTGCAAAATAGAGTAGTTATCCCGAAAATAACTCCAAAATTCTGCCTTAGAAACAAAACCGAAAATTCTTGTTCCATCTCCCCCATCCCCCATTCACCCATTCAACATGAAGTCCCCAATACATATCTGGAAATAACGTGTTTTATAACAAAAAAGGATGTCACTTGAAAAGAAAGCTTTTTTTCAAAATATCAAGCTGAATTTTTTTTTTTAAGAACAATAATGTTGAAAGGTGTTTTACGCCGTTTCCAGTATCTTTTCTGTTAAGGTATGCTGTTTCTGGGGTAAGTTACCAGAACTACGTGTCCTTTATCCTGACACCAGCCAGTCAGTTGTAAAGCTAACACCACAATACTGAGTCCAAAGAAGGGAAAGCCGTGACTACCATTTTGAATATATTGGGTACATGTAAGAACATTTAGAACATATCCGTCGTGTATTTGACTGTAAGAAAATGAAGACCGGCCAGACCATGACTTAACTACACCAGCATTTGATTTATATTTTATTTAAGTGTACAACGAAATAGAAGCCAATTTGATGGTGATCTTTTTTACAATCCTGGTCTGATTTTAGGCGGAAACCTAATAAGTGGGTTTAGCCTAACTTAACATTCCCCCTTAATAAGACTAAATTACATTTTTATTTAATATTCTGCTACAGCCCTTACCATTTTGTCAAAACCAGTTGATCTCTCTCAAAATGCAATGTCGCAAAATCCTGTCCAACCGTTAGCAACCGATTCCGATCGGGTCCTACCAAAGACGAAATGGTAGATGCTGCTTCCTTTCTTACCATTAATGGTTGCGGTGATAGCAATACAGACTAGACGCTGTTGTCAGGATAACATATTATCAGCAACACTGTATCAAGTAAACGTAAAATAGAAAGCTGCTAATTAAGTATCGAACATTCTTAGCTCTGTATTAAATAAGACTACTTGCAAATATCAATTGTTCAGCTGTTACTGCACTTCAGCATTAAAACCGCGAAAACATACTTTACATATGCAAGTGTTTGGGTTGTTCATTGAAACATTTCTGACGACATATCATTCTTGGTGAACTGTTATTCACTGTATTTGTATCTCGTTTATTGTTTAAAATAAGCTGAACCTTAGATTAATCTTGCAATCACACAAATCCCAGCGATGGACACAGCACGCATGCGTTCATCACGAAAGAAAACACAGGGGTGATAGCAATTATACGCCAACACTCTTTTAATTACAGTACCAATGTTTATCATATAATTGAAGTTAGCTCCGCTAATTATTACAGTTAGCAAAAGGAATACATGTATATAATGTCTATAACTCACGTTATTTATATGCTCTTTGGCAATATGCTGAACGAAAGGTTAAGTAATCGTAAAATAATCCCAATGTTTTTACTCAGTTCTTTCTAGTTTATATAAACCCTCGAATATTATGTAAACAAATATCCACTGTTTCTAGATACTCATTTAGTTCTTAAAGTAATTATCATTTTACTATATTTTAATTAATGTTAGTACTTAAAAAAAATATCCGTTTCGACTGAAAATTTACAAATTGTATGCATATGCTGTATTTTCATTAAAACGATAATACCTGTGTCGCATTAAATCAAAATATCTTGATTACAACTTGCACCTGTCATATTTTCAGTAACAACGATATGAAGAGAGCGTACATGCGTTTAGAACTAAAACATACGGAGTTTAATAATGTTGTAAGAAGATTGCAGAAAGAAAGAAAAAACACGGAAGACAGGTTTGAATTGATCAATTTAGTTTTGAACTGTAAGTTAAGCCAGCAATGCTGCCGGTGATGAGAATCTTGACTTCAATGATTTATATTTCAAAGCTACTTTCAAGATGCATGTTCAGTTAAGAACATCATAAAATTGATAATCTGATTGGAATTTAGCGCTCTGATTGAAAAATGATTGAAACAAGTCATTCAAATGAGCGCTTCCATCATACTTCAATTATTTTGGGAACTAATTATTAAGAAGTCCAAATCAAGTTTATACCCCGGAAAGATCATCAAATACATACTGTGAATGAATATATAAATTACAATTGTATAGATCGGTTATTTTGATCCATTTATCCGTTCTAAATATGGTCGTATTAATCTATTTTAAACATTATTTATTTTGTTCTATTTTGGTCGAATTGTCGAACAAAGGTTCATATGTCTGTTATTTTTTTTTTTAAGTATCAATAAGATTAAAGAGGAAATAAATATAATATCCGAATCAATGTGAGAAAAAGGTGAAATTGTTATTTTCAAAACATTCTCCTATTTCTACAGTTCTGATTTTTAATCAAGGGAAGGTAAAGATGTGTAATCAATTATGGACTAAGGCATATTTAATCGCTTCGCCTTATTCTTAATACATAGTCATGTTGTCAAGCAATGGCAAGTGTGTCGAACTTGCAATAAGGAAAACAGTTATTATAAATGATCTGTACGATTGACAAAATTAGATAAATATAAAATCGAAATCAATGTGAGAATAGGGTGAATATGTAATTTTCAAAACTCTCTCCGATTTCAATAGTGTGTTAAAATCCCTATACCTAAGGGAAGTTTATATGTGATTATCAATTATTGATTAGTGAACATTTAGAGACTTCGACTTTCCTTCATTACACATCTTAATTGGTGTGTCATGTGTGTAATGTGCCTATTTGTATACGGTCTATATTTCTCTACAAGATAATGGAAACATATACAAAATTAGGTACAATGGTTTTCTAAAATAATCAAGAGAACAAAAAGCAACGTTGCGTTCACGCTAGATCGTATGTTTATATGTTGGTCAAATCAAATCTTGGAACGGACTTTAATCGAAAGAAAAAGCGATCATAAAGAGCGGTACGGCAAAGGGCAATCTGAATGATTTGAGCGACGGAACGCTTTAAGAACGTGAACGCACAATTTGTCAATTTCATGATGTTCTTAACTGTAGACAAGTGTGAATGAATGAAAAAATGTTGATTGATCTTACCTAAAAGATTTAATTTTATGTAATGTGCTATGTTATCTATATACAGCAACATCACATTTCGCCCGTAAATTATTATATTGATATGTTTAAGAATGTCCATTCGACAGTCTGTGTCTGACGTTAAAGTTTCATTATATACAGTTGTGGTTAGTGATATTGATTGTATAGTTGTATTGTAATATACATATGCACACTTGCGATTCCATACAAATGGCAAACATATAAGAATTCGTGATCATATAACAGACTAGCTGTCGCTATTAAATCCCATTATAACCTTTTAATATTCAACAATGAGAAATGTCGTAGTACTGATATGACTACTGGGACATGTCTATTACCTCTCTATGAAAGTAATATATCATAACAATCATATTTTATTTCAGAGCGTTTGCTAAAACTTTAACATATCAAGCCAAAGACGAAGAGGCAGATAGAAAAATTCTCGAATTTAAAGAAAGGTGCATGATATTATGATATAATGTCCCTATATTATTCCCTGAATACTAACTTGCATGGATATACTGAGACGGTCATATCTTTTTTAATACCTTTTGAGATGGAAATTTTAAACAGCCTTCATGCAAATCATGATATCATGTTATTAATGTGCATTACTAGGAGGAACGTATTGTAATATACAGTTTCAAACAATTATCGTATATCGTTGAATATAGATCAACAGTATTAATGGACAAAGTAGTATCTATGTGTAGTCTATTCTGAGTAATACATTTGAACTCTTTATCTATCTATAGACGTTCTGATTATAATTGGTGTTATTTGCATGATATAAAGTGTGCTTTGCTTAGTTTGATTGCCTTCTTTGTCAATGGAATATTCCTTTAGAATTAATTTCCAAATGTCTGTTTTTCTTTAAAGTATTGTCCTCACAAGTACATCGATGATCTACAGTTTTGCAATTGAAAATGATTTTACAATGTCCTATCCCGATGCCAATCAAGCAGCGATTGAAGCGAGTTCCAAATGATAACCAATGCATTAACTTATTACCAAACGGTACAGATATGCTTAAAGCAGTGAATTAAGCATACTATATATGGCAAAATTGAACAAATACATTTGGACAGAACAATTAAAAAAAAAAGTTATCAGTTATATTTTGCAGAGTAGTCTAGGGGCGTAGCATCAATGCAGGACTGAAATTGGTTTGTATGCCTGTAACTTGC
The DNA here is from genome assembly GCA_031761405.1 of Serripes groenlandicus. Taxonomy (NCBI): domain Eukaryota; kingdom Metazoa; phylum Mollusca; class Bivalvia; order Cardiida; family Cardiidae; genus Serripes; species Serripes groenlandicus. The sequence goes on from JASEVX010000006.1 coordinate 67,367,867, forward strand.
TAGATAGTTAGATAGAGGGAGGTTCGGATTGAGGTATATTTCGTTCCAGTGAATATGTAAACGAGAACATCGAAAGCCTATAAATTTACATTAAATTGATGTGGCTAAAACGAACGAAGGCAGTGTTGGCATTTGTTCCGAAAACTATAGCCTGGAGTTACAAATAGTTGTTTCTATAAGTAGCAATATTATGTGCTATTCCATATTTCACACGTTTGCTGTATACTTCTAGAATTTCAACGCTGCAGAATCAATTAGACACAAGATACATCCAAATTACAAAGGCAACAAAGAAATCCGATGGTTTAGACAGGGAATGTGAAGAATTACAGGATCGGTAAGACATGGGCTATGTTGAACAGACACAATAACTGTACCGTTATGCGCGATAATTTTATTCGTATTCGGCTTGCACAAAAAACAAAGAAATTTCACACTTTGCATGTGAAACAATACCCCCGAAACGGCTTCATAAATTATGAATATGGCTCATGTATTATTTGATAATTACTATACGACATAGTTAAAGTAACACATGTTTTTCTATGTTTGTTATCGTATTATTTACCGGTTTCAATAATGTCGCCTGAGTGATTTGAGAAATAAAATATTTAAAATTATAACAACGGAACAATTCATATTATTCGATCAATATTTTAACTATGATGATAAGTAAGTAAAATCGACCAGCCTAAAATATACGCTGAGACGCGACAGCTGTCCGAAGGAAAACGCACTAGGACATTTGTTAGGCTAATATTAAAGTGTATATAAAGGTTGCTAAATTGAATGTACATGTGATATCCAGCTATTGAATAAGTAGAAAGCTCACAATTATATAACTAGATTGCCATAATTGTTCTACAGAATAAACGGACTTGAAAGCTGAGTACCAAACAATCAGGTTAGCATTATTTTATTTCATGTAGTATTCAAGAAATGAAAGACGAAATTGGAACACTTAATGACAGAAATAAGCTTCTTACGAAACGAAATGACGATTTAGAAGACAGGTAAATATAGAAATACATGTGTTCCTTTCTTAATAAAACGTCCATTTCGATGTATTCATTTTGTATACACAAATGTTTGCTTAGAAACTTAACGTGTCAACAATTATTCTATTTATCCATTTCACACCCGCTTTACTCGTACTTATAACCAGTTAAAATAATTTGTCTTTACTGAGAGCGTAAAGGAAAGTTGTGTTTGTTAAATGTTCTCACTTACATTTGTGATATGCATAGTAACTTAGATGTTCCATGATCTTTTTCCGGTGGAAACAGTATGTGTATAAACTTTTGTCAATTACATTCATTGAAACAACAGAGAACAGGCAGCCGAAACGAGATTATTGGCAACGTGTTGCCCGTTACTTGTTTTATTTGTGTGTTCGTTCATATAAACTGCACATATTTAAGGTATTAAGTGATTTAAAAGTGAATCAGTCGTATTTATGACAAATAAAGTTAAATCGGCAATAAAATAGCAACAGTAATAAGATGTGATCTCTTGCGACTTCTCCTGTTCATCAGACATGTTAATCAATCGATCATGCGAAAAGCGTCACGATTGAAAACAAGAATATATATCATGGGATTCGTTGTCAATTGTATTAAATGTCATATGGAATCACTTTGTTTTGATTTATTACGTCTTTAAGAACAGATATTGAATAGTCATCTTTAGAGTGTTAGAACATTATAGGACTTTTCCTTTATGTCACACCTGGTCTGAAGTGAATTTAATTGAAATATATAAGAGATGAATATAATGCGATGTTTTAAAAATGTCGCTAAGCCCTGCTTTACCCAATAATAAAGTTTTTGTCGAAAAAAAACCTGTCTTTACTGTTTAGGGTTGTATGATATTGGTGTATCCTAAAGCTTTGTTTGTATTGTATTTTCTATACAATATTTCATGTTTTGGGAATTGTCTGTAGTTAATGTACACATCAGAGCATAAACATGTATATCCTGTCTGATACCTATGGTGCTTCGAAATGGTTTATTTTACTTTAAGGTACTTTAAGGTACGAGCCTTGCTTTAATTCATTTCATGAACTAGTTAAATAGTTTTCAACATTTTTACTCTCGACATATTAGGAAAATGAGACCCGCTTCATTTTGAAAATAGTTTTAACGGATCAAGATAATGTAAACTATATGTACAGAGGGTCACACAAGGAACATTTGTGCTAGATCATTTATAATATGGCTAGTAGCTTTGGACCAGGATGGTTTATTTAGAGTTTGCACTATAAATACTTCATAGGAAAAAGCCCGACACCTTCCGGCCATAATTTTCAGAGGATCAGAATTATGAAACAATCTTAATAGCGGGTCACCCAACGAGCATTTGGGCTATCATTATTTTAGAAATCTGGCCAGCATTTTTTAGGTCTTTCTATAACGTATAACGAACAAAATCACCGTACCCTGTAAGCCGTTTTTTCAATGGATCGGAATAATTTGAACGTGTTTGGTAGAGGGTCAGTTGTGCAAAATCATTTTCAAATCGATCTAGTTCTTTCGAACAAGAATACCTTGAAAGTCTTTACTCTATGTACATTTTTAAACGAATAGGTAGAGAATCGCACAAGGTACATCTATCCCATTATTTGCAAACCAGGTCAGTTCTTTTGGAAAAGAAAACTGTTGAAGTTTGGACATTGTCCCCTACTTCTGATGGCACTGTGGTCAGGTGAGCTAAAATATGTACCATTTGACATAGTTCTACTCATGAACAGTACAGATGTATACATCTGTGACAAAAATGCCAACTGTAGCATAACCATATATTAATAGCATTATGTCGTTTTTTATTTACAACACAAACGGCGTGAGTACTAGTTACCACTCATTGAAACAGACATATGGTAAGTTTACCCTGATACATTTATCGGCTTTTAAATAGATACATATGCGTTAAGTGTGTTGCTGAGAGTTAATTTAATGATCTTTTACTTTTACATTTTCAAGAAATATTCTTATATATAATTGTTATCAATAACAGGATAAAACAATCTCTTTCTGAGTCAAACACAAAATATGAATTCCAGAAGAGTTCAGCACGACCAGTAAATACAAAATACAAACCAGAAAACAGGTGAATAACTTTATTAATGAAAATTAAATGACCATGTGTCATTCAATATACAATTTTTAACTTTGTAAAATAATAATAATTGCTTTTTGAGCTGATTTGATCGATCAACTTGATCGAATTTATTTCTTTCACACGACTATTAGTTCTTATTATACCGAATACTTCAATGCAAAATATTCAAAGTAAGTGAAAATTGAAGTTACACTTTCAAGAGTTTAAAGGAAATAAAAAATAAATAAACATATCAACTATGAATGTAATTGTATCGCTGTCCATCCTTCATGTTCAGCTTCATTGGCGTTGACAAGTTTGTACTGCAGCAATTACAATCTGAATTAAAGAAAGAAAAAGACAAACACTCGAATTTGACAAGCAGGTACGAAAGCATGTTCTGCCATTTACGGATAGCGCTACCATCTAATACAATGTATAGAATATATCGAAACGGATACAATTGTATTTTAGCATATAAAAGTTAATAATTATATTCTGGTAATAATGACTATGTAACGTTTTTGAAATATGATAAAATGTTCCGAAATCAAGATTGATGACGCAATTGAAAAGTAGTAAATATTTATTTACTGATCAGATCGTTGAAATATAAAGCAAATATACTGTTTGAGTACATTGGTAGTGATAAATGAAGCAATGCTATCCCTAAGTTATGATGACCAAAAACACTATACACGCCACGGTATCATTCGATATTTAAATAGATTATATATTTATATATTTATTCGTTTGAACAGAAATAACCAACTACAACATCAACTAGATAACAATCAGCTACAATTAGAACAGTGTAAACAGCAATTACAAACCACCAAATCGAAATTGCACGCTTTGGATGCAGAAAAACGAGAAATTGAAAAGAGGTATGGCATGTTCTCAGTTACATTTTCCCAGCTAATATAACATATTAAAATACCCACACATCCTAAAAGCAGTACTTCCTGTCTATCGATTGTCCCTAGTGGTGTCATAATAAACATGGCATGTTGAGCTATATCTATACCACAAGCAATGGCTGAACATTTCAATAAATAAAGGTGTAAGGGAAATAAATCTTATTTACAAAACTAATTTGCAAACTCAATATGGCTGTCCTACGTTGTCAATATGTTCATAACCCAACGTTAGTTTCCCAATAAATTTTCTTTTAAATGTGGACGATTAGAAATGTGGTTGAGTGAATGAATACAGTCTTCAATTAAGAAGTGTGCATTTCGACTTGGGAATTTGGAAGTATTTTTCAATTTGCTTTATCGAACTGCTCCCGGTGTCAAAGTTACATTCAAATTATATAAACTTCCATATGCATTGGGTAAAACTTTATTACAAAATCCAACATGTGTTCAACAAGGGTCATTTAGTCATAATTATGTCAGTATATTGTATCAATATAGTCTGAAATTACAGTGTAATACATGTTACATAATAATGTTCACTAAAGATGACGCCTAGAACTTTCCTCTCTTTGCAACTTTATCTTATAAGCCACAACTAATGTTGCCTTGAAAACATTAAAAGAAAAATTGCACGAAACGTCCAGAATTCAAATTTGATTTTTTTTGCAGGAGGCATTCGTGGCTATGAGACCCAATCAATTTGTCATTTACCATTTGTTCATAAAATATAACTGTTTTGAATCATTCATATATATATATATGATGTTAAAACAGTTACGTTGCGTTTTCAGAAATGTATGGATCATTTCTCTAGCTAGTATATTCAGTTCAAGGTCAATGTGTCATTTATCTATGGAAATTGGATGTGTTCAAATAATGCATTTCGTTTTCAATATTTTAAGTATTATAACTCCTTCTAAATCTAACAATATATTGCTACATTGAAATAAAGTCTCAATTGTGATTGTTTTGTTGAGTTTTTACCGGTGAACAAGACCTACAGCTATTTTCCTTTGATAATATGTTTACATTCTTTTAATTTTGCATTAAGGTTGATCAAAGAAAAAGACAATGTTAGAAAATCTGCGATATCAACTGCTCTTGTTGAAACACTACAGCGAGTGAAAATTGAAGCTGAGAAAAGGTAAGGCTACAACGTTATTTATTCCAAAACACTAGATGTACTGCTAACATTAAGACTGATTCTTAAAAACAACAAGACATCATTTAAAGGTACAGTTTGACAGTCCTTGTTTGACGTTCTGGTTTCATTCCAAATATATATGGTTATTGGTATCTATTATATATTTGTACTATTATTTTCACGAAGAAATGTTTTTGTGACCTTATGTCAAAGTTGCAACGTGAAACGAGGTACTAGTTATATGTATGATATTCATTTTTGACTCAATGGACTCATAGTAATAAGCTAGTTCCCAATAAGAACCAGTGCATTAACTCATTACCTAATATGCCATTCATGTTTATAAGTAGTGAATAAAAAATACTTTGTCTGACAAAATAGAGCAAATACAACTGAACAGAACAACTTAAAAAATGCATTCAGAATAGTTTACGGGCAAAGCATGAATTCATGACTGAAATGGATGTGTATGCCTGTAATGTTCCAGCTAGATAGTTAGCCTATGTGGTAAAACGTGAGTATTGAGGTATATGTCGTACCGGTAAATATGTAAACGACATTGAAAGCATTACAATTTACATTTACTATATATAGGTAAAGCGAAAGGAGGCAGTCTTGGCATTATTTTCAGAAAAAAAAGTGCAGACCACATCTTTGACTTATAATTGTTTTGTTCGATAAGTAACAATATTATGTGCTTTTCCGTATTTAACACTTTGGCTGTGAAGATAAAGACTTTCAACGCTGCAGAGTCAGTAAGACACCAGTAACATTCAAATTATAAATGCGATAGAAAATCCGATGATGTTGAAAGGGAACGTGAATAATTATAGGATCGGTAAGTCATTGGCTAGGTTGAACAGAGACACTTACTGTACCGTAACTCAATTCGTTGCTGCGAAACGTATTCGATTGGCATTATTAACAAATACACGTCACTCTTAGCATGTGCAACAATACGCCTGAAATGGTTTAATATATTATGCATATGGCAAATGTTTTGTTAAACAAATAGTTTACGACATAGTTAAAAAATCATATGAAAATGTTTAAATAATTTGGTGTAAGAGCGATTAGAGAATCAAATATTTATAATGCTAAAAAGGAATATAATTAATAGTATTCGCTTATTAAGAATGCGATATGCAACATTAATAATACGACTTTTGAAACGTTGTCCAATGTTTAGTATAATAATCCAACTAAAAGACTAAATAAATAAACACGAACAGTCTAAAATATACGCTGAGAAGCAACACAAATCAAATGTGCAACATTTTACGCTCTAAGTCATATAGCTGAGATTAATATAAATAAAGGTTAACTGTTTATAATGTACATATGACACCCAGCTATATAAAAAGCAGAAAACTCAAAATTAAATATCAATAATTCAATAAATGTTTTACAGAATCAATAAACTGATTACCAATTAATCAGCTTGTCATTGTTCATTGCATGTAGTATTCAAGAAATGGGAGAAGAACTTGGAAACCTTGATGCCAAAAATAAACGTCTCGAGGAGCGAAACGACGATTTGAAAAAAAGGTACAGTATATACAAAATTACATGTGTTTCTTTCTTAATATAACACTCAGATGGATATATACATTATTTATAAAACAATTGTTCGCTGAGAAACTTTATGTCTCAAAATTAATATAATCTACAAATGTTACACCCGCTTTACTCATACGTAAAACATCTTGTACACAATTGTTTAACTAAATCGCTTTTTCTCATGTGTCAATGGTGTTGAAGACACTATTCAACAGATAATGTCTGCATTGAGATATCGGTGTTACATACTTACCATGTAAGTTTAAAATGATTTGTCTTTACTTAGAGTCGTACTATTATATGTTGTATAACGGCTTCCGGAGGACTCGTAACGCCGTATTCTAGATTAACGATGATTGAAAATAAAATAAACACTGGTATTAATTAAAGATTTAAAACTATTGAATTGCTCAAACATTGCACTAATTTATGGAACTTCTAAAGCATTATATTGAAATAAAAGTGTGTTTGTTTGTGTATTAACTTATGTCAATTGCTACAATCATTGATACAACATAGAACATGAGAACAGACAACCGAATACGAGAATATTAGGTTACGTTTTCGCCTCGCCATTGTGCCCCGTATCTGACACCTACGATTTGGACATTTAAGCCAAGTGCCATGATGTGCCACGTTTTTGTCACGTCCTAGCCACGTGCTAGCCACGATGTCGCCTCGTTATATTCCCGTAATAACACAATTTAAAGGTGACAACGAATATCAAAGACGGGTTATGTCTCGCTGCCTGCCGCCACGTTGTCGCCTCGTTGTTCCACGCTATGCCTTGCTGCCGCCACGTTTCAACCACGCTCAGTTAAAAAGCTTCACGCATTGATGATCCTCTACCAAGACTGTTGAAATTATTACAATCCATTGACACGTACGACAACCTACCAAATCGTAGAAACGTAGCACAACGTCGTAAAACGTAAAACACCGTATCATTACGCAGCTCATAACGTAGTACAACGTGTCACAGCGTATCATAGCGTAGCATAACTCGGCATGAGGAACGTGGTAGCAACGAGGCCACAACGAAGCATAGCGCAGCAAAACGTGTAAGAAAACGCAACAGAACGTATCAACCGGGGGGACGCGCTATGTTCACGTTACATTACGTTTTTGCTACGTTTCTGCTTCGTTATACTACACTGTACCAAGTTGTAGTACGTTGTGCGGAAACGTAAGCGAATTTTGAACATGTCCAAAATTAAAATTCCACTTCACGATTTGTCACGTTTAATCACGTTTTGTCACATTTGATCACGTTTAAGCTACGTTGTTTTACGTTTGCTCACATTGTAGCCACTCTTCCCAAAGTAGCTAAACGTGGCGGCCAAAACGTTACACTATGACTGGGGCATTATTGACTTGTTTTTTGTTGGTGTGTTAGTTCATATAACCTGCAAATTAAAGTTATTAAGTGATTTATGAGTTAATCAGTCACATTATAAAAAATAAAGGCAAATTGACCATAAAACAGCAAAGGTTATAAGAGACAAATATGATCTCTGGCAACTTCTCTTGATCGTCAGACTTATTCATTTATCGATTATGCGAAAGATCGAATATACGATTATCATTCTGGGTATGTGTTGCCATCCCCTAGTAAAACTTATATGAAATCAATCATTTTTCATTTATAATGTCTTTCTAGAAATTAGGTAGTTATCTTTAGAAGGCTAGAACACATTAGAAAACTTTCCGTTGTAATTATAATGCGTTGTTTTAAAAATCCCACTTTAACCTACAATGATATAACCTTTGAACTATGTTAACTTTATGGGGCTATATAATAATCGGTGTTCCTTAAAGCTTTTAAATGAAAAATTTGTATTGTCTTTTCAATACAATATGTCATGAGTTTGTCAACGTATCAGTACGAAATAATACAATAATATTCATATGTTTGCACTATGAATACATCAAAGAAAACCAAGTCCGACCCTTTTCGGCCATGATTTGCAAGATATCAGAATTATTGAACAATCTTATTAGCGGGTGACCCAACGAGCACTTGTGCCAAATTGTTTTAGATTTCCGGCGAGTTGTTTTTGGAAAGATAAACTTTTTAAAGTTCCTACTATACACTCATAAAGAAAAAAGGCACCGTTCCGTTAAAGCCATGTTTTCAATGGATTGCAATTAATTGAACATATTTGGTGGTAAATTGCCATTTGTGCAAAATCATTTTCAAATTTATCCAGTTATTCCGGCCAAGAATAGTTTGAAAGTCTTGACTCTATGTACATATGTCCAAAAAGGTCCAACCCCCTAGTACCCAGTTTTCAACGACTTGGATCAATTTGAATAACCTTGGTAGAGGATCACCCAAGGCACATGTATCCCACTTTTTTCAAATCAGGCCAGTTCTTTTGGACAAGAAGACTATCGAAGTTTGAGCGTTATCCACTATTTCTGATGGCATGGCAGGCAAGGTTCTGCATATAATTGAAATATGCAAAGGGGACACCGAAGGGACGTATCTATAAAGCTTCAATAAAATACACCCACTGATCATAGAGGAGATGTTGTTAAAAAAAAACGTACATGCCATGTATCATTCGATACTTAAATAGTATTTATATATATATATATATATATATATATATATATTAACAATATTCATTCGTTTTAACAGAAATAACCAACTACAAGATCAACTAGATGAGAGCCAACAACAGTTAGAACAGTATGAACAGCAATTACAAACCACCAATTCGGAATTGCAAGCTATGGTTGTGGAAAAACGAGGAATTAAAAAGAGGCATGGCATACTCTTAATGACATTTTCTCAGCTAATATTGAACTAAAATAGCCTGGAATCCTTAAATCAGTACCGACCCAAGTGGTGTCATAATAAACATTACGTATTTGGCAATATCTACACCACAATCAATGGCTGGTAATGTCAATCAATAATAGTGCAAGGGAATTCAAACTTTCAAACTAATTTAAAAGCCCATAATTGTTGTCCTTCGATGCCAATACTTTTGCATTTAGACTCAGGACTTGGGAATTATTTGGCAACTTGCTTAATCATACTGCTCCCCAGGTTAAAGCAAAACATGTTATTCATATCATATATACTTATTGTGCATTCATTTAAAATGTATTGCAAAATCCGACTTAAGTGCAACTTAGTTCAATTAGACATTAACGATGTTTGTAGATCTTTATCAATATGTTCTGAACCAACAGCGCAATGAATAAAGCATAAAGTTTTTCATTTATGATGAAACCTAAAATTTATCTCTATTTGCTACTACTTTCTTATAAGACATTTCATCCTTAGCCTTGTGTATATTCAAGTCTGCTTTGACCAATTTTGCATTAAGCCTGAAACGTATAGGGGAAAGTATCAATATATTTTCCCCATATTAAGTGCGCTTTGTATTTCGTAACTTGACTTTGCTATGTTTATTCACATCCTCTATCATTTGTTGATAGACAACAGATTACCATTGGTATATTTTTGCTACTACGTTAGTTTTTTCAAAACAAGATGGACTGCTTTCGTTAAAAGCTTATATCCATCTTACTGTGCATACTATAACTTTTCCATGTCAAATATGTAATGTTAAATGTTAAACATCATTTTCTTCACACTATACGCTAAACTTACGGGTGTACATTGGAAAACTCTAAAATATTAACATATTACGTAAAAAGGAGTTATTTTACCAGAAGATGGATCGGATTATGTAAAAGTATTCTCTTTTTTTGTGACTGTTTTTAACTGTTTGCAAAATTGAAGGAACGTCTAACGAACAATTATTCAATTAAAAACTTATGTATCATATCTGCTGTTATAGCTAACACTGTTGTTAAAACACTTATTACACGATGCCTCTTAAAGCGTATCAAGTTGACTTTGTTTAATTTTGAAAAATGGTTCTAATGAAAATGATTCATAAAATATTAAAAACACATTAAAACACATTCAACGTTTTTTTTGTAGAAATTTACATTTACAACATAAACTGGAACAGCAGCAACGCGAATAAGAAAGCGTGAAATCAAAAATGCTACAATCGGAAGAACAGGCAACGGAAGAGTATGACACAGTGATATTAACAGATGAATCGTTCACGTTTCTCATTTTCCGCAAAATTACATTGACAACTTACAACTACAAATATATTTATAACAAAAACAAGATGATTAGTAAAACGACACAATTATCTAAAACCAATTTAAACACAACATTCTTTGTGTCAATTTGTTTATTAACCAAAGTAATAACATACTCAAGCCTTACCATATTACATATATTAATTCATTAAGTGTGTATGCTGTATTTACAGAATTAATCCTACAGGCGATCATGCTAGGAAAGTCTTGGAGTTAGAAGCTGCCATTTTATTCCTGCAGAATGAGAAAAAAGAGTTGGAAGACAGGTATTGTTAGTTACTAGTTATTTATAATGTTATTCTAGTAGATTAAGATATAGAATGTAGACACAATATGCTTAGTCAAATGGATGAGTTCATGATGTTATATTTGCTATTGCAGTATTAAACAGTTACAAAAAACATTAGACCACAATGAACTGGAATTGCGTGCTGTAAAGAAAACACACGATGCCCTCCGACAGAGGTAAACAAAATATTGGTCTATGCAATACATTTGAAGAAAACACACATTTCGAATACAAACTTAATGCTTGTTTATACTTATAATACCGCTTCAAATTTTGAAATGTATTATAAGTATTACGTGTTCTCATTCTGCACATAGAATGGCGTTCATGACACCCTTCAACCGAAGTCCCAACAGGGGCATAATCCAGTCAAAATATGATGTAGTAGTGCATGGAACACCGACTTCGACGACGACGTATGCCTCCATTTTTAATTGCGGCGAATCGTGTTTAAAGTCTCTACTAGGATGGCCAGCTAAGACTCCGAAACTTAGGCAATAATTGGCAAATGAATGTACTGACTGTTTGACACAGCACAACTGCATTATTAGAAAGAAATCCTCATCGTTTTACTTGGCGAAATGTTTATGTTTAATTCGCAAAGTAGTAATTTGTCTTAGCATAATTACGGTTTTCTATTTTGTTTTAAGAAATGATGAAGTTAGTTTAAAAATAAGCACCCATGTAGACATACACAATGCCTAGACGTAAAAGGATCTCATTGACATCATTTTCTCTTTGGGTATTAAGGTATCTTAACACTTACTTATGAGTAAAAACTATAAGTTGTAAACGCCTTGTTTAACATTTAACTGTTATTTCTCGATGTTTTGGCCTATAATTATATTTGATCAACTCAACTTATAATTTGCAGAGATACGCAACTACAAAATGAATTGGGTATGCATAAACAAGATTTGCAACACGTTAAATCGGAGTTAAATAGTGAAAAGGCAAAGAACAGAAACTTTCAACAGAGGTATGCCAATTATTGCAAGACTTAAACATTATTTATGTCGAACGTGAAGACAAATGGTACTTTACTTTGTTTCACAGGAAGTTCAATCATACTTTGAAGTTGTGCGTTGCTACCAGGAAATAAAAAACAAACATAATCGTTCGTCACTATTATTTTGAACAATTTAAACATTTCTTCAAATTATTTTTAATAAAACAAGACGTGTACATCTTACACTATTGGCACATACGTCCCGGTCCATGTCAGCCATAATTTTCAACACTTCGAACAATTGTTGAACAGTATCACATAAGGAACATTCTGCCTCATCTTGAAATCAAAAAAAGACATTCAGAACGGAAGTTTTTACGGTTTGTCCATTTAGCTTTTTTAGCTCACCAGAGCACGAAGTGCTCAAGGTGAGTTTTTGTGATTGCCTTTTGTCCGTCGTTAACACTCTAGAGGCAATATTTTGCATCCAATACTCATGAAAGTTTATCAGAACATAAATCTCCATCAATTATAGGCCAAGTTCGAAACTGGGGCATGTGGGGTCACAAACTAGGTCACTAGATCAAATAAAATGAAAATTTTATTAACTCTGAAAACCGCATTTTGAAATGTAACATGTTAACACTTTGTCAGAATGTTTGCCTTAATAATATCGAGGCCAAGTTTGAATATAGGTTATGTCGGATCAAAAACTAGGTCACTGGCCACATTGAAGAAAAATCTTGAAAACACTCTGGAAGCCGTGTTTTTAACGTGAACATGTTGAACCTTAACTAGAATGTTTGTCTTGATGATATAAGGTTAAGTTTAAATATGGGTCATGTCCCTTCAAAAACTAGCTCACTAGGCCAAATTTGAAAAAAATCTTCTTAACACTTTAGAGACCGCTTTTTAACTTGAGCAGCTGGAAACTTTGTCAGATAGTTTTTCTTGGTGTTATCTACGCGAATATCGGTCATGTTGAGTCAAAAACTAGGTCACTAGGCCAAATTTAAGGAAAATATTGTTAACACTCTGGAAGCCGCATTTTTGGATTGAGCATGTTGAAACTTTGTCAGAATATTTGTCTTCATGATATCTATGCTAGAATATGAATATGGGTCAGGTCAGGTAATACACTAGGTCTCTATGTCATATTGTAGAAATATCTTGTTAACACTATATATATCGCATTTTTGACTTGAGCAGCTTTAAATTTTGTCAGAAAATTTATCTTGATGATATCTAGGCCAAGTTCGAATATAGGTCATGTCCGGTCATAATATAGGTCACTAGGCCATCTTACAACTAGAAATGAAATAAAATGAAAAAAGGCAGGTCGTGTCAACCTGGCGAATAATGTTTATGCCAACATAAAAACTAGGCTTCAACTCTAGTCCAAATTAATTAGTATAGAACACGCACATAATTTCATTTACAGTTGTGTTGAGAAGTATTAACACTTCTTTGTAACAAACCGTTAAATATCAATAAGCTTTGTCAGAAATGCTTCCAGTCAACAAACCTCATATTGCTATTGGCACTGAAATAGACAAGCATACTGCGACGATGGTTCTCTCTTGTCTCTACTCTCATGACACCGCACGAATAATGAAACAAGCTATCGAGTTGTCGCGAGAACAGCGTCAAATTCACTTGAATATTTATTCTCCTCGTGTAAAAGTACGGGAAACGGAAGTTGTAATGGCTATGTGAAGTGCTCTCTGGTTGGTCGATATTTGGTCGTGTTCGGATATTTAGCCAATCAGCGATCAGGTAATAGGAAACCATTTCTTTTTGTGTCGATATATTTAGTTTTGACGTGTCTGTGTTTTCCGCGGAAATGGTACCCCTTACAGCATCTCAAATATTAAGAAAACGAAGGGACGGATCAGAAATCGGGACGATCATTCGATGTAGCAACTGATGGGCTACACAACGCATACCGAGTGGTTTCTAAATTCGAAAAACTGTGGGAGGAGATAGTTTTCGCAGGAAAAGCGGTTTTCGCCCGTTTCCATGGTACCCCTTACGGCAACTCAAATATTAAGAAAACGAAGAGACGGATCAAAAATCGGGACGATCCTTCGATGTAGAAACTGATGGGCTACACAACACATACCGGGTGGTTTCTAAATTCGAAAAACTGTGGGAGGAGATAGTTTTCGCAGGAAAAGGTTTTCGCCTGTTTCCATAGCAACGGTGGTTTCTATGGCGACCATATCACAAAAGGAACAACTAGAGTCTAGACCCTTCATCCCTACCAAGTTTGGTCGAAATCCGTTGAATGGTGTTGGCGCTACGCTTGCCACAAACAAACAAACACACATTTTACAAAAGGAACAACTAGAGCCTAGACCCTTCATCCCTACCAAGTTTGGTCGAAATTCCGATCCTTTGAAAAACATGGTCCCTTGGTCCTTTAAAGTGACTGCAATTTGATGGGTAGAGCTGTCGTAGCAACTAATACGAAGTTCTTGAATAAAAGTAATTAATCACATTTTATTTTGGATGTTTCGATCGCATAATTTAACTGTATATTTTGGATGGATGAAACAATCAAGAGATGAGATGAAATTTACATTGAATGTTAGGAACTTAGTCCCTGCTTAATGCACGTGTATTTTTCGCTGACGGTCTTTGTTATAACATCCATTTAAGGTTGAATGATGCTGGCAATGACTCTCGAAAAATAGAAGAATTAGAAACCATGCTAGATGCGCTAAAGATAGAAAACCTAGGTTTAGAGGAAAGGTATACGATTTTTTTTCCTACAATAATGAATGATATCTACATATTGTATTTTATATGTAAATGCAGCATTGTTTCAAACGGCAGTACACATCAATGATGGCTTTTCTTTTATACTTGTTTCGGAGATCATATGTCTTAAATTTAGTTAAACTTATAAGCATGTTTTCAGGACTAAATCATTACAGACTGAGAACTCACATAAAGAACAGATAGAAACTAAAATGAAACAGTATGGAAAAGACAACGATCAGCTGAAAAAGAGGTAAGTGTGATTAGAAAGGTTGGGTACAAACTATGGGCTGCCAACTATTGCAATAGTATTCTAATAATTCCGATCCTTTGACAAACGTGGTCCCTTGGTCCTTTAAAGTGACTGCGATTTGAGGTGTAGAGCTGTCGTAACAACCAATACGAAGTTCTTGAATAAAAGTAATTAATCACATTTCATTTTGGATGTTTCGATCGCATTACTTTAACTGTTTATTTTGGATGGATAAAACAATCAAGAGATGAGATATTTACATTGAATGTTAGGAACTGAGTCCCTGCTTAATGCACGTGACCCTTTATATTTCGCTGACGGTCTTTGTTATAACATATGGAAAAGAGAACGATCAGCTGAAACAGAGGTTAGTGTGATTAGAAAGGTTGGGTACAAAATATAGGCCACCAACCATAGCAAACTGTCAATAAGTCCATATTGCATTATTAGTACAAAGACTAAGTTGTATGCAATATTCTCGAACGAAGGCAGAGTAATATAGATAAGAGTAATATTTTACCGAAGTGTGTCTAAGTTACTTCCAGCATAGTCTTTGTAACACATTTTAAAAAAGTATTTTAAAAACTATCAAACATATCCGACTATTTTATAACCACTCTAGTATATTATTTTTGATGTTGGAGAAAGCAAAAATGTTACCACATCGTCCTTATTCCCCAGACAAGGCGTCATGCTACTTCTCTATATTACTAAAATCAAACAACTTCCTGTTTAGAGCACATATTGATATATATCGGTTCGATAGTATATCAAAGTCACCAGAGCGTGACGTTTTCAATAAATTGATCCATATACTACTTTGAGGGTATGAAATAAAAGCCTAACCAGTCAGTAACAAACCGCACTACACATTTTATTCCATCATCTTTCGTATGTGTTTAATCAATGCTCTTTCGCAAATACATTTAGTTCAATGTAACATTTTATACATTTTGTAGTTACGCGACACTTGAAAAAGATGCAGACCGGTTAAAGAACCAATTACAGAGAACAGAAACAGAATTACGACTCGCAAGGGAGAACAGTGAGGACTTACAGAACAGGTAAGAAAGCTTTAATATAAAAATAAAAGTTTCACTTAAAGGCAATTTAAACAGCAAAACAACCTCGTTAGCAATGCATTTATCAGAATTATGGAAATGCTTCCCTAAAATACGATTCTAACACACGTCTTTACTTAAAGTATTGTAACTAAAGAATATTTTAAATTTCCTAACTAAGCAAGAACTTAAACAAGAACCGATTGAGTTACAATAACGACTTGGCCACATCACTACAGATTATCTTTTGACGTGTACGTAATCCTTCAACATACTTAGATATATATCATGAATGGAGTCAGTTGTCTAGGTGCAAAATTATATGGGACACTTCATGAGAAAACCGGTGAAAGTGACATCTCATATGAATGTTTGAACACAGAGTTAGATTTGTCTTATAACCACAAGTAGGAAATCTCCCCCATTTCCTGGAAGGCTTTATTGATACTCCAAGAGACGTGTTCAACATATTTAACAAACACGAGGATGTAAGATTAGTAGATAGATCTCAATATATATTGATATCTAAATATTTTGATATTCATTATCTATGAAATCATTCTTCCAATGATCTAAGATGATTTAGTGTATGCCTTAGTTGAAGATATGTCTACGGTGTACAACCCTTGACAGATATCCATTCTTTATTGCTTTGTTTTGTCTCGATATTTAAAATGCATTTTGAATCCGAGTCTCTTTGAAATCAAGTGTGACTAGTCGTCCTTTGGCACTAACGATATTCTCCTTTTGTGGGATTTGTGTACCTGTCCATCCCCACAATCACCTTTCAATGTAAATATAGTTTAACATTGTTTTTGTGTTATACACGGCAGTTGGACTACTGTTTATCAACATCTTTAAAAGGTAAATTGAAAAAGACAAAAACATAACGTACCACAGTGTTTTGAATATCTAGCATAGTCACAGCAAAACAAAGATATATGTGCATTTAAATTAGTGCGGTTCGATCGAGATTTTGGATGAAAAACAATTTGTTATTCAAAAAACAGATATCGGCTCTATGGAAACCAAACTGAATGCTTTCGCGAGTAGTAGTTAAGTAACAGATCGACCTGCACATCCATACAGTTGTATCTGCATCTAGATGTATAAGTAACAAACACCTGCTTGAAAACTCGGGCAAACAGTTTACATCAGTATAGATATTAACCAAACCTTTCACAAATACTGGTATATTTAACAGTAGAAGATGTCTCGCTCATATTCTATACACTACAGACCCAATACAGTTAATCAGTTATGTACTATATAGGCCTATTACGTTACGGTTTTCGTCGTTTGTAAGAGTGGTTAACTTCGCTGATCGTGAACTAATTTCTAAAGTATCTGTCACTTGCAGAAGGCTGACTTGCAAATGTGCTTGTTTTATCCGGCATGTACTAGATACATCTTCATTTATAATGATAATTTCTTTAAATACAGATATATTGTATAATATGTATTTATTTGTTAAGACCATCGGGCTACACTTTTACTTTCGTGGACTTATATTTACATGTATGATATATAAAAGGAAATCACATAACGTGCAAAACAGTAAAAGCCAGTTTGATACATTGTCATTTACGTTTTTCAATAACATGACCAGATACAAACCAATATACTAGACATAATTTACCAGTGAAGATCCAAACAACGTATCAACACATGTTAAATCAGATTGCATGACTGCAATAACAACCATATATTAGAAACATTATGTTTTGTTTTCAAGGTGTATGTCTCATATAATAGTTTGTGTAAGGGGATGGGTTCAGAAAGAGTTGATTATTTATTTCACTCAGTTACATAACCTTAAAGTGAAAGTATAATGTAAAGAATAAAGTGACAGTATTACATGGTGAGGCAATTCTCTCTTGGGAAAATTCGTCATCTGATACACATAAACGTTTGTCTACGAATGATATATTAGAACAACTAATTACTTATACCTTTGGTAGTGACATATCGGAAGAAAGTCTGTAATACAAAATGAAAACCATGTTTATTCAGTGTCTGTCCATTCTTTGACGATAAATTGAGATCATGGGAAAAATAGATATAATATAAAATGACAAGAAGGAGCTGGGAATTACTATAGACTACATGTTTTTGTCTACTGGTCTTATGAAAAATAATGATTCTAGATAGTTTTGAAACACTGAAACAACGGCGTTTGATGAAAGTGTCATGACCAGTTGTTATGTTTAACCTGTATGCTTAGATACGTGTGAAAACCTTATTTATATTAGAAAAATAAAAATAAAACTTGTGGGACTAATATAATACCTACAATATCTAGATGATGCCGACGAATAGGAATTTATGGGCATGGCGTTTTTTATTTATTATGCTCCAAAATCATCCTGCTACATAGTATACACACTTACACAATTATAGTAACCATATGCTTTGGAACGTCACCTTTAGGTATTTGCAATAAAAGGAGTCCTGATAAGCCTTCACATTTGTTTGAGCGTAGTCAGAATTCCTATGTTCTATGTTGTTTTACATTCATTTTGAGAACGTTAATTGTATTATCTTCTATTTTAGGCTGAATAACACCGGTAAGAACTCCCGGAGACTGGAAGAATTAGAAGGCATACTAAGCGCTTCAAAGAAAGAAAAGCACGATCTAGAGGAAAGGTATATATTTTGTACTAAAATACTAAACACTAGAACTATGTATGTATGCAGAATGTGTTAATTCAATGTGATTTTGCAATTCAATACATTAGTAAAATGTGTAAGTCTTTATACATGTTGCAGTTACGCGAATCTTCAACAAAATGCAGAACGGCTACAAAACCAATTCCAGAGAACGAAAACAGAATTACGACTTGCACAGGAGAACAATGAGGACTTACAGAACAGGCAAGAAAGATTCACTTTAATACGAAAATACCCCATAAATCGATATTTTGGGAATGTATAAAAGAGACAAAAAACACGGATTGAAAATTATTGTCGTCTTTTTAATCATTTTTTTTAAATCGATATTTAAGATCATTAAAGTGCTGTGTTATGTGGGAATTAACATTTATACGAAAAGGTAAAAAATAAATGGAACTCTGTAAGAAATATGTTTTCCCGTTCGTCAAAAAACGACAGCATTAGCCTTCTACGCCCGAACCTAAATGTTGACTGTATCGTAGCAAAAGAAGGACGTGACGTCATTTCCGTAGCACTTTATCTTGGCGTTACGTTTATGGAGCGACGTCGTTTCCCGCAAAAATAGTGGTATAAACATGAAAGACCCCAAATTCTTTTACATGAGCTATTGACCCACTCATTCAAATTATCATAATTTATTAAAAACTTTGTGGCAAAAGTATAGCTTTCTCATAAGGAGCAATTGTTCTTTTGGCAACCATCTTTTCATAAATCGTATGTTGCAAATGCCTCAGAAACCGTCTCTAATAGGGAAAGGTTTAGCAGAAATGTGACCCCTTACATAATTTGTTCCAGTCATATTGACTGGTTGAAAAAGGCAGTCGCCAGGTGGCATCAGAAAGGGGCTGATCTATTTGCTTCTTTACAATAATGCAGGTGATTGATTAAGGATCATCTTGGTCCTCATGTTTTAACCTCGTACATTATAAATGTATTCCTTGATTTTTCTGAAAGTCTTTACTTTATTATTTTCTGTACGTAATAATAGACGACAGCATTACGAATTCAAAATATGTTTTGATAATGCAAGAAACATGACATTAACATTATTATTGGCTAGTCAATTACTTATAAATCCTTGTTATGGCCAAAGTGTGCTCTTCATTTTTTGTTTATAATTATCTTGCGGTTTTTTCGTAAATAGGTAGCACCTATAGATATATTATACGTATCACATTAAGGTTTATATCTAAACAGCAATACATACCTTACATTACATTGTTCGTTAACAATGTATTTATCAGAAATATTGAATTGCTATCCAATAATATACGTCTACTTTACGTATTGTAACGAAATAATGTTTTGAATTTCCGAACTAAGCAAGATCCCATAAAAGCATCGCCTTAGTTGCAATCACGACTCGGCCAATATCATTCCAGAAATTGAAACATAATATCCATTTAGCCTCGTACGCATTCCAACATACTTAAATATCTATGAAAGAACGGAGTCAATTGTTTAGGAGGAAATCTAAATGAGCAACTCCATTAGAAAATCGGTGATAGTGACATCGCACATGACATGTGCGTTTGTACGCGGAAGTAAACTCACATGTTTAAACCAGGGGTCTTGTTTATATAAACGTCTTGTTAAGTTTTGAAATACCTTAATAAAGCAGAATAAAGTTTAGCTCCTTCTTACTTCCATGTAACTTTAGGTGCCCAACAAAACCTAAATGTAAACACAATAGAATCACATTAAAAATATCATATTAAAAATATCATATTAAAGAGCAAAGGTTTTCCTAACATAATTGTTTGAAATGGAAAGATCAAATGATTAACTAATTCGTTGACATAATCTACCACTGATTTAAACCGCGTGTCAACACATATTGAATCATATGGCATGACTACAATAACAACAAAATGTTAGCAACATCATGTTTTGCTTTCAAGGTGTATGACTCATATAATAGTTTGTGTAAGGGGATGGGTTCAGAAAGAGTTGATTATTGGAATCACTCAGTTAAATAACCTAAAAGTGAAAGTATATTCTAAAGAAAAAAGTGACAGTATTACATGCCGAGGCAATTCTTTCGTGGGAAAATACGTCATTTGATACACATAAACGTTTGCCTACGACTTGTATATTACAAGAGCTAATTACTTATCTATTTGTAAGTGACACATCACAAGAAAGTCTGTGATACAAAATGAATACCATGCTAATTCAGTAGCTACCCATTATTTGACGATGGATTGAGAGCATGAAGAAAAAAGATATAATACATGTATAAGATGACAAGAAGGATCTGAGAATCACTATGAACTACATGTTTTGTCTACTGATCTTATAAAACATATTGATTCTATATAGTTTTTAAACTTGGAGACAACAGAGTTGTGGAAAGTATCACGACCAGTTGTTATGTTTAAACTGTATGCTTAGATACATGTGAACAAACTTATTATAAAATAAAAATAAAAATAAAACGTGAAAGACTAATATAATGCCGCAGTGGTGGTATACAATATTTAGATAATTCCGACGAAATGGAAATTGTTTGCCTGGCGTTTGTTATTTATTCTGCACCAACATCACCCTGCTACATAGTATAAAACTTACAAAATTAAAGTTGTGTTATGCTTTGCAACGTCACCTTTAGGAATTTGCAACAAAATGAGTCCTAATAAGCCTTCACATTTGTTTGAGCGTAGTTAGGATCGCTATTTTCTATGTTGTTTTACATTTATCTTAAGAGCGTTAATTGTAATATGTGCCATTTCAGGCCGAATAACACTGACAAGAACTCCCAGAGACTGGACGAATTAGAAGGTATGCTAGGTGTTTCAAAGAAAGAAAAGCACGATTTAGAGGAAAGGTATATATTTTGTGCTATATATGTTTGGATGTAGTATGTGTTAATTCAAGGTGATTTTGCAACTCAATACATTAGTAAAATGTGTTAATTTTTGTACATGTTGCAGTTACGCGAAACTTCAGGAAGAAGCAGAACGGCTACAAAACCAATTCCAGAGAACGAAAACAGAATTACGACTTGCACAGGAGAAAAATGAGGACTTACAGAACAGGCAAGAAAGATTCACTTTAATAACATACGTATCACATTAAGGTTTATATTTAAACAGCAATACATACCTTACATTACATTGTTCGTTAAAAATGTATTTATCAGAAATATTGACTTGCTAATTCGTATTGTAACGAAATAATGTTTTGAATTTCCAAACTAAACAGCACCGCTTTAATTGCAATCACGACTCGGCCAATATATGTAATATATTCAATACATTCTGGTGATGGTATACGCTCATTTCTATATATATATTTTGAAGTTGTTATAGTGTTATACAAAGAAGTTGGAATACAGTCTATCTATATCTTCAAAAAGTAAATTAAAAAAAACACCCATTACCTACGACAAAGTTTTAAATATCTAGCATAGTCATAGAAAAATAATCTGTGCATTTAAATCAGTGTCGACACTGAGGATAAAAGCCAATTGGTTTGTGTCAGTTGATATTCAAATAACAGATGTAGGCTAAAACTGAGCGGTGCTCTATGGAAACCAAACTTAATGCGTGTGCAAGTAGTAGTTAATCCTTTTCCCACAAACAGACACTTTCTGACGCCTCTGCAGCAGACGACTTTTGAAAACATTGTGACAAATGCAGAAAATTGATGAAAATGAGCTTTTTTTCCTTTTGCTACAATGTTTTCAACTTTTTTCAGTAATAATACCTACAATTATAGAGATTTTCCGAGTTTTTGCTTAGGTGTTTTCAAAGTGGTCTCCTGCAGATGTGTTGTATATCGGAAAGGGTTAATAAACAGATAAGCCTTTGCATCCGTACAATTTTATCGGCATCTAAGTATAGGGTCAGAAAGAGATGATTACTTCCATCACTTAGTTGTATTAATTTAAAGTGATAGTATATTTGACAGAAACAAGTGACAGTATTCCTAGCTGAGGATACTATTTCGTGGAACAACGCAGCTTGATAAAAGAAGCATGAACAGTGGTTAGGTTTGCGCTATCTGCTCGGATTCATCTGAAAAACGTATTATTATTATAGAGACTTAAAACTAAAACGTGTGAGCCTAATATAATGCCGCATGGGTGATATACAATATTTAGATGATGCAGACCAAATTAGATTCAGGGCTGGCGTTTGTTATCTATTCGACACCAAAATCGCTTTGCTACATTGTATAAAACATACGAAATTAAATTTAAATTATGCTGTGGTAACGTCAACTTTATGACTTTGCGTCAAATAAAGTCCTGATAAGCCTTTAAATTTATTTGAGCGTAGTCTGGATCGCCATTTAACATGTAGTTTAACAATCACATACATAGCAAGCATTCGAAAGAATAGTTAAACGTCTTTAAGAATATAATCTTATTAAAATCGGCATCGTGTGAAAACTTTTATGTTTGAAAACAACCCATTAGGTTAAAAGTATAAATAATGTTGCTGTAAACGTTGTTTGAGCGTCGAGGATATATTCGGAAAATTCATCGACGTCATTTCTACTATTAGTGACACGTGTCTTCGTTTGACGCCCATAACGGCGTTAATATTCGTCACACAAAGCCCACATATATTTCAAACATATTGGACAATATGAAATTGCAAAAATCCTAAAGTAAAAACTCTTGTTATATAACGGTTTTCTCATGGATGTATGTGGAGTATATGGGTGTAATATCAAGGAAATACAGACATATGTGAACAAGTCCTTGTTTTATGATTTTGTAATTGTTTTACAAACTGTATTACAACCAGGTAAAGCAAAATCACATATGAAATACGGTTCTGTAGCATTTTGACGAACATATTTTGTTTATTAAAGTAACTGAAACGTATTTGTTCAACACCAGTTACATATTACATAAAAATCATTTGCAATGTAACTGTGAATAATCCAATTGATCGTATCATATACATAAACAAAAGCATTATATTAAATCCTATCTCATGTTTCCTACACAATATTAAAAAAAAAATATATTGTTTTTCCTCTAGATTTAGCAAGGTTGCAGCTGCACAACTTACTCATGATAATCCGAATATAGCTGATCTCAGTGATAAAAATAGGCCTACAAAACTAGCTGAAGCATTTTCAGAACTGTATGATAATGAATGGACGGAAGCATATTCGGCTTTTGAAGACGACCCACAAAATACAACAACAGAAGAAGATATTGTGAAAAATCTGAGAAATGTTCTATTGGTAAGCATTAAAAACAGTTAGTCGAGAAATTATATAAATATCACCAAAAAGAAAGATCAGAAAGTTTCACACATAGTTTTGAGTACAACTGGCTGAAAGCACGTCGATTAATTCATGGCGCATTGTCCTTCTTGCGTCCGTCGGGGTGAGTGGTCGGGATCTCAGAGGGTTAGATGGTTGGTCTAGGACAAAAAATCACTTAATTCTATCATTTCTTACAATTTCCATTTTTTATTGAAAACAATGGATGTACAACCGAAGGAAGGGGTGAAAAGTAGTAATATATATTTATGTTTCATTGTCTCCAGTAGATACTAATGAACATATTACCCTATATCCACACATTATACATTTCAATATCTTCTGACAGGGGGCCGGTAACCGGACTAGTATGGGAAAATGAGAAAACGTAAAATGTGTTTGAAGTTGAAATTATGCATGCAACATGTCATCCGTAATCCAACGTCTGTCTAACAGTAGTTGTTTACCATTGAAATGCCGCACAAACATAAGCCAAGCAGAAATATCTTTACGACTTTCCTTATTCAGAGTGATATGGTGTTTAGGGTTGTTAACTTTACAAGTTAAGTCGGTCAGACGGCGCACGAAACAACGCCCTGGGACAACCACTTGGCAGCAGAAATTCAAAAGATCAAGAATAGACTGTAGCTCTTTCAATTTGAGTGTACGATTTTTCCTACAATTTGCCAAAAGGGTTTGCAACTTTTCCAATTTGTCTTCAGGCAAACGTGCCTCCATAGAAATGGAGTCAAGCTCCAGATCCATGAAAGTCATAATTTTGCTTGGATAAACTGTTTTTTCCATTTTTATAGGTATACCAATTTTGAAACAAAATTGTAGGAAATCAGTTAAATTTCTGTGGCAAGAATTCTGGGTGCCTAATATTAGAAAATCATCTAAAATATGTACCATATGTTGCACCTTTAAATGTCTAAAAGCTATCCAGTGGATAGCTGTACTGAATTTTTCGATTATTGCACAGGTGCTAGAAGCACCCATAGGAAGGCATGTATCGAAATAGTATTTGTCCAGAAAAGTGAAACCTAGCAGTTCATGGTCCAGTGGGTGTATGGGAATGAGGCGAAATGCGCTATCAATATCTGTTTTTGCCATGAATGTCCCTGGACCTAAAGAAACCAGGTGTGACACCGCATCATCAAAGGAAGAATAGTGAACCGAAGAAAAAAGTGGGTCAATGAAGTCATTTACTGACTGGCCTTTTGGGTAGCTAAGATGGTGAATTAGTCTGTACTGCCCAGGTGCTTTTTTAGGAACTAAACCTATCGGGCGTATTTCCATGTTAGGGAATGGAGGAATATCAAATGGACCCTGAATGCGCTTAGCTTTTAATTCAGCATGTAGTTTTTCTAAGACAATGTGTGGCATATCCACACAAGATTTAAGGTTGGAACAGGATGAAGAAGACATGGGGCCTATAAAGCCAAGTGTTAAACCCGGCTTAAAGCCATTGATTAGGTAATTGGCGTCAGGGAAGGGACTTAATTTTCCAATAATAATCGGTGTTACCGGTATCTTATTTGGTAGGTCTGGCGTTGGGTTTGCTGATAGTAGGGTTTGGTGAAGGAGTGGCAGTGGCAAAGTTATTGTAAGGTCTGTCCCTGGGCTTGTTATTACATGAGACCGCTGAATGTTGGCCTCGGCACAGACCGCATATGTGGGGATGCCTGCACATATTGATGGTACAGACTCCTCTTTTGTTATAGGCCCAGCAAGTGTTTTCGAGGAATTTGAACTGCCGTTTGGATTGACCCCCTTTTTGCTGGCCACGAAATGGCCGTTGTTGGGACGGGATGGGAACTGAACTTGGCTGTGTTGATGCCAACAGCCAAAACTCCATAGGCAACCTATCCCACGGGTGAGGAATAGACTGACGCAGCATCCTAAACTGTGTATCATAAAATATGAAAGCTGCGCCAGGTCGACGGTTAGAAAGGTCACGAATGATCTCATCGTATTTCATAAGTGCTGGCGTTTCATATGGAAATCTAACAGAATACACCGACACAAACCGTAAAAAGGCCGTTGTCCATGTTTCGACAGAAGATATCTTGTTGGACTTTTGAGAGGGAACCAGGCTTATATTAGAGTCAGCATCAACCTGCAGCTGAAACTTTGAGTTGCCCTGTGATATTGAATCAGAGGGCAAGAGCAAAGCAAAATCTACAAATTTGTTTTCATAAATCTTCTTCTGAATAGCCGCAGAAATTTGGCAGTTAATTGGGGTAGCAACTGGTTCTACATATGTAGGATTGTTCATACCTAACAAAGTATCAGTGTGAGATGCTAAAACACTTGGGAAAGAGAAAGGTCCCTCTTCACTGTCCCCCCTTCACTTTCTGAATGGGAATTATGATCTGGCACTATGTTGGGTCCGTGGAACTGTCTGTGTGGCTGGTAACCATTGAAGTTGTTTTTGGAATTTTGATTCCGACCGTTTATGTCCGGGTTTAAACTGCCGATGGCAGGAAAGTCTGTTTGAGAACTTGTTCCAGGTACTTCAGAAGTTCCAGGTACTTCAGAAGTTCAAGGTACTTCAGAACTTAATGTGCTGGTCCTTTTAGTGGCCTTCTGTCTTGATGCCCCTTTCCTAGCATGTCAGCTGTGTCAACAGTAGACTTCCTTTTAGTAGCGTCCTGTCCTGATGCCCTTTTCTTAGCATGGACAGCTATGGTAACGGTTGACTTCCTTTTGGCAGGCATCTAAATGAAAAATACTTGTATTGAGTAAATTATCATCATTTATGAGTCTGATCACGGACTTTACTACGTCCAGGTCTGACCTTAAATCATCCGGGCAACAGCAATATGGATGTGAGCAGTCACATTACACAGACACCCTGCAAGCTATATCACGTGACAGATACATGCCCCAGAGCAACTGAATCAACCCCGCTTAGTGAACCCCGCTTAGTGTTAACCACTAAAGATTAAGGTGTGTCAACAATAACATAAATACTTTTATGTTGTCATAAAATCCATATATATATTTATATAGGTGCTAGCTTAGCTATTTACGAAAAAACAAATTGAGTGTTAACAATAATTAAAGAGCCTACGTTGGCCATACAAATTGATATAAAAGTAATTGACTAGACGATGATAATGTTCGTGTCATGTGTGTTTGCATTGGAATTCGTATTGCTGTCGTCTCTTATTACGAACAGAAGATAATAAAGAAAATACTTACAGCAAATTATGAGATAAACTTATAACGAACGAGGTTTAAACAATGATGGCCATGATGATCCTTAATCGATCACATGTATGATGGTGTAGACGCAAATGTGTAACTGATATAATCGGGAAAAATGTGTTCATTTCAGCCATTGTTTGATGCGACTACCTTGTCTTCCAGTCAATATGGCTGGACAAATAATGTAGGCTGTCAAATTTCTGCTTTAAATTTCACGTATAGAGATGGTTTCTGAATCCTGCAGCAGACGACTTAGAACAAGTGTGTCGCCAACCGCCTGTCTGACCTTAATTTACGAATACCAAAACAATGTCTCACCAGTTCTTTCAGTGCTTTGATTTTTACTTGCCATCATCATGTGAATTTTCCTATTGGAAAAGAAAATCTGTGTGATGATAAACAGAAACGTAAAAGAAAATTTCGGTATTAATATTAAGAGTATCTACCCAATTTACTATGAATACAATTACTTTGATGACACTCTATCATATTCCTTTAAGCAGTGTTGATTTGTAAAAATACCACAAGGGATGGCTAAAGTGAACACTTTATATTATAAACTGTTCCTAGAATAATCATCTACTAGAAGTATTCGGCTGATGGTTATTGGTCAAATTGCATTGACAGGATGGTCTGATTGTGTTATAACGTGTGCCTTTAGTGTGTAGGGTTATTATGCCTTATGTTAGTGGGGTGAAACTTGTCCTCTTGTTTTTTGTTATGTAACTATAACTGTCACTAAACCGTGTTTGACGAACTTCTTTAAAGGATATCATTTAAATAAGCATGCATCAACGAGACAGCACTCTAGTACTAATTCAGCAAAAAAATTTTTTTTTCAAATATGACAGATCATCAAGTACATCATCCTTTATTTACTCAATAAGTACTTTATACTGTCTTCGTTTTGAATGAAAATTGTCTTATTAAATACTTCCCTACTTTGTTTTTCAGACCTGTTTTAGACAATGCACTGAAATAAGCACTACGCAAATCCAGAGCATTAAAGCTTTGCTGCTATCTCCAAGTGCTATCTCGTCAATGGTAAGAATAGTTTTATCTTATGTGATATTGCTACAAATAACCGCTCCTTACTATGTTTGCAAACGGCTTCAGACTGCCGTGCATACGCACTGTTAGTTCATTTGACAGTTATCATTGAATGATTAGATTATCATAAATAAAGTCATTTAATCCAAAATTAATTCGCGCTTTCCTGCTTATTCGATAATTGACAGGACACGAAAAGGCATGATGATCAGATGAATATCACTTGACTCTACGTGTAAACCGTTTGGTTGAATTATTATGAACACAAAACAAAATACCACATAAACACTTAATCAAATCACTTGTTGACATATACGTGTATCCATTTAAGACGAGGTCTAAACAGGAGCTGTCTACAGAACAAGCAAAAGCGGTAAATGATTTAAGAAAGCAAACTACATCAGCCGCAATTGGGAGTGTTAAACAAGTACGTACCGTCAATGATTTTATTGTGCTTAGTAATTGTACCGCCTCTGTGTTTCTAAAAAAGTTATTAAAGACCTTCTTCAAACCTCTTCTTCAATTATATCTTATTGAAAGTAAACAGTGTATAGCTGAAGATGCAGTTGAACATTCTAAGTTTAAGTCCATCACATTGCAAACTTAATAATTCAGTATATAATAGTATTCATGACTGAATTCCGTTTGGGATTGCAAACTACCCATCTTTGAAGTTGCTTAATTAATCTGTCCACGTACTTAAGTTAGCAATTTCTAAATATTGCCAATTTACTTTTTTTTTACTTTTCTGGTATACATGTTATCATATTTCCCAGCCTATCATTGGTTTGTTAACGCAGTGATCATGAATAAGTGCTATGGTCAATGATAACATAAAACTGATAATGAAAACTGCCTAAAAACTAATGCCCCGTATTCAAATCCATTTTTAAGATTGCGAATACATGTTGCTGATTAATTATATGTCATTAGGTGATGGCGAGACAGTATGCGGAAAGTAGAAAATATCCAAGCATGAAGTTATTTATCGAGAAATGTGCCGAGTTGTGCTGGCTTATGGTTGTCCAGTCGCCACCAGTATTTATTGACGACAAACACCAGACCGGTGACCGTTTTGATAAGGATATATTCAAAGCCTACACGAAGGGAGGACGTGTAATTGACTACGTTGTATGGCCTCCTGTTTATCTACATCGTGGCGGACCATTGTTGTGTAAAGGAACTGCACAGGGTAAATGACGAATTTACACAACATTTTGTAATTAACTGTGATATTACTTGTATTTGAAAAAGTGAACCGAACTTACATAAAAGTTTATATATGTGAAATATGACTGAAATGCGATTGGGTGATCTCAATGTACAATACTGTCAACGAAAAATAAACAAAAGTACGCTCAACGTTAGACAAGCTTCATGATAAACCGTTGACCGTTCTTGTGTTTATTTACTTGGCATATCATTAATATTCGACAGTAATGCCAATTGAGATCTCTAAATCGCATTTCGAACTTTTTGTATAGCCGGAATCGATAGTTTTTTATTTAAATCAGTTTAACCTTATAGCATTTTTAAACTGTAGTATATTTTTATAATTATTAATTTCAAATATAATCAGATTCATGGTCTTCCTTTTAGCAATTTAATTGACCGTTTGTAAAGTGTGCTCCTTATTGAAATTAAACTGTGAGTCTCTTTATATAGAATAGTTCAATTGACAAAGGTAGAAGCGCGACGTTTTACTTCAAATTTGAATGGTACACTCACATTCAGTATCCATCTTTAATGTTATACATTCAAAACAAAGGAAAAGATTTGATGAGTTAAAGATATATATTACACATAAAGAAACATACAATGTCTATGCTCATGTTTTAGACAAACACATTACATATGTTTAAACGGTATCGTTACATTGCTGTTGACATATTGCATTAATTTGATTTTCTAAAACATTTTAAGTTTGAAGGGTAGTGTATGGACCACGTCCTTCGAAAGCACGTGGATTTTCTCAATTACAATCAAATATGTTAAAACGGCTTTTGGTCGTTATTACTCTGCCGAAGTTTATGGACGACTCGATAACCGAATGGTGTATCCTGGTCAGATTCCGCTCAGGCCAATGCTGATCTTGATCTTAACTGATTGAAAAGAACCGTAGGTCGGTTGTCGTGTGACATGACCAATATCATAGCAACATCACTGAAATACCAAGTTGTATGTCATATTCAATAATTGCAAACTCTAATCAACCCAGTACATATATATGCTATTCAATTAGAGTTATATTAAATTCAACTTATTCTGTTGCGCATTCTGTAACTTGCAGTCCCTCCCCTGCCCTCACAACAAGGGCTATTTTGTATTGCATAATTTAGTTGTTTTTCTTTAGTATACATGAACGTTTGTTTCTGATAAAGTCTAGAATATGTTTTGTTTTAATGTCTTATTTTATTTCGATCATTGCGTTTTTGTATGGACATACAGGGACTGTCTCTCACAATATTGTGTCAAAACACTTCAGGATTATACCTAAAGGTATTTAGAAATGATGTATACACGATTACAGTTTTTGACAGTTGAAAAACAACCTTATACTACAAATATATGTCATAAACATGTGACATACAGTAACCTAATAGATTTACCCAGTCAGGTTACTTTAGCACATTGTATGTTGCAAATTGAGTAATCCGTATGAATACTTTTTAACGGGTACTGTTTTTGCTGATTTTTTTAAATCTCATACTTAGAACTTGTTTCCTTTGTTTTAAATATATGATCTGAAAATCGTGACACAGTCACTTTAAAATGTTTAGATTTAATTTCAAATGTGTTTTCTTTGTGAAATTTAGTGTGTGTGTAAATCTCCAACTCCTGTTTTCATTGCGAGGAACAGATCAATGTATAACCCTGTTCAGCTTGAAGGCAACATCACATATTTATAATACTGACAGTTGATTAACATAATTACTACGAGAACAATTACGACCGAATTACAGCAAATCCTTTTTTAACCCTTAACATATAGAACATATTCATCAGACGACTTTGAGATTATTTATCAAAAAGATGAAAACTCTCTATTAATAAAACACTTTTATTGAAAAGAGTTGAAAACATTGTTGAAATTTCATCATGAGCAATTTCTACTTTTGTCACATTGTTTTTAAAGCGTCATCTGCTGCATATATGTGTAAGCAATCGTCAGTATCAGGGAAAGGGTGTAGTAAATGAACGTATACACATAAATGCACTGTAGTTCCATTACATGCTCTTCATTATTTGAAAAGGCCCAGTTATATCAAGATCAATATATTATTTCACTGTGCCAATATACATTAGGTGAGTACTATGTTTTATAAAAGTTATGCGGCTTATGAAGTACGCAACAGGGCATGATCTAAACAAATATATTGTTTAGGTTCCGATGAAAATCTTGTGAACTTCAACTTCGACAGTGACAGGCTATTTCTGATTACACCTTTGATTCACACACATGACGATATTTGATTGATTAATAAAAGTTTGTACATTTTTTATAGGTTTCTTTTGTATATTAGTTCCATTAAATTTCGATGCAATATAACTTATAATGCATCCTAGCATGCGACTGTATTATAGAGAAAGTGTTGTGGAAGATATCAGTATAACCTTTTGCTGTATAACTACATTTCTTACAGACAAGACATGAATCTTCCTCTTCTTCTCCCGCTGTGAGAAATAAATAAATATTTAATGAAATAGGAGTCAAAGTCAACCTGGGCGATATGCGACGAAAGCGTCACACCTTGTAACTGGCGGAGTAGCAAGGTAGTTCGCGCAGCACAATTGTGTATGGGTCGATCGCCTATCGCGTAAAGACTGACGAGTCGCAGTCCAGGATACATATCTTGTTTAAAACTGTTAGTAGATAACCACGACATGCATTTACTTCTTCAGTCTAACGATCTGAATTGAAAATTTGAATACCGGTCTAGAAAGCCAAAAGGTCCATAGCCTGGTTGCTAAGATACGACGGTAATAAAGATGGAGATATTGTTCAGTATCGGATAACACTTGGATGTGTGCTTGTCGAACGCTGTAATTGAATTGTTGGATTAGGTTAACAACATTCGTAGTCCGTTAGGAAATACTAAATACACAACATATTTTCACAACATAATGTTAGGTGATGCGAACATAGGATAACATTTAGTTAGGTAAACAAGTCGTTCGCTAAACTCATCCGAGCAACTGTCGAATTATGTTCAGTTAAATGGACCCCTGCTTGTTGTAATTCAGTAAAACTTAGTGTAAATATATACTTTTGTTGCGTGATGACACAGACATGATGACAAACAAACGACTCGAACAATCAGAGTCAGGACCGTACGATCAGCGAACACTTCGGACATCATGTGAGTAAGAACGTTACAAAGTAATTCAACAAGTAAGCACGCAAAAACATAGTGCTAAGTTAAGTTCGGCTATTAATATGAACAAGAGGGTCATAATATCCCTAGATCGCTCACCTGAGTCATGAAATGTGATTTGTCATGCCAACCACAATAACTCATTTTGCAGTCAGGTAAGCCGATACAAGAGGCCCAAGAGGACCACAGAGCAGAAAACACACATCCTGTCTTTTGTCAAGTTTATATGACTAAGAAGGTCACCCAGGAAATGTTTATGAGCCAGACAGTATTTATCTCTATCTAAAACAAGTGAGCGGGGCAAATTTGACCTCAGGAGTATAATTTGAACACTCTTGGTAGAAGACCACTAGATAATGCTTCACACCAAATATCTAAGCTCTAGGTTTTTCGGTTTCAGACAAAAAAAATCAAAAAAAAAATCCCTATATATCTCTATGTAATACAGGTGATTCTGGGAAGTGGCCAAATTTGAACCAATAGGCATGATTTGAACAATCTGTGCAAAGGACTTCTAGACAAAGCCAGACACCAACTGAATTTTGATTTAAGACAATAAGATATTCAAAGTTTTGCAGTATATATTTCTATGTAAAACATGTGACCCCAAGGAGGTTGCCAATTTTGACCCAAGGGGCATACTTTGAACAATCTTCGAAGAGGACTACTAGATTTTGCTACACACCAAATATCTAAACTCTATGCCTTTCAGTTTCAGACACGAATATTTTCAAAGTTTTTCCCTATATATCTCATTAAAAAACAGGTGACCAACAGGGCTAGGCCAATTTTGACCCAATCCTTGTACTGGACATTGCTACACACCCAAAATCGAAGCTCTAAGCCTTTCGGTTTAAGACAAGAATACATGTATTTAAAAACCAGAATATTTTCGAAGTTTTCACTATATATACATATATATAAGTAAAACATGCCCCGCCCCCTGACAGCCATGTTTTTCAATGAATCGCAATAATTTCAACAACCTCGATTATTAGTGCAAAATTTGTTTTAAATCGGGTCATTGCTCTTGGACAAAAAGTTTATTAAAGTTTTCACTATATATACATATAAGGAAAACATATATATATATATATATATAAATACGTGTGTGCATTCTGGTTAAATGGGGATTTACACTTCATGAGTCCTTTCTTATTTTCTCATCCTTGTCGTGTACCTGTTTTACAACTAAAATAACTTGTAAGTTTATCATTGACTTTTACACATGACTAAGTTGTGAGTACATTGATTGAAAAACATTGAAAAAAAGTCCCTTGATATTGTTTTCTTGCAAATGCATTCAACAGTTTTCTATGTTGAATACTATCGATTGCTTTTGCAAAATCAATAGATAAACAGTAAAATCTTCCTCTCTGTTTTGATAAACATATTTGGAACGCTCCTGTCTCGGGACGTTGGGGGTAACCAATTTGAATTTCTTTTTTCAGTTTTCACATGCGTGGACGTTTTGTTACATGCATTAGTATAAACTAAAACTAAATGCATCAAACATATCACGGTTGCGATTGATTTACAAATACTAAAATGTTTGACAGGCATCCTATATGCCGGGCAGGAAGCAGAACATGTGTTGGACTAAGATGAATCATAGAGGGTTGACTCAACTCTCATATGTACAGCTATCCTGTCCGGATTACGAGCAAATGCTGTTAACTAAGAACAGACAAATTACTTTTATACCAATTATTATTAAACTAAAATATACCTAATACAATAAATCATCAAACTGTAAGACTTGGCAATTGCTCCTAAATAGTTATTCATTAACGGAACCCAATAATATAAAGACGTTAATTATGGCGTTTTGAAGGGCGTGACCCTATATGTTCAAAATAGAAAGTAAATACATTTTGCTGCAAATTGCAGAGTAGATACTAAAATATGTATCACAAAATTTTCAATGAAATAACTTTTCTGCAAATTGTGGAGTAAATATCAAATTATACCCTTTCGGAAAATTGCAGAGTAAATACCAACCTCTGTATCACAACCATTCAAAAAAAAAATAACTATGCTGCAAATTGCAAATTTAAATTCCCAATTCTGCATCACAGGCTAAAATCACATAACATATGTTACCATGGAGTTTCAACTTCAACACTTTTTCTCGCAAGAAAAGATTATTTCCCTAACATGGCCTGGTACAGTAAATTGCTATAGGGTGCCTTGAAAAAACCACAAACAATTGGTCCCGGAAAACATGGTGACCCCTAGCATATAATTGACTTCAAACTGCCCTAACCATTCATGAAATGACCTTAGCCGCATATGGGCCGCAGATGCTGGACTTGCGACTCCAAAGTAACCAAAACTTATTCATATAAAGAAAACAAACAAAATGCCAAATGTAGTAGTAGTCATTCAACAGGTTCAAGCCGTCTTGACTAATCTTTCCCTGCAACGTAAGTGATTGGCATCCGACTGACTCGATTCTCTTGTAATGGAAACCATTTCCTCCGCCAAAATTAGACTCCCCCGCCCAATTTTATTCCACAAATCGCCCTTCAGACGAAATTTAAACCAAGTAAACCAGGGTTATTCCCATTGTAAACATGCAATGATTCCCCGCCTATGTTCTCAATAAAAATATGACTACCTGTCTCTGACAGATGGACCCCTTCCGCAGCATACAGGGTTGAATTGAAAGGTAAAAGATACCTGTGGCGGAGGTAAAACCCGTTAATCAACCTGACATGTTTTATGGCTAAAGTGTTCATCCTCTTGTAGTCTAGCCCTTTGTTACCAGACCATATTACAGCTGTTTTTAAAAAATAGATTTCAAAAACTCTATTACACTAAAGACAAATGGAATGTAGCTTCTTCAATGGTGTGGGGCCTAAATCGTTGCCTCCGCCTTCTGTAATACTGCTGAGAACTGGCAACGGGTTAGACATTTACCGTACAAATGGCAGAACAAAGGTGCCGGAACTAATGGACGAATTTCGAGGTACTGTAGCAAAATCCGACTGGGCATATACAAGCCCCGTGCGCTCTAATTTAAGAGTCGTGCCTGTACCTAAGTGGTTCACTTTAGAGAAGCGAACGGATCTTGAATACTCAAAACTTTTAAATCAACTTCCCTTTGTTTGTGAATTGTAAGTTCCCCTATGAGGAAGAAACCAAAAAAGGTTAATGTGTACGCTGCTGAAAAAAGGATTGATTCATAATGATGAAAACTGCTGAAGTCGTCAATGAAAGAGTAATAGGCAGCCTTAGTCTTTTATCGTTTCCACTACGCTTGAAACCCTCTTTAAGCTTACTAATTAGGAAATGCTTTGTTTAATCTTGGCAATTCGATACTTTACACTGAAAGCTGATAGCTGACAAGT
The DNA here is from genome assembly GCA_031761405.1 of Serripes groenlandicus. Taxonomy (NCBI): domain Eukaryota; kingdom Metazoa; phylum Mollusca; class Bivalvia; order Cardiida; family Cardiidae; genus Serripes; species Serripes groenlandicus. The sequence continues at coordinate 67,403,933 of JASEVX010000006.1, forward strand.
AAATATGAGTCGTTCTATGACTGAAACCTCAAGGGACATATAAATAGGAAACGAAAAGGGAGATATGTCCCACTGACGAGGGCCAAAACTCGCTCAGTTTGTAAATAACGTGAAACGTTATGAAAGATGCGAAACCGGTGTCGTAGTCTTTCGCCCTGTTTAGCGCCACTGAAGCAGTTAAAAATCATCTAGCCTCAGACTGTAGATCAGATGTTGGAAAACGAAGGGTATGACTTCTTGGTGCAATAAGGCGTTTGGTGCCGATTCCCTGAATCTTTTCCACTGCTGACGAGAAATAGCATCGACTATATAACTGTTCTTAGGATCAATATGGACAGCCTGGAACACAATATTATATGTCATAGAACGTTGGACGAATGGTCTGACCAATTACATAAGCCTCTTTGACTTTGATGTTTGCTTATTCAGGACCCATACTAAAGCTTCGTTGTTATGTTAATTGATACTTTTTTATTTTCAAGATCCGGCGCGCAGAGATATAAAGCTAGTACCACAGGAACCCTCTCCAAAACTGAGAGATCTTTAAGCGCTGATGAACTTTCCCATTCCCTCATTTATTAATGAAAGCACTATACCTGTATACATATTCAGAATAACAAATAGCAGGATGACTCAATTGCATTACTGTGCATGATCAATAAACTGATGAAAATATGGTTGTATGTATGGTCAACCTAGTTTAGATTGGAGATCTAACTGTTTCTTCAACTTCAATAATGTAAGTGCTATGCATTATAACAGTACGAATATGTTAGTCTGTTTACTGAATAGGACCACAACTTCAAGTCATACTACTGAGACGAACAAGCATCTACAACTCACTCACAAGGTTGTTTTTAGGGATGTAGGGAATTCTAAAGAAGACCACATCAGTAACATGTTCACGGGCTACGTACGCCTCTATGAAATGACAGACTTGTTGAAAATCCCTACAATATCCACAGCGACGTTTGACACAGATCACTTATTTATATTAGTCAATAGATTTTGAAATTTAGCACCGGCAAACAACCTGACAGATAGACTGGTGACAATGCTAAAGACAGTTTCCTACGTCTCCCCAACAGGTCCAATTTATACACGGGAACAAGGTACAAAGATAATATATATTGACGATCATGAAGCAAACATATAATTTGAATTTTTACAACATGGTTCTATTCCACAGAACTCAGTAATACTTAAAAGCATAGTTCACCATTTTTGATTTCCTAAAGAAAATATTTGTTAGTAAGAAAGGTAATTAATTACGTCAACTTAATTCATTTACTTAAATACATTTCACCGTTCATGTTTTACAAACTAATAAAGAAACAAAAATGCTGACATATGCTTTTAAGTATTTAAGTAATACTTAGCGCTAGGTAAGGTTGTTGGAATTGAACCCAATGAATCTAATAATTATTCTTAATTCCGTTATTATATCGTCTCTGCATCTTTCTGTTTTCAACATATGTTCTATTATATTATATTCTGTTCTACTTTTCTCTATTCTACTTAAATCTATCCAATTCCAGTGTTTATCATTATATTTTATTCTAGAATGTTCTGTATTATTCAGTTATAATACATTATAGTAAATCCTGTTCTATTCTGTTATGCTCTATATTGTTCTATTACGTGTTTAATTGTGTTGCCGTATGTAACAATCTAATGATTTACGAACATAAATGATAATTTTTCTCTGTTTGTTTTGTAATGTGACGAAAATATAAAACTTTATTTCAATTGTGTCACCTCCAAAAAAAGGTACCGTAACAAAAGCGTACATGTCACACACTTTGTGAAAAATCAGCACGAATTCATCACAATATGTAAAAATACCTTTGCTCAACAAAGCCCTTTCAAAAGTATAGACACCAATTTATATCACACATTAAACAAGAAGTAAAAAAACAAGAAGGATAAACAGTTACAATGTTATGGACAAAAGGATAACTGAGTTGTCTATCTTCCAATATAAATTTCGATCGTATTTACTTCCTTAGACTCATTCGTTACACTAGGTCGTTTCAAGTCAACAGCTACTAGAAGATTGTATCAAGGTTAGACATTTAGTATTGTTTAACAGTTGTAAATGTATTATAATGATGTTTTCCATGTACACAGTTGTTAATGTATTATTCCAGGAGCTTTCAATTGATGATTTGCTTTTTGTTTACATACGATGTGCAACTTGTAACACAAAACATGAATTCACGGTTAGCGTACATGCACATTATAAACGCATTCATTCTTAAAGAAAGGAGTGTACACTTATCTAAACACTCCTTGCAAATTGTATCTACAATATTGAATCAACATGTTGCTCATTACAGTAATTTCAGCGTAGAACTAGAACATTTACAGTATTAAAATCGAGAAGAAGAATTTTCAATTTCGACCATTATGTTTCTTTTAATGTCACTTTCACTTTCGATTTTCATCTTTCACACACTGCTATTTTGTGTCAAACGAGGCATTAACGTGAACACGTATACTATTGGTACACGTTACTATATTTGCGCAACCAAATTTTATCGAAATTACATTTTAATCCTGATATAATAGAGAATGTATCTAGTACTTTTAATGCACTTTTCAATGAGTTTTTTGTCCCGTTTATGAGCAAAGTGGTTTTATCAGCAAATTGACTAATGATATATTCCGTTTCCTTTATTTGTATACCTTTAATATCTTTGCATTGCTTTATTTTAATACTTAACATTTACGAACACAGGATGAAGATATAACACGAAACGGGGTCCTCTTGACGACAACCCCTTTTAACAGTAAGAATTCCGACAGGAAGCCATTTAACTGAACGCTTACTTGCGTATTGTATAAAAATGTAATCAAGAGCTTTTGAGATAAAATCGAAAGATACAGAATCAAAGGATTTTTTTCAAAATCAATTAGCATCAGTAGTCCTAGAATGTTATTATCTTCACAATATTTCATAGACCAATCGAGTATTTTTTCCTATAGACCAGTTCTGTAATTTGAGTGTAACATGAACCAGAAATAAGCCATATCACGGGTCATCCATTCAGGCACTAACCGCGATGAACGTTGCTTAACTTTAAGAAGAGGTCAACCACTCTACCAACGTCGCTATAAAAGCCGGCTTCCACAGCAATGCTGTAGAAGTGATATGTATAGCTATACCCCGTTCCCGCTACATTTCTCACTCTTTCTCTTAACTTCGACCCGAAGTCACAAAACAACTGAAAACAAGAAGTACACCAGAGCGGGGTCTGTGTAACATCATGATAGGGAATGATAGTAATATCGACCCAAAATCCCACCGCTGTCAGCATGTGTAACGTATTTCTCATTGCGGGTCACCCATCCAGGCACAAACTGCGATGAGCCTTGCTTAACTTTAAGAAAAGGTCAACCTCTCTACCAACGTCGCTATAAATGCCGGCTTCCACAGCAAGGCTGTATAAGTGATAGTTATACCTATACCCCGTTCCCGTTAGATTTCTCCCTATTTTCTCTTGACTTCGACCCGAAGTCACATAACTGAACACAATCAGTACACCAGAGCGGAGTCTACGTAACATAACTAGGAACCACCGGGGTCCGGGGATGATGGTGATATCAACCCAAAATCCCACCGCTGCCACAATTTGTAACGTGTACCGGAGCTAAGCCATCGCGGTCACCCATCCAGGCACTTACCGCGATGAACGTTGCTTAACTTTAATTAAAGGTCAACCACTCTAACAACATCGCTATAAAACCGGCTTTCACAGCAAGGCTGAAGAAGTGATAGTTTTACCTATACCCCGTTCCCGTTACATGAGATTAAATCATCCAGTACTGTTTTTAGTCTGTTTGCTATTGTTCTCGAGGCTAATGTATACAATACAATTAATAGGGTTAAAGGTCTCCAAGTGATTAATAACTTTTTAGGTTTATGATCTTCAGGGATACATGTAATTATTCTGGAATTGATGTTACTTGAAAAGGAGTCGTTAATATGGGCATAGTTTATACATCTTACAACAAAATAACCAATTTTAGACGAGACTTCTTTATAAAACTTTGACGAAAATCTATCACATCCTGGACTTTTGTCATTAGTCATATTTTTAAAAGTATGAGTTACTTCTTGGTAATTAAAAAGACCCTCAAATTGTTTTGCTTTCGTATCGTTTAACTTATTTAAACTTGAATTTTGCAAAAATTCTTCAAAATTGATTTGATTTGGTACTATGTAAGTTTTCATAAAATGTTTTTGTTTCATGCATTATTTCATCTTGACTAGATATTTTAGTTCCGACTTGTTTTCCGATACATTTCATGGATTTTGATGAATTGTGTTAGTTTTCAAGATTACAAAAATAGTTCGTTACTTTTTCGCTATCATCAATCCATTTTGATCGTGACCGTACATAATACTCCTTAAGTTTGTGTTGTCTTATTTCTTGTAATTTAGATTGAAGTTGAAGTAGTCTTTCCTTATTAGTTTCATCTAAGCAAGTTTCTAAATTTAAAATATCAGATAATAATGACTTATCACACTTATTTCTTTCTTTGGCTCTGTAACTAACACATGAGATAGCCTTTCCACGTATCTCCATTAAAAGGGTAAAAAGGTGATCGTTAATGACTAATTGTATTGTGACCTATACATTTTAAAGACATAATCAATGTAGTATTGAAGTATCATTTCATCAAAATGTTCATTTATTCAATTTATATAATCAATATCATGAAGTAACGAATTGTTGAACTTCCATAAACCGTTTTCGAGTTTAACATCCCAAAATCGCAATTCAAGCACAGTAATTGAATGATCAAATGTATAGCTTAAGTCGATATCACAATTCCTTAAAAATGGTTCCATCTCGCTTGTAATTAAATAAAAGTCAAGCCTGTCTTTTTGGAAAGCTGTATGCCGTTTCCACGTGTTTCCCTGTAATTCTCTAAAGGGATCTACGAGATTTATATCATTCAAATTACATTGAATTACTTTCCTTGCTTTTGTATTATGATTACAAGATATAAAGGGTAAACGTAGTATCGCAAAAATTAGTTTTTTGTTAGTATATACAATAGATAATGTTGATGTCTAGCTGCTTTTTAAGTAGTACTGCAACACCTTTTGAGTTTGATGTACCATGGCTAAAGTAACAGCTTCCATTCCACTCCGAGTATATATATTTTGACAATGCATTCAGTGAAGTAAGTTTCTTGTAGGCAAAGAATATCAGTATTTTTTCTTTGAATAAATTGAATGACATTTGGCGCTTCTTACTATTGTTTAGCCCACGGCAATTGTACGCGTGAATCTTAAGATTATTCACTTGGTATTAGATCTAGAAAATTCGTTACTGAATAGTTACTCACTGAAAATGGACAAATTCGACACTTAATAGCAGTAAACTGTCGCCTATACACAAACGTAGGAACACTTCTGTGTGTACTTATGATTACATGTCGGATTCGTGTTAGAGTATATCTCCATAACCTTTACTCAACGCGGGTTCTAGGAATACAATATTCAAATATCATCTTACTTTAAAATATATCGATTGGAGTCTTGTTTTCTATCCCCAGGCAGACGACATTTAAAGTCCCATGCAACATACGACTTTTGAATTCATTGTTTGAGAAAATGAAATATCTTATCTTGGGCAAATTATGGACACTTTATTACATGTATATGTAATATAGGGACCCTGGGCAAATTCCCCTTCACTCGCAATGCTTTCTTTCCCTTGATAATAAAGACGCTATCTCCAATTGCCGAGATATAATTTTTGTATTTAATTTTTTAGAATAGTCTATGAGGTAAAGCGTTAAAAGTTTAAAGTTGTCCAATCAGATAATTATCCCTATTTTAGATGCAAAATATTGATTGGTTGACAAAGTATTACATATAAGAGGGCGTGACAATTTAGACATTATATTAGTTGTCATAACACACCGTTGAAAGTGGACGGGACAATACAATAATTGAATTGGTTTTTTTGCACTTTGTCGATAGTCTAATTTCAAATGACAAAGCAGATTAAAAATATATAATATTATAGCTTTTGAAGTTCAAATCAGATAATCCTAATAATCATTTGTGAAATAAACAGATTAAATAAAGAAAATGACTTTTCGGTTACCCTGGAACGCCATAGGGACCGTAACTGCTTGTTCTTCAAGAAAAGTTTTCCAATAAGTTCAGAATTAGTAAATATAATTTACCCTGGGACGCCACATAGAACGTCACTGCTTATCATTCAGGTTATCATCAAATGGGAAGTATAAAAAGATCCTCTCGACTCCACATGAACATTTGAACAAGTTGTTACAAGTAATACAAGGCGAATTTTGATGCTAAGCATCAAAGACGCCGCGCATGATTTATAAAGCATGACTTAAGGGAAGCAGATGCAGTTCAGTACATTTAAATAACCTGTGCACACGGACAGGATATAAATATTTTGAACAAGAAGGCCAAATGCCTTTTTACTTTAAACAAGAAGGCCAAGATGTGCCTTTATTGCTCAAAATGTTATCAAGATCAAAAAGGGTCAATTTTGACGTAGGGATTATACATTTTATATGCTACGATCTACGTGATATTCAGCATGTAAAGTTTAGTCGTAAAAGGACAAGTTTAGTCTTCAAACCATTTGGTTTACCGTTTGCTTAATATGACTGCAACTATAATGTGTCATACAAGCTGAAGTTTCTTAATTTTAAATCTGCTCTAACTAGATCAATTAGATAAACAAAAAACATAGATGCTGAAATATAAACAGATATTAACTTAAGTGTTAATGCCTCTAGTTATAAGTTAAGTGTGACACAAGCTTTGGAATGTGAGAGGGAAGTCTATTCTCAGTAGAAGTATGATAACAAAAAACGGGAGTATATAAACAACAAATGCAAATAATTTTAACAAGTTTAAAGATATTTATTATCAAAATTAAGCATTTATGAAATTAAAAGAAAAAGTTCTCATGTATAGTCAACATAGAGCAAGAATACAATGGTGAATGAATAACTATATGGAGAGGAACGTTTGAAGTTTAGAAATACAACAGAAATGAATAGGAAAAAACATCCCCCGAATCTTTTTTCTGAGCTTTGATGAATCAAGTTGTCAGAGCAGTAAACCAGACAATTAAACTCACCTAGTGAACTCCGTAAATCAACTCATAAAAAAGCGTGGGCTATGACTTTGGGGAACAGTTATTAAAAACAAGTAAAATGTGTCTAAAATTTTGTATTAACGGTAAAAGATGTACATATTTTGTATTTTTTGTTTGTTTCTTAAATCAGTTAATACAATTTATCCAATCTTAAAGGTTGTCTTATCATACGTATTACAGATTTTTTCTTTACAATAATATGTGTTGGTTGCTCCCTTTTCGATAACGTTACCCCATGGTACAAATTTGAAACGTATCCCATACTGACACCGCGCTTCCGCGCGGCGTCAATAATAAATATCGTTCAAATATGATTTAACCCTGATGTGAAGCATAAAAAGATCCTCTCAACTCCACATGAACATTTGAACAAGTTGTTACACGTAATAAACATCGTGCACATTATATTTAACCTTTCCCCCGTGCAGGCAATATTTTACGCTCTTTGTAGATGTTTGTGTTGTATATTTTTGTTAAAAGCATTAAAAGAAAAGACGAGCCTGCAGTCGATGTGCAATTGCACACCTTCACAACATGCTCTAAACTTACCATAACAAAATCTTATTGAATTTACTGTGATGATTATTTGTTCAGTTAACCGTCGATAATGCCTATAAGTGAAAGGGTAAAACTCGTACAAAAGATTATATATTTTCTTAGTACTACTGTTCAATCAACTTGTTTTTTATTTTAATTACTCTTTCAGTCTCTAAATCACTAGTATATTAATTGCAATGAATATTTCTTATGGTAAAATCAATTATGTAATTACCCAATGCATACGACTTTTGACGCATCATGCAGTCAATTATTTTTGAGAATAAAGTGCGGAAAGGAGGAACTGCCATCAATGCTAAATCAAAATTTTAGTCCAATATTTCCTAATTAAAAACCTTTTGTAATACATTGCTGTCAATGCTAGATCAAAATTCAAGTCCAATATATTCTTATTAAAAATCATTTGTAATGCACTTCTTTTTTTTAACTAAACCAAATAAAATTGCAAATAAGGGAGTTTGTTATAACACTACTGATATGTATATTGAAGGATTCAATTATCAGGCGGACTCATTCATGTTTTACCGACAAGCAATTAAAAAAACACCTATTTGTCAGCATATAAGCAGGCTTAGTGCTAATTTATAGTGTGTTATCAGAATGCGTTGCATTTAATGTAAGTGAGATAACGTGAATTGATAGGGTGAAAACTTATCAGTCGTATAACACCTATTCCACTCCCGTCATTTCGGAAAATATGCATAAACGATACACAATTACCCTTTTTTATGTATTGATCTAGAGTCCTGTATAACCATTGAAATGTCATCATAAATATCAAATGTAACACGTTCATCCTGGTGTGTCTGTCCGTATACCGAGCCATTGAAAAACCAAGCACTTTTTATTTTTGCATGGAGAAATAATCTACTATTTAGGCCAGTGTTAAGTTTGGTGACATCGTCTGCTAGTCGAAATCCTGCCGTTTTCATTGACTGTCTTTGTCCCATGATGTTTGACTTAATGTTATTGTTTATCGTCTTTATTATAACAAGTTTATGCCCATTTATTTTCGAAGTTAGTCGATGAATGACCAGGATATCTTGCCTCTGTAGGTCTACGTCTCGGGTTTGTAGGATCTCACAAACGTTATATGTTAACATTTCTGTAGTTTCGTTTCGTTCTTGCTTCACTTCCATAAATGTTTGCATTGTTCTTCCTCTAATATTGCTCGTTAAAATTAGCCATTTTGATGGCATCGTTTATTCTATTTGCGGAGCTTTCTGATATTGTTTTCAAGTCGGTTTTCGTCTGTTCTATCATCTCTGTTTTCTTCCCCAGACTGTCTTTTAGCTGATCATTGTAATGTTAAAGAGTCAATTTTATCCTGTAACTGCTCACACTTCTCATTAATTCTGGTTTCTACGCCTTTTCTGATTTTGTCTTCTAGGGCTGATATTTGACTGCTGTAGTAATGAGACTTACGATGTCATCACTTCAATCTGATGCAAAATCTTCAGATTGCTTTTGAAAATTGCCCATATCTGTATTAATTTCCATAAGAGGTACTGGTCTAAAGTATGTTAATCATCCACTGTTTCAGTTTACCTTTGTGGTTTGGCTCTTGTCGGCTTTTGACCGGCTCCTTTTCCACCCATGTTATTCATTTATAAACGTGATAATACAGTTTAATACAGTTTAAAACAATTATGTAGAGTAATATAAATCTTTAATCGTGCGATCCCAGTACAATACCAGCTCTCTGCACTAACTTATATCTAATAGTAGAAAAACATGTACTGTGACCATTACTCACTCGAACAGTTCATAACAATTATGTAGAGTAATATAACTCTTTAATCGTGCGATCCCAGTACAATACCAGCTCTCTACACTAACTTATATATAATAGTAGAAAAACATGTACTGTGACCATTACTCACTCGAACAGAGGAAATTCTGTTTAATGTTATCCTCACTTTATAATAATCATATTTTTACATTATTCCACCGTGCATCAATTATGTTGCAACTACATGTAAACATTATCACTATTACGCCACTAGATTTGTGTAACGAATTAAATTTTGACTGAGCTACAAATTTCGACCTCATCAATTTTAACCACGTTATTCAACTTCCTATTACCTTCTCGACAGCCGATATTACAACATGTAGTTAAATGTCTTGTTTTCTATCTATTTCACTCTACCTCTCTACCTCTCTCTCTCTCTCTCTCTCTCTCTCTCTCTCTCTCTCTCGCTCTCTCTCTCTCTCTCTCTCTCTCTGCTCTCTCTCTCTCTCTCTCTCTCTCTCTTTCTTTCTTTCTTTCTCTCTCGGCTTCTCACTCTCTCGTGTTTTCTCTCTCTTTCTCACTATATATATCGTTCATTCTCTGTATGTCTCTCTCAATATCTCTCATTCTCTATATGTCTCTCTCTATGTATATGTCCTCCTCTCTTACTTTCTCTCTGTCTTTCTGTTTATCAGTCCATTTTTTTTCTATGTACGTATCTTTCTTTTTCTCTCTCACCTTTTCTATAACTAGCCACGAGCTCTCTCCCATTTGGGATGCTCAGGAGGGGGATTACAAGGGATTTGTTAACGAAGTGGACATCAAGACACTCGAGGAAACTTGATTTATGGTGCAATCGTTATAATAACCAATTTGATAGTATGTTGAAGGTATATCAAGAAAGGCTGTTGTATGGAACAAACGAAAATGTAAGTTTGTGATCTATTTTCATATTCTTCTAATTGTACAAATCAATCCCATCAAAAGCTCTTAATTTCGAGGTATTGTAATATGTGGAAGATATATGAAATGAGGAATTACCGTGTATGTTTCTAAGGTTTGCAAAATAGGCAACGCATACGCATATGTTGCATGTGTGTTAAATCTGCATTTGCTCTTCAAGTTGATATGGTTTTGTTCAATGATAACATAAAAACAATGTATGACGTTTTTATTAATTTGATTTTATTTTCGATGTTTAAAAAAATAGAGAATATTCAATCACTTTCAAAAGAAATAGAAACGAGAAGTTGCAATGTTTAACTTGACATCTTGTAATATATTTTACAACTTTTAGCATCAGAGATATAGGACATACAATGAAGAACAAATGAGAGAGTTTTAAAATAATAAGTAAAGAGAAATAAAGTGAGAGAATGTGTGTGTAAATCTATGTTGGCGCGGAGAGAGAGAGAGAGAGAGAGAGAGAGAGAGAGAGAGAGAGAGAGAGAGAGAGAGAGAGAGAGAGAGAGAGAGAGAGAGAGAGAGAGAGAGAGAGAGAGGGAGATATATATATATATATATATAGAGAGAGAGAGAGAGAGACAGACAGAGAGACAGAGAGAGACAGACATACAGACAGACAGACATACACAGACACAGACAGACATACAGAAAGACAGAGATAGAGAGAGATAGAGAGAGAAAGATATATATAAAGACAGAGAGAGAGAGAGAGATATCTGTTAAAAACTAAATGATCTTTTTCGGTTATTCATATTTGATGGCCCTGTGCAGGTACTTAAATGTACATTAAATGTTTGGTATTTGGTGTTTATATCTAGAAAAGAGGTTCTATAGGGTGATACATACAATATCTCTATAAATTTCATAGTTTGCTTTAAACGAATAATTAATAGCCTTCTGTCGCACCATGCGCATGAAGAATACCATATCGTATGGAAAGTCATAGTAGACGTTTAGGCTTATTCACGTTTACGACCTTTACAAAAAGAAAGTTAAACTGTTTTGGTCGAAACATTTGGTGAAACATATCCTTATTAGTATTTTTCTTGGTTTTATATACTTTAAATACAAGAGAAAGTTGATGCAACGCATCAATGTCGCCGGAAATCCATACTGCAGTTATGCATAACACTAACATTACAGTAGTTGAATGAACAGTTATCAACTGAGGGGCATATTGGAACATCAGGGGTGGGGTCAAGTGAAAATGTATCATAACTTGCATTGTTTTGTCAACGAAGTGAATGATAATTGAAGCCTTTTATTGTTTATGATCAATCTCCATTCCAAAGTAGGTTGACCATACACACAACCAACTAATTATTGATCATAAACAGTAATGGAAATGAGTAATCTTGCCAATCATTAGTCTTAGTATGTATACAGTGCTTTCATTAAGGAATAATTATAAGATTTGTGAATTCTACATACACTTTTCAAGATGTTTGTCAGAATATTTGAATTTTATTATTTTTCAATAAAACCACAAAACAGACAATTTAGGATTTGCATGCAATAGCACGTCATTTTACATTTCCTCTATTACAGTCAACAGTGGACACCTTTGCAGAAATCTACTTTAAAACAATGAGATAAGGGTTAACTCGCTGAAGACATGAGTTTTCTCTTTTTCTCAAGATGATATTAGCTTGGCATCCTAATTATATCATACTTTAACAAATGTTGAAATGTAGTTCAATATTTATAAATTAGACCACCTTCGAAATATAATATCAACTTATTAATTTAAACTTAATTTCGAACATAAACTTTGCCCTACAACATGTTAATTTATTTTAATTATTTCCTTCCTTTTTCATAATGAAAATAACAAACTACTCATGTTTTAAAATTATATTATTATGAGCGCCCTTGTGTCAATGATGCATAACAATATGCAGATCGGAAGCAATATGCCTGGTCTGATCTGGGTTGGCTCATAAACTTTTAGGGAATTAAATGACACATTTAAAATTGTCAAGGACGAAATAATTTTGTACGAAAGACCCGATTCTTTCTTATTCGCAGAGGTGTCGTTCTTGAAACTCTCTTTATAGGCAGAGAGTGTTCGTTCAAAGTAATTTTTCTATTAAAACCAGTTTATCTCGGTTTGTTCTTTTCCTTATTTGTTTCGAACCAAATAAACATTTTAAATCGCATATGATTTACTATTTGTAAGCGAGTGTAAAGAGCGGCTCTCTGCAAAGGAGATTGATCTACGCAGTTGGTATTCGCGAGTCACGCGATCAACAGTTTTAGCTAAGAAACAGTTCATATTTTAGTAATACATGGATAAACATTATAAAATGCCTTCTTCACAAATCAAGACATCTCTTTGAACATGAAAATAACATTCAGTAAGTTAAAATTGCCATTAGAAGGAGAATATTCGACGTCATTTTCATCAGCAGGTGCGCGTATGTAAACAACATTAGACTGTGCGACGTAAAGGTTTGTAGTTATAGCCTTTTAATTACATGTAGTATATAGTGTAAAATACAGAATTTCATTCTAGCAAATAGAGACTGTTTTTTCTTCGTAAATAAAACAAAAAAACATAAATGCGAGTCAAAATAAAGAAACTGAAAATACCTAAAACATCGGAATATTTATTTCATTTTAGATGTGTCATTACATTCAGTAAGTTAAAATTGCCATTAGAAGGAGAATATTCGACGTCATTTTCATCAGCAGGTGCGCGTATGTAAACAACATTAGACTGTGCGACGTAAAGGTTTGTAGTTATAGCCTTTTAATTACATGTAGTATATAGTGTAAAATACAGAATTTCATTCTAGCAAATAGAGACTGTTTTTTCTTCGTAAATAAAACAAAAAAACATAAATGCGAGTCAAAATAAAGAAACTGAAAATACCTAAAACATCGGAATATTTATTTCATTTTAGATGTGTCATTACTTAGTGTTTTTAAACAAACACAATTGTAATATGTTCAAGACATCTAAATGTGTTTCTTTCTAATAATAATCCCCCCTCCCAGGTCATTTCCGAAAACCTATTAAAAATAGAAGTCGCGGGCTTCTGCCCGGCGACTAATAACAATGTTGTACATTATTGAATAAATCAATTAATCTATTGGACCCGTTCACTGTATGTGAAATCTTTATTTGAAAACGTTAGACGCCTAATCCACATATAGACTTTCACGCAGCTGTATCTTCCAAATCCGGATTTTCGAAACAAAGTGTTATCAGAGTTACTTCCCCTAGCGGTAGGTACAGACACTTCCGGTTTGGTTGCCAATGTAAATATTGGAATAATACCCCATAATGGGTCACAATGGGTAAATATTATTGCTGTATGACTGATTGTCACAACACAAAAGGGAAAATTGGACGCTTCGGTAAAACCGTTTCCCTTCATAAGCTACCAAAGGATTTAACAACAAAAATATCCTGGATTCGAGCGATAAGCAGAAAACTGGAAACCAACAGACTACACCAGAGTGTGTTCGGATCATTTCTAGGACGGCCTAGGACCGAATTGTCTATCAAGAACTAAAATTCCAACGGAGAATTTAGCTGAAGAGTCGATCAGCCATTCGTTCAGAGGTGGTAAACAAAGACATTTCTGAACCTCATTTATCCCAACGACTTGAAGTTGAAACTGAGCCTAAGTATTTGGTCAACCTTTTCCATGGGTATGACATATTATCATAATAGTATTTAAGTATCTTACAACGGAAGACAATATTTGTCTTATTTTTATATAATTAATTTGACTAAATAAAAACAAAATCTCATATGTATCAGCAGTGTTTAATATGAACATACTGTAAGTCATAATACAAATTATTAACCACCTGTTAACACTGGGTGTCAAATTTCCTTGAAAAATGAGTTTTTTTTATTATTTCTTAAGATGGAAGAATTTCGAAAAATACATCTAAATAGAGCTGAACAATATATATTTAAATAGAGCTAAAAAATGTGGCAAAAGGAGATATTTTTCAGTATGACTTTGCAAACACCTATCATGTGATGTATAACTCTAAAAAAAAATTCAAATGAGTCAAAAACGTTAAGGAAAATATTTTCAAAATTGTCAAAATTGGAATCAGAGTGAAATAGCTCAAGGTGCGAATGAAATATTGGTTGGGTGTTGAGGGAAAAGACCCTGATTCACTCCAGTAAAGAGAAGTTCTTAGAAATCTAAGAAAATACACTATCATGTATGAAGTTGAGGACAATTTCAGTTTAATGTTATGTGTATTAACTTTGTAAAACTTAAAATAAATAAGTGTATTACTGTACAGTATTGTATTCAAAATAACATTGTAATGATGTTTTTTTATAAGCAATTCATTCATCATTTTTCTCTTTAATATAAATCGCTGCAATGGTATCAATATTTTCTGAAAATTAATTAGTAAATTATTATATTCTTCCCCTAGATATGCCAACAGTAAGGATGTTGATGATAACGCCCCTATGTCTGAGGAGCAAGGGTTCCAGTCAGCTAGCGTGCAGGCCATGCCGTGTGTAGCTGATGCAAGTTCCGGCACTAGCAGACCAGAGAAAACCATTAAAGATACCCACTGTTTAGAGGAAAAAATTCAATTTTATACTGGTTTACCAAGTTTTATTATATTTAACTCTCTTATTACAACTCTAATAGAGTTTGGTGCAGAAACAATTATTATAGCAACTCCTTCTAAACAAAAACAGGACACAGGTCGCAGAAGAAAGTTAAGACCAGTGGGTGAATTCCTTATGGTAATGATGAGACTGAGATTGGGTCTGCTTGTAAAAGATCTTGAATATCGATTTAAGATATCTAGTTGCACTGTGTCTAAAATATTCAATGCATGGATTCATTTTATGTACAATTACTTACAATCCTTAATATTTATGCCTTGATTGCACAGAAATGTTCATTCAAACCCCTTCGTCATTAGATAATCAATCAGTCACTTATTCAAATTATAAATCTTATAATACCTTTAAAGTTTTAATAGGAATTAGTATGACAGGAGCTGTGGTATTTGTTTCTGAGCTATGGGGCGGTCCTGGGAACAGTTAGATCATGGAGATGCAGTTATGGTAGATAAGGGTTTTATACATCTAAAGCCACATTTAGATAAACATGGGGTAAAACTGTACTGTCCTCCTTTCAAAACTAAATGTCAATTTACAAAAACGGAGGTTGAGCTGACAAGGCGCATTGCATCTGCCCGAATACATGTAGAAAGGAAAATGGAGCAAATTAAGAACTTCAGGTTGCTACAAGGTGTAATACCCTTTGCTATAAGCAAACATGCAAATGAAATAGTACACATTTGTGCTGCATTGACAAACCTTTGGCCACCACTGGTGTCTTAAAATCGATATTCCTGGTATTTAACACTTTCCCATATACAACATAATATTATCTGTACTAGATGACTTTGAAAACATCTAAGCAAAAAAAAATGAAAATCTATATAATTGAAGGTACATTCATTGAAAAGAGTTGAAAACGTTTTCTCAATCGGAGAAATTACTCATTATGACCAATTTTTCCTTTTGCCACAATGATTTTATATGTTATCTGCAGCAGCATTTCAAAATGCATCATCAGTACATTTGAAAGGGTCTCTTTCATATTTTGTAAATCAATGTCAGAAATGTGTAAGTGATTTAATCCTTTCCTCCATACAGATGTTTTTTTTATGACTGCAGTAAATAACATTTGAAAACAGTGTGGCAAAAGGATACATTGCTTATAATGAGCATTTTGTCCTTTTGCCACAATGTTTTCAACTCTATTCAATAGTTATAAAAAGAAATAACAGGCACATTTGTGGGTCGATATGTTTAAATTTGGCTGCTGCAGATTTGTTATATGTGGGAAAGGGTAGAACAAAGTATGAAATTTAAACAAAGTATCAGAATATTGTGTGCTTTCCCAAATAAAGAAGTGTATTGTTTTCTCTGAAGCAAATGAAAGTTTGAAAACGTTGTTGCAAATGGACAGATTTCTAATTATTAGTAATTTATACTTTTGTAACAATATTTTTTCAACTTTACTCAATAATTATTATTTATTTTTTATAGATTTCTTTCACATATGTGCCCAGATATTTATAAAGTTGTCTGTTGCGTATTTCTCATATATCAATTAATGATATCGTCGACTCGTTCCGCTTAACACCTTTCACTAATCCGGGATTAGGGGGTACCTAAAGGGGTATAAAACTATACATACCATAAATCAATTTATTTGATTTTAAGGACGCACGCATTAAATGAATTTTAATAAAGAATAACTTTTTAACATTATTAATTAAGTTCATACTGTAAATTTATCTGATATGAAGGATAGACGGTAATTGATCAGAATAATTACAATATAAATGCATGTTACAATTAAGTTGTTTTCTTTTAATCGTTTAGGTATTGTTTTCTAGTAGTAAGTAATTAAGTTCAAACTGTCAAGGTCTCTGTTGAACAAATTAATTAAAAACTGTGCCTTTTTTCTTTAAAACAAAAATAAACTGTTCTGTTACTTACATGTAATTGATGTTAATTTAGTTCAAACCGTAAGAAACATACGAATAACTTACGTATAAATGAAATGATGAAACAATCCAACACTCACTTAGTCATATTCAATCATGGCAGACGCACAGCTGAACGTTCAGTACATCAACAACAGACAAGGCAGTCATAACTTGACTTAAGGTGTTCTGGAGATGTGTCGAACGAGATTGCCTTGCCAAGCTTTCCTGTCTACATTCAACGACATACCGACAGGATGCAGGAGACAAAACCATAACCACCCAGCAGACGACTCCAACGTCGTTGCCAAACATATCACGAACAAGATATCTCGGCGCTGCGGCGCAGAAGAAATTAGACCAATTCCCACAATTTTTACAGAAGAGCTGACCAAACTTAGGAAATTCTGCATTATTAAAAAAATCAGTTTTCTCAAATGTTTTAAATTTCGCATGTATTTCTTGTTTATGCATAAATAACATTTAAATTTAACATCTGCATCAGTCTTATTTATATTCATAAAGCAATACCCGTCACATAAGTACCCTCTAATGGTCCCCCCGATCCGCTCTACCGACCAGCTAGGGATTAAATCGAGTCGACGTTCCGGGAACACACCCAATTAATAACAACATTGCAGGAAATGATTACACAAATTATCAGATAAATTGTATGATATTTAAACAAGGTATCAGAAGATAGTGTGTTATTTAACCCTTTCCCACATGCAGACACTTTTTGACGCCTCTGTAGAGAAATGATTCTTGAAAGCATTTGTCACATTTGTGCCTAGATATTTTCGAAATTTGCTGCTGCAGATTTGTTATATGTGGGAAAGGGGTCAATGAAAGGATAAGTAAATTGAATGAAATTAAATAAAGTTTCAGAAGTGTTTGTTATTTAATCCTTTCCACATTTACAGAGGCTTTGATGACTCTGAAGCAAAGGACATTATAAAGCATTGTGGGTAAAAGAGAAACTGCTCATAAAATTCATTTTCACCTTTTGTAAAAATGTTTTTTAGACTGTATTCTGTAATTACATTTTTTTTTTTATACAGATGTTGTACATTTGTGTGTAGACCTTTTTCTTAAATTATCATTTATAATTACATGAACAAAGTATTGACCCTTTCCCTCATATCAACACTATCTGACGCCTCTATAGTTGACGGCTTTTTGAAAACATCGAGACAAAAGAAGAAATTTCTTCTTTTGACACCCTGTTTTCAACTTTATTCAACTATTGTACTTTCATTTAATGTGAAGTTTTCTTATTGTTTCAGGTATGCTTTCAAAGTCGTCTGCTGCAGATTTGTTGTAATTGGGAAAGGGTTAAAAATTAATAAAATGAAAGCAATCTTTTAATCCTTTCCCACATACAACAAATCAAAAGCAGACACCATTGACAACATCCAGGCAAAACTATTGAAACTCTCTATAAATAAAAATACAGTTATTTCATTGCAGAAAAGGGAGAAATTGCTCATTATTAGCATCTTTACTTTTGATAAGGTAATCAAACTTAACTCCTGACAATATAATTTATAACAAATCTGCAGCAGATAATTTGAATACATCTAGGCAAAACTATGAAAATGTTCTATATATGAAAGTGTTATTGTTAAATAGAGTTGAACATATTGTGACAAAAGAAATAATTGCTATTTAGAAAGAATTTCGCCCTATACTATAATTGTTTGCATATCTATAATACAATAAATTCTTAGTTTAAACATTTTGGCTTCACAAATGATTCATAAAATGTTATTAAGCATTTGAGCAATGTCTCCCAGAATGTTTTGTTGAATTCCACTGTTACAATTTGAAAATCATTTGATGTATAAATGACCAAATCACATTTTTCAAAACCACAAATTCCCATCTGGCCTTGCATTTGTGTGTAGTATCTATGGTCATCCTTCAATTGAATTTGGTCATTTTCATCTGTGCAACAACAGAAATCTGCTTCCTTACAAGCATCTCTTACTTTTCTAAACCTATATTTGTAAGGGCATTTTACTTCAAGAAGAAAGGTTTCTTTTTCACATAAAACTTAACCATCAGGACTTGCACCTAAATAACAAAACTGATTGTGAAGGTATAATCCTTGTTCAAGAACTTTTATATTTTGCTTAAATTTCAACTTTTTGTATGCTTTATATTGTTCTTAGCAATAGTTTCCATCTTCCTTCCCCACTGTATAGCCGGAACTGAATCAGTTGCATTATTTTCACAGTCACCCATTATTTTATTCACTAATTTCTCAGGAGGAGTAGATTTTTTTCTTTTTAAAACATCATGAAATATGGAAGCAGTAATTCTTCCTTTTCGACATAGAAACCATAATGGATTTTCACTTTGACCCCTGGTTCTTATATCAAGCTCATTTGTGATAGATGATCCACATGATACAAGCCGGTCTTGGGTTATAATATCTTTAATATTTATGTAAGAATTTGATTCAAATAAGATATTTTCTGAAGTTTCAACAGAAATCTCTAATCCCACATTTTTAAATCATTGTCTACAGGAACATTATTTATATATGGGGGTAACAAATGAAATAAAACAGCATTGGAAAAACTCCCTATTTTCCTTGATAGCATATTTCTGAAAGATATTTGTCTTTCTTCACTAATTTCCAAATCCTTAGGTTTAATATTGTTATTACATGTATTTATATCAGGGTCTTTTAGCTTGATCCGTTTGAATGTCAAAGCTGAAACAGGTTTCGGTTCTTTTTTTCTTTTCTCTGGCTTATTCCATGCACATGGTTTGGATGTACATGCTGTTTTATCGGTTGTAACATCTGCACCCTCTATAGCAAACAACAATCCTGATATAGGACTGCAGGCCTCACCCAATCTGTCAAGATAATTTAAGTATTCAAAATATGTTTTTAAGTAGATACTATTTTTTTTAAAAAAGCAGGCGACTTTGCAAGTATGTTATTATTATAATAGAAAATCTCTTTTTTAATTTTAAGTTTGATTATTGAAAAGATTTGAAAAAATGGTGGCAAATGAAGAAATTGCTCGTTGATTTCAAAAGTTGTCCGCTGCAGAGGCGTCAAAAAGTATCTGTATGTGGGAAAGGTTAAACCCAATATTATGGATACTCAAAACAATCATCTCAGAGGGACGAATATTTGAGAATCCACAACATAGAGATGAGTAATAAGAGAGATATTGTTGGGGAAAGATTAGTTTACTCCTCCTTATCTAGTCCTCTGCACATCAAATGATACTAAAATAATATGGTTCACTAAGCATCCAAATAGATATATGCATGTATTTATGGGCCAGAGACCTTTTTAGTATGAGTAATTATTTGTTCTTTTCAAATTTCAAGAAGGGAAATATGTCTCCCAAAATCATAAAAACTGTTTTTTGTGTGTATATTCAGCCTTGACATTGCTATGAATTTGAATATATTTCAGATAAATACAATAAAATGATTATGTTCATGTTGAATTGTTTTGTAATTTATAACAATAACAATCCAAGTCATAGTCCTGTTCCTTAAGAGAGAAAATGTTGTAACAATCTTAAATTACCTGTTACTCTTAAAGCCAAAATATCAAATAATACCGGATAATTCGAAAAACTACCGAATAATACGAAAAAATACTAAATAATACATTTAATTTGCAAGAAATACTTATTGTCGTTTTCCTTTAGGTGATATATATATGAATACCGATTATTCAGCATAAAACAATTTTTTATTGACATAATATTGTGGTTTACAAATATCTGTTTCATATATTTTGGAGAGACCTCCCTTGATACTGTATTATTTGCATCCCTTTGTTAAATTAAACAATATCGGTTCATCAAGTAATTACTTTGAAAACGTTTATTTATGGAAACTATCCGTAAATGAAAGGAATGATTGAATAAAGGAAAAAAAATACCCAGATCGGACACGTTATATAACACTTTGCATCTTAATTAAACCAAGGGAAACAATCCATACATTCACAAGAGAGGACATTTCAAATTAAACGAAACAGACATTTTGATACTAGATCTACCATATGCCAATAACACGTTTTTTATACCGAATTCAGTTATATTTCACAAAAATGTTGACGAATATGATATTATTTGCAATGTAAATGTATTATTCTGTAGTTTTTTCGAATTATCCGGTATTATTTGTATTATCCGGTATTATTCGGCTTTAAGAGTAACCCTTAAATTACACTTGACTCAGTCAGTTAGGATACTAGAAAAATATCGTTTGTATATCAAACATGTAAATGATGTATCAATTTCTCAACAAATTAAATGGCTTACCCAGCTGGACAGGTGCAATGAGCTTTGGCAATCATCACAGGGTTACATTTGGACATCAAAATCCACTGCCAGTAGGTCCCTTACTTCATGGATGGAAAACATTTTGATTTCATATAACACATTTCACTAGTTTCGGATATTGCATTAACCATCACTTTGTGAATAAACTTTCTTTGAAGAAATTTAAACCTCTAATATATTGTCTGTAACACTCCATCTTTATGTTGTCTTCAGACCTGTAGCTGCTATCAATCAGATAATGTTCAATATCCAACACTGACATTTTTGGGAAGAAATAAGGGTCACTAGTCCATCTCGACTTTAGGTTCTCAAACTCAGGAACAGATTCGATATTAAAAGTGTTATCAGGAAATGAGCCATGCAAAGACCTATCATCTTTGATCTGATTTACATTTAAAGTACTTTTAATACAAGAAAGTGCTCTCCCGGCAATTTCATTTTTTTTCACTGACTTTCTGACGTCTTTTTTTAAATCCATAAGATCCTCAATGGAAGATTTTGTTGAGTTGAATAAGTTTGACGACATCTTTAAAAAGCACACAAATATTTCCAAAATATACACTGAGAAACTGAAAGAAATCGTCAGACGAAGCAATTTGACAGGTAAATGTGTCATAACGAACCAAACCGGAAGTAGACAAATACCTACCAACAGGGGAGACAACTCGCTTTGCCTCTTGTTTCGAAAAGACAGAATTGACTATAATGTTGCATTTAATCGCGTCATATTGCATGTTTACAATACTTCTCCCGAAATAATGAATATAATTCCATAATAGAAATATATGCCTTCATATCTTATAGGATAACCAATTAAATTATCAAAAGTATTAATATGAAGCTGACGTTCAATACAAAGAGAGGTAGGGATATTACTGACGTTGACACATATATATGGTGGCTATTTCCGAGACCGATTGAGAAGTGTTGAATTAAACTATTTTTCATTTGAGGTTGTGTTTTACATTTCATTTTTTTATAGAATGACTTGTATTTACTTACATGAAACAACACGCAAAACAATTATCCTATCCTTAATGTTATTTATATATAGCATCAAGTGGTACCTAGATACCAAAACGAAAACTGGCCCCAGGCTGAGCACATATTATCAATAGAAACAACATAGGCCATGAATATAGTTGATATATAAAGGTCATCTTAGTCACATAGTATCCATAACGTTCCTGTATCCGGCAAATATAAGACTTGCCATGAACATTAAGACTTAATATTTCTAAATAGAAGTATGATTCTCCAATTGAAATTCTGTGTGCGATATAGACAAATCATCGTCGTTTTGTTTGCATTTATAGTATCAAAAGTTCTAAAGTTGAGAAACTTGGACTGAAAGAACGACTAAATGAAAAGTCTCGATATTGCCACATTCGGTTTAAGATATCGATCTGTTCGTTTGCATTATTCTTATAATTTTGTCTAGAACGTGAAAGAAATTAGTTTTTTTACCAAACAATAAATATTTGCGTTAAATATTATATTGTGTGTGCAATTTAAATGCAACTTGTCTCCGCTGATAACATTGACAACAAACTGCTTTTCTTACTCTCAAGTGTATTAAGTACCTTGGTCACTTTGTTTATGAAATGTTGTACCAAATGACTGGTTCCTATCCCTTTCACATCAATTGTTATATGCTTTTAACACTTTTAAACACTGTGGTTACAGGTTACTTATTTTTATTTGCATGTCCCTTTTGGATGCTCAAGAGAAGTAAAACGAAGCTGTAACTTTCTAAGGTTAAGACCAACTGCATATTGGTAAATTATTTCTGAAGCCAAATTAAGCAGAACATGAGAGGGATTGTTGTGAACAATTATATAATTATTATATGTGAAATTATCAATAATCTATCAAGGAATGATCCGTCGTGCATCGTTTGAACGTCATCATATTCCCTGTACCCAATGGGTTCATGTTGGACTGTACTTCACTGAAAACAGCCTCCAGATGTCCGCAGCAAAATTATTCCTTTGGCGAGATATAGCTTTGAATGTAAAACTACTGCTCGGGGACATCACTGAGGTGACGTTAGGTCCTAGTAAACACTCGTAAATCAGAAGATTTTTCCATTTTTAAGAAGTGTCATGTAATTTCAGTTCGCTGCTATCATAGGTCAATTATATATTACTTATTTTAGACCTATAAAATACGGTTAGTAATCTTCGGACGTCATCGATAATGCAAAAAATAAAAATGGAGTCTTGAATCCAATTAAGAACTCATTCAACATGAAAATCGGGTACAACTGTCAAAGATAGTTTAATAAAAACACAAAACTACGCTTTTTTTTAAAGGAAATTTCCGTTTGCTCTCTTGTACGCATTTGAAATGCTGTAAAAGGGGCTTTGTCATAAATTGATACAGCAAAATATGACGAATGATGAAAAACCAAATATCACCTCCGTGATGTACCTTGTCAATATATAGCAAATTGCTATTTTTATATTTTAAACGAGACCGGCACCTGTGGGTTGTCCTATTCCATTTATATCGGATCTCCAATAGTTGAAGTTAACATTCGCTACATAAATACTAAAAACTCGCATGTACAAAAGTTAGTAAAAGGTACTTTGGTAATTCAAAGGTTTAACACAAGCAACACTTAGAAAGTCCAAAATTTAACAAGCAGGTTCTCCGTAGTGTTAACTGACAGCAATTAAACGTAGATTGAAACAACTGACTTTTGAGATTTGAGTCTGCTTTTTATATACAAATGGTCAGCAGTATTTGAGCAAAGGTGTATAGTTACTCTCTTTTATACCTAAGGCCAATTACATGTTTTATTCCTAAAGGTGATAATTTGCATTGATTATACGATAAAACATAGATAATTGACAATTTTCTGAGTTGTAAACTGACATATTACAAAAGAGTAACCAGAAAAAGTTTTGAAAGGAACTTAACATACATTTGTACAATATGGAACAAAGAACTTATTATATAGAAATATTTAGGATTTAAATTTAACAAAATTTGAATCATAATACATGCAAAACACTTTTGTCTTTCAGGATTTCTAACCTTCAACACCAATTATATACGAAAAACATTCAAGTTTAAAAAGGCACAAAACAGTCGAACGAAGGAGGTAAGAAAGTTGAAGGGCTACACAACCAGTTATAATCCATAACCATCCGAAGATACTGTCGTATCCCGACCGCTTTAAACACGTTGTGAATCAAGAAACAATATTCACAATAAACAAATTGTTTTTTTATGCTTTAATATCTAGTATACTGCTCAATATTTATGTTGTCATATCTTCAGTATTTATGCTAAGCCGATAATTGCATACACGTATATGCATAAGATACCACATAACCGTTTTTTGCTACAATCTCAACAGTTTCCTATTATCTGTTAATTTCTTTGGTTTTCTTTTATCATCCTATATATGTGTCTATGCCTTTCTCGTTTTGTTTTCCACAACAGACCTATAACTGTGCTATTTTAAACAAAATGGTCCCTTCTAAGAATGTATAATTTTCGTTCATGTATCTCACTGTCATTGGTTCATTTTAAAGACTCAATGAAATTGAGAGTCAAGGAATTCACATCAGGTAATTGGTAAATTTATACTTGAAGATTTGGACTTAGTTACTGGATATTTCAAGTTTGAACATTCTTTTTCATTTCTATTGTGACATACACATGATGCGTGAGCATATTCTTGCGATATCCGTTTTAAACTATGGTCGATTGTAGATTATATCTCTTTACCGATATTTAAAAAACAAGAAATTATATGAACTATTGTATCAACGCAGACTTTCTAAAGAGAGCATTACCTCTAGATTACAGAACAATGATGAAAAGGTCAATCTGACGAAAATCGACAGTTGGAAAAAGGAATCAACGACTTGCATATATGAACAAAGCACAACTCGTTTCTTTTAATGTGGCATTTAATTGAAATATGTATACGCCTATGATCAAATGCATTGATACTAATTTAAAAGGATCAAATATGTACAAATAGGTTAGATAGTATTTGCTGTGCTATTTTTTCATTGTTATCTAGAGTAAGTGAGCGATTATTATTAGTATGTAAATGTGTGTTATAATTAACAACTGTCAATGTAATTAAATAATTTCTTAGGAAACCCAAAATCAATAAAAAAGAACTTTGGGCTTGCTTGGATATAATGTTGAGGCTATGATCAAATTGTTCACGAGCAGCGGGTTATCATCGTTTGTTTGGAAAAACGTAATTATATAGTTAAGTAGGAATGCATCAAGAGAGAGTCAGGCAAGAGCATACAGCAGAAAATAAATTTACAGGCGGTTTGCCAGTTTTTATTTGTCATGATATCAATAAATTGATATCAATAAATTGATATCAATAAATTGATATCAATAAATTGTCATGTGTTATCGATTTCCACTTTCTGTTAAGCCATTGCAATTGTAAAACAGGTTCAAAATTCATAATAACTTAATATTTTTATTGTTTCGCTGGTGTATTGTAAATAACAATGACATTTGTTATAATTCATATTCAGTTGTGTTGATGACATTTTACTACACCAATACAAAAATGAAATAATATAGGAAGATACTTGAGGTCTTAACAATAGGTAATGAGAATGTCCACAATGCGGATAGTTTTCATACTTTCACAACACAGGCGCCAATCTACGCGCACATATATCTCATACTAAGCAAACAATATTATTATATTTGTTCTGCAATTAATACTATTTCAAAACAAAAAAATACCTAACATTGCAAATTAAATGTAACCATAACAAACACAATTGAATAATAAGCTAAATTGTATGTGTTGTGTCACACTCAAGAAATCAATAGTTTCTTAACCCTTTCCCTTATAAAGACGCTTTCTGACGCCTTTAAAGCAGACGACTCTTGAAAACATTGTGACAAACGTAGAAATTGCTCAAAACGAACAATTTCTACTTTTATCACAATGGTTTCAACTCTATTCAACGAAAAAAGTATCATTTATAAAAGCCTACCATGTTTATAAAGGCGTAACATTTAGAAGTGAACGCACATTCGTATCGAGAATATTATTTAACACTGAATTTAGAAGTGAACCCACATTCCTATCGAGAATATTATTGAACACCGAATTTACATTTGAAAGCGTTATAAGGTAGCAGATGTATGTTTTGCCCTGATATAACACATCTAATACTTTTTTTTTTATGATGGTTATAATGGACTCGTATTTCAACATATATGTTACAGATTGTTGGTACTTCAAAATAACATCTCTGACTTCAAACGAACAATGCAGGCTCTTGCAGCTCAGAACAGACGGATTCAAATTAGGTATGTTGTCTCCGGAAGTAATCTGAATGTTTTTTGTGTGTTAAAAAGATCTTGAAATAGGCTTTTTAGCTTCATCGTTCTACTTAAATTTACGCAATATAGTGTATGAATATACTTAAATATTCTGAATTACATCAGTTTTTCAGTTCACTGTAGCACAACGTTTGATTTGGTTATCGTTCAAATAGTATATATGTGTGAACAAATGTACTGACTTTAAACTCAAGTGTTGGAGTATTTCAATTTAAAAGGTTTAATAGTTTTCGTTATTTGCTAAAATGAAAACTTATGTCTCTTTTGAGAAAAAGTATTACTACATATGCAACAGAAAAAAGCGCAAGACAAGTGAAAACATATTTCTGTATTCTTAGATTTTAAAATAATCAAAAATTTAAATTCTGAAAATTCTGTTGTGAATTTAAGTAGAACGATAAAGCTAAAAAGCCTATTTCAAGATCTTTTTAAGACACAGAAAACAGCGTTAAACACCATCTTCTGGTGATAATTTTCTACTGATGCATCAATTGTGTGTGTGTTAAATAATCGAATGCAAACAAATAAAATTCTTTAATATCATGCTCGGGGTATTAAGGTTGTTTGCTGTCTAACACTGCTTTTTTATAATAATTTAAACAACTTAAATATGTTTTAGAAAAATGTCAGTGGCGTGATAAATGAAATAGGGATGATTATCGTGCTTATTCTCCAGACTTGAATCAAACTTGTCAATTAATTAAAGGAACACTCAGTTAGACTTCAGTGGAAAGTCTATATAATTAGAAAATAACAACTTGACGCGCAATAATAAAAACAAGAACGTTGTTTAAAACGGTGGAAACTCTCTGAATAGGTTGTTAAATATTGGAGGATCATACTTCAACTAAAACATTAAATACATTATGTTACAGTTACAGCACGCTGACCAGACAATATGAACACCAGCAACAAGAATTGCAAGAAAAACGGAGAGATATTCAGGATATGCGAAAAATGTATGTGTGTAAAATGCCAACAATTTAAAAATCTTCTGATCAAAAAATTATTTGGGTGACTGTCTACCAAGATTGTTCAAATTCTATTCAATGATCCGTTAAAACACTTGGCCGCTAGGGGCAGTGCTTGCTCCTTATATGTCTATATATAAATAGTGAAAACTTTTTTAGCGCAATTATTGTTCATTGGGTGGCTATATTTAGTGAAAATAATTTGGCACAAGGTGTCCTGACCGACTGACCCTCTACTGAGATTGTTGCCATTTTTACGATCCATTGAGAAATATGACCACACAGGGCCTTGCTTGTAAGACGACTGTAAATACTGATTTGTTTTAAACAGGTCAGCGATTTAGGACCATCATGGTCTTCTTTTCTTTCTTGCAATTGCAGTTGAAACCATACTTTTGAATAGATCCAAGAATTTGATTGTATTTCGGAAAGGACATTGCGAGGATGCTTCTTTTAAACTTTGAAATTGGCCCAGTGGTTACAGAGGAGAAGACGTTTCAAGGCAAATGTTGACATCAGCTCGATTGGCTTTCAGCCAGTGGAGCTATAAATCAATCTATTACATGCATATTTCTGAAACAAAACATTAAGTATTTAAGGTTTAATACACTATTACAACAATTCATAAAAAATATGCTGCACACTATAAATATATATACTTACTTATTGGTACAAATATTGTGTCTTCTTTGTGTATTTCCCGCCCTCATTATTTGATTGATCGCACATAAGTTTAAATTCTTGTATTGATACAGAATACTAAAACTTGACAGGGACATCTGCATTGATAGTCTAGCGTTTAACCACTTGACCACGGAGTCACTATTGTTTATATATAGAGAATATTATGTCCATAACTTAAGATATGAAATTTATCTGACGAGGTTGGGACAATTATCCTTTCTCCCAGCCGAGTCAGATAAAGGTTATGTCAAAGGTCTGGGACGTAACATTCTATTTATCTTGCATGTACAATTATGATTTAAGGTAAATCTGCATTCATTTTAACTAGTTTTAAGAAATAACATACTTAATTAATTTACAAAAGCCTATTCATAAATGACACCATCTAAAAAAGAATGACGTCACGCGCGTAATACGCGCCGAATTACATTGAGTACACACGACATACGGCAGCTAAAGAGTTCCGACTACAACTCCATATTTCTCGATTATTACTACTTAATTTGTATATCTGGTGTGACATAATACCTTAAAATGGCAATATGTATTAGAACATTTTCTTAGTAGAAGTTTTAGTATTGCGGACTGGCCGCCGCTTCAATACACGCGATAGGTCAACATGTTTTGTTTGTTTGTTTTATTTGAGTTTTACGCCGCTTTAGGTCAACATGTATGTCAACCGCCGTGTTTTGAAAATTAATAGTTGTTAATAATTAAATTGATTTAAGTTAATTGAATTAGAGAAAAAAGTCACTGAAACAGGGCGGTCGAGGTAAAATGATTTTGGAATGGAATGAAGTATGTTCTGATATTATTTATCCAACTTCTTAATAGGGCTGCATCTGTTTCCAAAATAGTTTCGATATATCTTTGGCAAATGAGACCATTAAATATTAAACATTTAAAGCAGTGTGGGCGGATAATTGATTGACAAACCCAACAAAATACACTCTAATACACCAACTATTTTCTATTACAACGAAGGACATTAAACCACCTACCTTTATAGTTTAAGAGCTTTCTTACCACTGACATTTTCTCAATGTTCCCCTGTCTCGTAAATGTCTCGGCTTACATCCGGTGCGCACTCGCACTTGTACAATACATACACAATTTCACAGACATACAAAATCCCACGTTACACCAAATGTCTTTAAACCCTTAATTTGATAGAGGGTATTAATTTCGCTTTCCTTGTGGCAGTAAAGCATGAAGTACTCAGGTCCAGTGTCTATAGCGTTATTTGATGAATCGTGGCATAACGGCCGACCTAAGTCGAATCCCCTCACTGAATACAAACCCAAGATTAAACACTACTTGGATTGCCTCTTACATCACGGTACACGTGTGTAGCCCTGACTGTAAACCTGTGTCACTTCTTGATGAATTGGTCCTGGGACACAAATACTAGACATAGTCATGTTTATTTTTGGTATCTAGGCCACCGGCCTATTAGGTCAGGGACGTAACATTCTATTTATCTTGCATGTAAAACTATGATTTAAGGTAAATCTACATTCATTTTAACTAGTTTTAAGAAATAACATACTTAATTAATTTACAAAAGCCCATTCATAAATGACTCCATCTAAAAAAGACTGACGTCACGCGCGTGTATAAATACGCACCGAATTATATTGTGTACACACGACATACGGCAGCTAAAGAGTTCCGACTACAACTCCATATTTCTCGATTATTACTACTTAATTTGTATATCTGGTGTTACATAATACCTTAAAATGGCAATATTTATTAGAACATTTTCTTAGTAGATGTTTTAGTATTGCGGACTGGCCGCCGCTTCAATACACGCGATAGGTCAACATGTTGGTTTGTATGCCCCCCCGGAATCTCCGATACGGGGGGCATATAGTTTTTGGCCTGTCTGTCTGTCTGTCTGTCTGCACGTTGGTCTGCACGTCTGTTTCTGTCTGTCTGCACAAAAAAAACTTTAACCTTGACCACTGCTTTTGAACCATAACAGGTACGGCTACCATATTTCACATATGTATTCCTTGTGACATGACCTTTCTGTCAGTACCAAATTATTTGACCTTGCGACCTTGACCTTTGACCTAGATGTAGTTTTTGGCCTGTCTGCACGAAAAAAACTTTAACCTTGACCACTACTTTTGAACCATAACAGGTACGGCTACCATATTTCACATGTGTATTCCTTGTGACATTACCTTTCTGTCAGTACCAAAATGTTTGACCTTGCGACCTTGACCTTTGACCTAGATGTTGCCATTCTCGAAAAAAACTTTAACCTTGGCCATTACTTTTGAACCATAACAGGTACGGCTACCATATTTCACATGTGTATTCCTTGTGACATGACCTTTCTGTCAGTACCAACATTTTTGACCTTGCGACCTTGAACTTTGACCTAGATGTAGTTTTTGGCCTGTCTGCACGAAAAAAACTTTAACCTTGACCACTACTTTTGAACCATAACAGGTACGGCTACCATATTTCACATGTGTATTCCTTGTGACATTACCTTTCTGTCATTACCAAAATGTTTGACCTTGCGCCCTTGACCTTTGACCTAGATGTTGCCATTCTCGAAACAAACTTTAACCTTGGCCATTACTTTTGAACCATAACAGGTACGGCTACCATATTTCACATGTGTATTCCTTGTGACATGACCTTTCTGTCAGTACCAACATTTTTCACCTTGCGACCTTGACCACCTTTGACCTAGATGTTGCCATTCTCGAAAAAAACTTTAACCTTGGCCATTACTTTTGAACCATAACAGATACGGCTACCATATTTCACATGTGTATTCCTTGTGACATGACCTTTCTGTCAGTACCAACATTTTTGACCTTGCGACCTTGACCTTTGACCTACATGTTGCCATTCTCAATTTTGTTTTAACCTTCCCCACTACTTTTGAACCATAACAGGTACGGCTACCATATTTCACATGTGTATTCCTTGTGACATGACCTTTCTGTCAGTACCAACATTTTTGACCTGGCGACCTTGACCTTTGACCTAGATGTTGCCATTGGGGGCATCAGTGTTTCACAAACACATCTTGTTTTTTGTTTTTTTAGTTTTACGCCGATTTAGGTCACCATGTATGTCAACCGCCGTGTTTTGAAAATTAATAGTTGTGTTTGATCTAAAAGTCAATGTTTTAAGTTAGTTCAGGCTATGGAAGTTCAAGTAACACTCAAAGTTTAAATACATATGACTATATTCAAGACAATTGTGATGCCTAGGCTTCGTTTAGATTGGAGATATTCATTTTTGGAAAAGGATAACATCACTGTTGTGGGTAGACATGTCGAAGACACTTTACAAAACTTTTTGTTTGAAGAATGATTATTTAAACACTAGCTGTACGTACATGTTGAAGTTATTTAACAAGAAGAAACATTTTCTGGATATCTAGATTTAACGAATGACGATTTCCTGTCGGAACTGCTGTATGAAAGAGGAATCCACTGGTAGATGAGGCTTCTCGTGGTAGAAAACAGACTAACGATAGAACTTAAACATAATGTCGTTTATCGTTGAGGCTATTAAGCGAGAGAGTATTTCTGGAAACATAGATATGCTTCTCATTATCTGACATAACTCGCTTCCGATTGTATTTAAACAAAGTTACCTATTAACTGGTCGTGAGATAATATAGTCTTAAGAGAATAAATAGGTCTATGTATGCTACATTTTCAACGAAGAAAGACAGTTCATGAAGTAAGACTGAACAAGCAGATTCCTTGTGATTTATATAATGATATTCTTTTCGATTTGTATTTGCATTGTTAACATATGTTGAACAATAATGACTTTATTTCTGCTTTTTATTTGTGTTTGTTCATTGCTTTGACTGCTATACTTTCAACATAATTAAGCCGTTCCACGAGAAACCCAACATTATGGACTATGCGTAATGTATCGACCAAGATTAGCCTGTGCAGTCTCATCCGGGCCAACACATTCCGTCTCAGGGGTTTAGAGGTATTGAGTAATGATTCCTGAAAGAGAAAATCCACATGAGGCGAAACTTGTCTGTCCGGGTTAGCCTGTGCGGCATGCTTAGGCTGATCCGGATCGATACTTTTCGCAGTCAACAATTTTGGTTTTCTGCTGGAACGGCTCATTTATATTTCAGAAAAGTAGTTCCTGCGAATACGTCATTTCTAAAAATAAGTATTCTGATAAACATAAAGGTTTATTATACCAGTAGACATGTAAACAAAATGTTTATCATACCAGTATTATATATCACATAATCTGCTCATTGCATGATACATTTGTATAAACGTCGTAAATCATGAATTGATGCTTAAGCTTTTCCCACATATAACATATCTGCAGCTGACAACTTTGAAAACATCTTGACAAAATATGAAAACTCTTTGTAAACGAAAGTATAATAATTTGATAGAGTTGAAAACATTGTGGCAAAATAAATGCTTGTTATGACCAATTACCCCTTTTCGAACAATATTTACAAAAGTCTACTACTACAGAGATGTCAAAATATGGGAAAGTGAGTAATTATAACGTACTCGTGTTGTATGTATTTAATTTAGTCGCGAAAGAAAGAACTTCATAGTCACTTTGATATATTTTTAAAATTGAGAGTTACTTCGGTTTTAAAAGTGGTTTGTTCTTGTTGGTTGATTGACTTGATTTTTGTTTACGCCGCCTTCAATAGTTTTTCAGTCATATCAAGGCATTTCCTGGTTAAGTTACCAGTACTGCTGGTCTATTTATGATGACACCATCAGGTCATTTGTAATGCTAACCTCGCTACTCTGAGCGAGAAAGAGGGTATCAATTACCACCATTGGACGGGGATCCAGCCTACAACCTGCCGCACCCAAGGCGGACACACTATCACTACACCACCGAACCCATTGTTGGGAAACGGGTAGTAAAGTTATGTGGTTTAACGTCACACACAACAAAATATGTGCACACATATTTATATTTATAATGATTAACAAAGCTATTATGAAAACGATGCTTAGAACTAGTTGTTGTTATTTACATTAATTTCTCGTACAGAAACAA
Source organism: Serripes groenlandicus (assembly GCA_031761405.1). Lineage (NCBI taxonomy): Eukaryota > Metazoa > Mollusca > Bivalvia > Cardiida > Cardiidae > Serripes > Serripes groenlandicus. Next base: position 67,437,228 of record JASEVX010000006.1, read on the forward strand.
CCAGCTACAAAGTGAATTTGAGTATCTGGAGCCAGAATTGCTACAACTGCGGTCAGAGATAAAAGAGAAAGAGAAAGATAATCAGGATCTGCGAAAAAAGTAAGTAACTGTTTGTTTTGAATATATTTCTTTCTAGTCCGGCGTAGATTGTAATTGTAGAGACCTTGAACAATACAAGATCAACCGGAAGTCTCGCGAATTTCACGTTACGTCGAGAGAGAGAGAGAGAGAGAGAGAGAGAGAGAGAGAGAGAGAGAGAGAGAGAGAGAGAGAGAGAGAGAGAGAGAGAGAGAGAGAGAGAGAGAGAGAGAGAGAGAGAGAGAGAGAGAGAGAGAGAGAGGGAGAGAGAAAAAGAGAGTGAGAGAGAGAGAGCAACCTTCAGTATCATGATTGCTGCAGAGGAAATAAGATAAATATAAATACTTTGTAACCCAATGTAATCCATTCAATCTTTCCAAACATGCACTAATTGACAGTGTCGGTAACGAGGAGGGGTCAATCCATGGGTCGTGAGTTAAAGAGCCATTCATTAATTGACAAACTGATAAATTGGAGTATAATAGTGTGTTCAAGGATAATTATCAGAGTTCACCATATGTGAGTTTTCTAGCTTGTTTCCAGACTACACTCGTCCAAGGAACCTGTCTACCTTCCTGTATAGACTATTGTTCCCTTTAGTGGAAGGCTAATGACTTTTGTCCATTGATCTTTAAGTTCACATTAACGATTAATGAGGTAATCTAAGTACCAATTAATGCCCCAGTTCGCAACATTTTGTTGACATTTCATTCATTCCCCAATATAGCTAGTTTTCGTTAATCAGACTAATCCACTGCGCAAAATATTATGTAGAATTTTCCATTTCACAACATTTATATGACATTTCATTTATTCCCGAAAAAAGCTTGCTTTCGATAAGCAGAATTATTCATTTCGCTAAATCCATAATAGAATTCACTAGAGATATCCATTGCGAAATTTCTTCTCCATTTCGCCCATTGCTCAAAAAAATCAATCTGTCTGATTTTATTTTTACTAGAACACGTAATGCTAAACACAAAAAACTGAGGTCATATTTTGTATGAAAGGTGCCTTAAGAAAAACAACGAAAGTGTAATTGTTAAATACACATGAAGATACATATCTGTTTGACATCTGAAAAATGATTATATCCCCAATAGCTAGTTTTAAAGCATAATAATGTTCTAATGACATTTTTATGTTATCTTTCCTTATATTGATAATATCTTTTCGTATATTTGTACTTTATATGGTATGCAATTTTAAAATATATGCACTGCACACATATGAAATCATGAAAGGTTTGTATCAGACTTTTGTAGAGGCAAAGTTACACTAATTTGTCCCGTTTATAAATGCTTGTCTGTTATGCATAAAAAACATTGGTATATGTTGACAAAAATAGGTCATTGAAATAACTGCTTTCCCTGTCAAACATACACATTGTTACCTATGGTTTCGAAAATTAAATGGATTTAAGTTAATTGAATTAGAGAAACAAGTCACTGAAACAGGGCGGTCGAGGTAAAATGATTTTGGAATGGAATGAAGTATGTTCTGATATTATTTATCCAACTTCTTAATAGGGCTGCATCTGTTTCCAAAATAGTTTCGATATATCTTTGGCAAATGAGGACTTTTGTAGAGGCAAAGTTACACTAATTTGTCCCGTTTATAAATGCTTGTCTGTTATGCATAAAAAACATTGGTCACTGACTTGCATATGTTGACAAAAATAGGTCATTGAAATAACTGCTTTCCCTGTCAAACATACACATTGTTACCTATGGTTTCGAAAAACAAATTAAATGGATTTAAGTTAATTGAATTAGAGAAAAAAGTCACTAAAACAGGGCGGTCGAGGTAAAATGATTTTGGAAGGGAATGAAGTATGTTCTGATATTATTTATCCAACTTCTTAATAGGGCTGCATCTGTTTCCAAAATAGTTTCGATATATCTTTGGCAAATGAGACCATTAAATATTAAACATTTAAAGCAGTGTGGGCGGATAATTGATTGACAAACCCAACAAAATACACTCTAATACACCAACTATTTTCTATTACAACGAAGGACATTAAACCACCTACCTTTATAGTTTAAGAGCTTTGTTATCACTGACATTTTCTCAATGTTCCCCTGTCTCGTAAATGTCTCGGCTTTCATCCGGTGCGCACGCGCACTTGTGCAATACATACACAATTTCACAGACATACAAAATCCCACGTTACACCAAATGTTTTTAAACCCTTAATTTTATAGAGGGTATTAATTTCGCTTTCCTTGTGGCAGTAAAGCATGAAGTACTTAGGTCCAGTGTCTATAGCGTTATTTGATGAATCGTGGCATAACGGCCGACCTAAGTCGAATCCCCTCACTGAATACAAACCCGAGATTAAATACTACTTGGATTGCCTCTTACATCACGGTGCACGTGTGTAGCCCTGACTGTAAACCTGTGTCACTTCTTGATGAATTGGTCCTGGCACACAAATACTAGACATAGTCATGTTTATTTCTGGTATCTAGGCCACCAGCCTATTATACAATATGCAGTGACATATAACAGATAGAGAAAATAATAAAAACAAACCAATACAAATCATGATCTAACACATAATCAAGTACCCTTACAAATGTTTGCGGAACATTTAACGTCTTTGCAGAAGTTAACCTATGAAGATATGGTGTCCTACCTTGTCTTCAGCTTAACTTAAAAAAAATTATAATCAGAAGCAGATACATGGTTTTCTACTTTCCTTTTCCGCTTTGTCTTCAACCATATAACCAAAATAAAGCATTTTAAACAGACGACTCTTCACAAGGCTTCGAAATGCTGATTCTGGCATTTTGGAGTTAATTATGATGAAAACTAAAATCGTAGTTAAGCTTAAATAATTCAACCTATATATCCTGAGAAAAATTATTCAAAAAGGTATTTAGATACTTTATAAATATTTTCTCCGTTGTTTTAATCTTCAATTTCTGCTTGCAAGCCATTGCTTGTTATAGTTTTTATTTCTAACATGGTCATAACTCATATATTTGAAACAAAAATAATTCGTTTTTCACAAATTTAACAGAAACTGAAGTTTCGATCTATGGATAAATGTCTACCCTTTTTCAATTATAAGATCAAGTTAGGAACAACTACAATTTGACAAAGTTTTCTCTCATGAGCAATATCAATCTTGAGATAGTGTTCCGGTGTTAACAGAGATGTTTAATGTTTATATTAATGCTTTTGGTGTTTCGTTTATATAACTATGCCATTTGTGTGTGAATATATATTTTACTCTTTGCGTAAACACTTTAGGAAATTATTTCTCATTACCAACATCATGAAATATCCAAACATGTCCGAATCCATATTTAAATTAAGGATCCTTTATAAATTTAGCCCATGTACGACATCCAGATTGATTAAGTTGAAATAACACATAAAATAACATTGTATTGGGTATATTTGTTATCTATACGAAATTTTTAACCAGCACTTAATGCCATTTGGCATGTACATGTTTACAAGTTTATTTCAAAGTGTTATTGAGGCCACCGACCCATACACAAATCAAAACAGTTACAAAACATGCAACGTGTGACACACTCCGTTACAATACATTATACTGTACACTGCACTACATATTCAAGATATAATACATTTTACATTTTCAACAGTAGGTCTGGAATGTTTTACTTTTTAAGACTATCTTAGACTCGTCCGTATTAGTTTCATCATTTCAGGTTGATTTTATTGTTTTGTGATTACAAATTTATATAAACATCATCATGCAAACTAAAAAGTTCTATTTTTATTTAAAGGCATAGTAAATGAAAATTGCTAAATTTAAACTGTTGCTACATTTTGTGAGGACTTAAGTCCGGTGTTCCGTTAGGGCCATCGTTGTTTCGCGGTTTCGACCTAGGGTCGAAAGTACGAAAACGCGATGCGATAGTACGAAAACGCGATACGAAAGTGCGATGCGAGATTGCGATATTAATATCAGGAAACATAGTTATTTCGACCTAGGGTCGAATGTGAGAAAACACGATAGTGTTCCGTTAGGCCATCGTTGTTTCGCGGTTTCGACATAGGGTCGAAAGTACGAAAACACGATAGTGTTATGTTAGGGCCATCGTTGTTTCACGGTTTCGACCTAGGGTCGAAAGTACGAAAACATGTACGTTCTCGTACTATCGCATCGCGTTTTTGTACTTTCGACCCGAGGTCGAAACCGCAAAACAACGATGGTCCTAACGGAACACCGTGAATAAGCGTGTAAAACCTTTCAGAGCTAGATTGAGAACATATGCTGGCAGAAATGAAATACGTAAATCAGTGTATAACGGACAAAATATTACGAAATGAAACGCATCTTCAACTGGAGATTTACAATAAAAACATGTCCAATATTCTTTTGGGATATCCCTGTTTCTACCTTCTTCGTCCATTACACAATGACTAGAGCTACGAAATGATGCTAGACATGAACGAAATTTCTTTATGTCACTATTCAAAATATAAGACTCAACTTTATAGTGTAAATAATGACATCATTTGCTATCACCATTACAATTTGCAAACCAATTGTGTTTATATTGATCAGATTGTCTTTTTACATATTGCTTCAGAAATTGGTTGGCATTACCGACAGATTGTTTATTTTCCCATATATATCTAAACCCGTTTATGTACAAACTATTTGTTAACTTTTGTTACCCATTTACTATGACCATAACTATTGTAGTACTCGAGTATTTCATAATATAATTATATGTACCTTTGGCAGACTTAACAATCGTATCCAATATTTAATACAACGTTCAGCTGCAAGGATATACATACGAAGTCTACCAGTATCACCTAATTTCCATCATAACATGATTATGCAGCAACGTATAAAATTCGTTTAAAAGATAGGATTTGTGTATTCTCTTTTTGATTAAATTTCTGAAGATCCCCATATCTCAGATTGTATAATAACAACGAAGAAAGTTAAAATCAAATACTTTAAAAAATGTTATATAAAGGGTTGTTCAGAGATTATCGAAAGAAGAAAGTATGTATAAGAGAACCTTCCTTGCTTTAACTGGCATAACTTCTAACATTTTAGACAGAGACACATTCACCTAATGCAAGAGTATCACAAGTGTTTGGTTTGTAGAAAGGCAACATATCTTCTTATAAAAATGAACATATACGGTTTTAAGTTTTTCAATGTAATACGTGAACCGTTGCACAATATGGGTTGGACATATGCATCATACTTTAAAAACATCTTGCATTTGAATGCATCCAAATGGATTTAGTAGTTTCAAAATGTAAAAAGTTGCATTTCTAGATTGTAGCGATAACATATTAAGAGTTTTAGACCGCTGCCTGTGTAATTGAGCGACAATGTCAGCAAAACTAGATACATAATCTCCAAATAAAAACACACTCAAACCATTAATATCATTAGACAAAAGTATTCCACGTTCATTTTTATTTTTTAAGTAAGAAATCAAATCATTCATGAACAATGAAAACATTTGCTGAGTCCCATCAGAACCTTGTTTTATGTCTACTTTACTATACATAGGTTTGTAGACATCTTAAAACGTTCTACTCATACCCTTGCTCTGCATAGCATTCCAAAGCTTATCATGGCGTATACTGTCAAAAGACTTGGAAAAATGTATGAATATGCAATAGAATCTGTCGCGCCTCTTTGATTATTTTTTGTGTATAAAATACATCATACTGAAATTATTTTCTAGGGTACAATACTCTGAAGACTTGAAAAAAATCTATGAATATGCAATAGAATCTGTCATGCTTCTTTAATTAAAGATTTGTTGTACAAAAGACGTCATACTGAAATGATTTTCTATTATAAAAACCTGCATAATATTATAGAATCGCACAATTTTGACAATCTAGAGTTGAGAACATGTATGAACATTTTACAAATGCGTCCAAATTGCATTTAGACCTCGGCCTGACCGCTAGTTTCGTGTTTGATAAGAAACCCTGTTTTTCTGAATATCGACATGAATGAATATCAACACAAATCTTATTGAATTTATCGAAATCGCCCTTTTATCACCATTATATTTCTTACAAGAACGAGTATAATAAACCTCGCTGCTGTCTGACACGTTCCGGAAAATCTTTTCCGATACGGACTTTATCTTGTTCGATCCCTGCACTTGAGGAATTATTGCTAGATTTATGATGTAACTTTATCATGTCATTAAATGTTTGAAGTAAACGATATTTTTCTATGTAGAATGAAATTTTACAATGACAGGTCTTGGTTTATTCCTGGGAGGGGAGTCTTTGAGCCCGCTCTATGCTAACACGATCACGTTCGATTCAAAGGTCATTGAATATATAATCTTCACTTTCTTTTAATTGTTATTCCATGTTTCGCCTTCATATTCGCGCTTATTAAGTTTAGATGTAATCTTCTGGACTGTCCTTTAATGTTTTCATATGTATTCATTAAGTCGATTTTATGTTCGTTCAAACTAAGGATTTTGTTCTAGAGTTCGTTAAATTTTCAGTTCATAAATACATTTCTCCATTTTGTCGAATTTACGATCTAAGCGTTTAACACTTTTCTGAATGTCCAAAAGAATGGCGATTGGAATATTTGAGTTGCTTGCTGTTTGATCACTGCTTTTGAAATCGGCATCACTTTCAGATTTCTGACTGGATGAATTTTCACAATCATTGTTATTACATTTCGATTGCATTCTTTTAGTATGTGTAACCTTAGTTGTTGATATGAGCCATTAGTGTATAGTTGGTTGTTCGGGAAGATAAAGTACATGTACTTTTGGAGTTGTTCTTGATTAATCCAAAGGAATAATATGATTACGGGTATTCATTTCGCTATAAGTTTTATGAGCTATTTGATCATCGGATACACTGTGTTTTATTAAGACAATAAAATCTTCTATATTTCCTTTATCCTAATGCATGTGATTACTTCATCTGGTTGTAATACATGCTTTTAGATTGAATTGTAGAGCTAACATTTCGACATAATGGATAAGAGACCAACGTGATAAGGCTACAGCATGACATATCCGAGCCTGACGAAGTGTGTCGAACTTTCACACTAACAACATCGACCCTCATGCCATACACGAGTTCAGTCATTGAATTGAAACTGATGTGAACTAAACGCTTTGTTTACACTTGACTATTTTGTCAGCGGCAGTTTACATTTGTGTAATAACGTAGTTAGCTAATTCTATCATCATTGTAATGGCGAACTTAAATGTGTATGAGCCACCCTTATTTAAGTCATCTCAATGTATGTATTTATAGTTATTTTTAAGAATGTACAACACCTATATTAAAACCATTGGTTATACCGATTTAAACGAGAATAATCAATTAATGTAGTTACAAAAATACATAGCGGATGCTATTCGAAGAGTATTTTCAATTCGAAAGGTCGACTATACAAATGTTGGAATTAATAGTTAAATATTAATTAACTAATAAACATTCAACAAAGTGGCCATATATGAAACACATGGTAAAACAGATCTACACACAATAAA
>JASEVX010000006.1:67445010-67485697 GCA_031761405.1 Serripes groenlandicus
TGTAATTGTAGAGACCTTGAACAATACAAAGATCAACCGGTAAGTCTCGCGAATTTCACGTTACGTCGAGAGAGAGAGAGATGAGAGAGAGAGGAGAGACGAGAGAGAGACAGAGAGAGAGAAGAAGAGAGAGATGAGAGAGAGAGAAGAGAGAGCACGAGAGACGAGTGAGAGAGAGAGAGGGAGAGTAGAAAAAAGAGAGTGAGAGAGAGAGAGCAACCTTCAGTATCATGATTGCTGCAGAGGAAATAAGATAAATATAAATACTTTGTAACCCAATGTAATCCATTCAATCTTTCCAAACATGCCACTAATTGACAGTGTCGGTAACGAGGAGGGGTCAATCCATGGGTCGTGAGTTAAAGAGCCATTCATTAATTGACAAACTGGATAAATTGGAGTATAATAGTGTGTTCAAGGATAAATTATCAGAGTTCACCATATGTGAGTTTTCTAGCTTGTTTCCAGACTACACTCGTCCAAGGAACCTGTCTACCTTCCTGTATAGACTATTTGTTCCCTTTGAGTGGAAGGCTAATGACTTTTTGTCCATTGAGTCTTTAAGTTCACATTAACGATTAATGAGGTAATCTAAGTACCAATTAATGCCCCAGTTCGCAACATTTTGTTGACATTTCATTCATTCCCAATATCAAGCTAGTTTCGTTACGAATCAAGACCTCAATCACTGCTGCGCAAAATATTATGTAGAATTTTCTCATTTCACAACATTTATATGACATTTTCATTTATTCCGAAAAAAGCTTGCTTTCGATAAGCAGAATTATTCATTTCGCTAAATCCATAATAGAATTCACTAGAGATATCCATTGCGAAATTTCTTCCTCCATTTCGCCCATTGCTCAAAAAAATCAATCTGTCTGATTTTATTTTTACTAGAACACGTAATGCTAAACACAAAAAACTGAGGAGGTCATATTTTGTATGAAAGGTGCCTTAAGAAAAACAACGAAAGTGTAATTGTTAAATACACATGAAGATACATATCTGTTTGACATCTGAAAAATGATTATAATCCCCATAGCTAGTTTTAAAGCATAATAATGTTCTAATGACATTTTTATGTTAATCTTTCCTTATATTGATAATAGTCTTTTCGTATATGTGTACTTTATATGGTATGCCAATTTTAAAATATATTCACTGCACACATATGAATATCATGAAAGGTTTGTATCAGACTTTTGTAGAGGCAAAGTTTACACTAATTTGTCCCGTTTATAAATGCTTGTCTGATTATGCATAAAAAAACATTGAGTATATGTTGACAAAAATAGGTCATTGAAATAACTGCTTCCCTGTCAAACATACACATTGTTACCTATGGTTTTCGAAAATTAAATGGATTTAAGTTAATTGAATTAGAGAAACAAGTCACTGAAACAGGGCGGGTCGAGGTAAAATGATTTTGGAATGGAATGAAGTATGTTCTGATATTATTTATCCAACTTCCTTAATAGGGCTGCATCTGTTTCCAAAATAGTTTCGATATATCTTTGGCAAATGAGGACTTTTGTAGAGGACAAAGTTACACTAATTTGTCCCGTTTATAAATGCTTGTCTGTTATGCATAAAATAACATTGGTCACTGACTTGCATATGTTGACAAAAGATAGGTCATTGAAATAACTGCTTTCCCCTGTCAAACATACACATTGTTACCTATGGTTTTCGAAAAACAAATTAAATGGATATTAAGTTAATTGAATTAGAGAAAAAAGTCCACTAAAACAGGGCGGTCGAGGTAAAATGATTTTGGAAGGGATATGAAGTATGTTCTGATATTACTTTATCCAACTTCCTTATAGGGCTGGCATCTGTTTCCAAGATAGTTTCGATATATCTTTGGCAAATGAGACCATTAAATATTAAACATTTAAAAGCAGTGTGGGCGGATAATTGATGTGAACAAACCCAACAAAATACACTCTAATACACCAACTATTTTCTATTACAACGAAGGACATTAAAACCACTCCTACCTTTATAGTTTAAGAGCTTTGTTATCACTGACATTTCTCAATGTTCCCCTGTCTCGTAAATGTCTCGGCTTATCTATCCGGTGCGCACGCGCACTTGTGCAATACATACACAATTTCACAGACATACAAAATCCCACGTTACACCAAATGTTTTTAAACACCCTTAATTTTATAGAGGGTAATTAATTTCGCTTCTCCTTGTGGCAGTAAAGCATGAAGTACTTAGGTCCAGTGTCTATAGCGTATATTTGATGAATCGTGGGCATAACGGCCGACCTAAGTCGAATCCCCTCACTGAATACAAACCCGAGATTAAATACTACTTGGATTGCCTCTTACATCACGGATGCACGTGTGTAGCCCTGACTGTAAACCTGTGTCACTTCTTGATGAATTGGTCTGGCACACAAATACTAGACATAGTCATGTTTATTCTGGTATCTAGGCCACCAGCCTATTATACAATATGCAGTTGACATATAACAGATAGAGAAAAATAATAAAACAAACAATACAAATCATGATCTAACACATAATTCAAGTACCCTTTACAAATGTTTGCGGAACATTTAACGTCTTTGCAGAAGCGTAACCTATGAAGATATGGTGTCCTACACTTGTCTTCAGCTTAACTTAAAAAAAATATAATCAGAAGCAGATACATGGTTTTCTACTTTCCTTTTCCGCTTTGTCTTCAACCATATAACCAAAATAAAGCATTTTAAAACAGACGACTCTTCACAAGGCTTCGAAATGCTGATTCTGGCATTTGTGGAGTTAATTATGATGAAAACTAAAATCGTAGTTAAGGCTTAAATAATTCTAACCTATATATCCTGAGAAAAATTATTCAAAAAGGTATTTTAGATACTTTATAAATATTTTCTCCGTTGTTTTAATCTTCAATTTCCTGCTTGCAAGCCATTGCTTGTTATAGTTTATTATTTCTATACATGGTCATAACTCATATATTTGAAACAAAAATAATTCGTTTTTCACAAATTTAACAGAAACTGAAGTTTCGATCTATGGATAAATGTCTACCCTTTTACAATTATAAGATCATAGTTAGGAACAACTACAATTTGACAAAGTTTTCTCTCATGAGCAATATCAATCTTGCAGATAGTGTTCCGGTGTTAACAGAGATGTTTTAATGTTTATATTAATGCTTTTTGGTGTTTTCGTTTAATATAACTATGGCCAATTTGTGTGTGAATATATATTTTATCTCTTTGCGTAAACACCTTTAGGAAATTGATTCTCATTACCAGACATCATGAAACTATCCAAAACATGTCCGAATCCATATTTAAATTAAGGGATCCTTTATAAATTTAGCCATGTACGACATCCAGATTGGATTAAGTTGAAATAACACCTAAAAAATAACATTGTATTGGGTATATTTGTTATCTATACGAAGAATCTTTTAACCAGCACTTTTTATGCCAGTTTGGCATGTACATGTTTACAAGTTTATTTCAAAGTGTTATTTGAGGCCTACCGACCCATACACAAATCAAAACAGTTACAAAACATGCAACGTGTGACACACTCCGTTACAATACATTATACTGTACACTGCACTACATATTCTAAGATATAAATACATTTTACATTTTCAACAGTAGGTCTGGAATGTTTTACTTTTTAAGACATATCTTAGACTCGTCCGTATTAGTTTCATCATTTCAGGTTGATTTATTGTTTTGTGATTACAATTTATATAAACATCATCATGCAAACTAAAAAGTTCTATATTTTTATTTAAAGGCATAGTAAAATGAAAATTGCTCTAAATTTAAACTGTTTGCTACATTTGTGAGGACTTAAGGTCCTGGTGTTCCGTTAGGGCCAATCGTTGTTTCGTCGGTTTCGACCTAGGGTCGAACAGTACGAAAACGCGATGCGATAGTACGAAAACGCGATACGAAAGTGCGATGCGAGATTGCGATATTAATATCAGAAACATAGTTATTTCGACCTAGGGTCGAATGTGAGAAAACACGATAGGTGTTCCGTTAGGCCATCGTTGTTTCGCGGTTTCGACATAGGGTCGAAAGTACGAACAACATCGATAGTGTTAATGTTAGGGCCATCGTTGTTTCACGGTTTCGACCTAGGGGTCGAAAGTACGAAAACATGTCACGTTCTTCTCGTACTATCGCAATCGCGTTTTCGTACTTTCGACCCGAGGTCGAAACCGCAAAACAACGATGGTCCTAACGGAACACCGTGAATAAGCGTGTAAAACCTTTCAGAGCTAGATTGAGGAACATATGCTGCAGAAATGAAATACGTAAATCAGTGTATAACGGACAAAATATTACGAAATGAAACGCATCTTCACTGGAGATTTACAATAAAAACATGTCCAATATTCTTTTGGGATATCCCTGTTTCTACTCTTCTTCGTCATTACACAATGACTAGAGCTACAGAAATGATGCTAGACATGAACGAAATTTCTTTATTGTCACTATTCAAAATATAAGACTCAACTTTATAGTGTAAATAATGACATCATTTGCTAATCACCATTACAATTTGCAAACCAATTGTGTATATTATTGATCAGATTGTCTTTTACATATTGCTTCAGAAATTGGTTGGGCATTACCGACAGATTGTTTAATTTCCCATATATATCTAAACCGTTTATGTACAAACTATTTGTTAACTTTTGTTACCCATTTACTATGACCATAACTAGTTGTAGTACTCGAGTATTTCATAATATAATTATATGTACCTTTGGCAGACTTAACAATCGTATCCAATATTTAATACAACGTTCAGGCTGCAAGGAATATACATACGAAGTCTACAGATCATCACCTAATTTCCATCATAACCATGATTATGCAGCAACGTTATCAATTCGTTTACAGATATAGGATTTGTGTATTCTCTTTTTGATTAATTTCGTGAGATCCCCATTATCTCAGATTGTATAGATAACAACGAAGAAAGTTTAAAATCAAATACTTTAAAAAATGTTATATAGAAGGGTTGTTTCAGAGATTATCGAAAGAAGAAAGTATGTATAAGAGAACCTTCCTTGCTTTAACTGGCATAACTTCTAACATTTTAGACAGAGACACATTCACCTAATGCAATGAGTATCACAAGTGTTTGGTTTGTAGAAAGGCAACATATCTTCTTATAAAAATGAACATATACGGTTTTAAGTTTTTCAATGTAATACGTAGAACCGATTTGCAACAATAATGGGTTTGGACATATGCATCATACTGTAAAAACATCTTGCATCTTGAATGCATCCAAATGGATTTAGTAGTTTCAAAATGTAAAAAAGTTGTCATTTCTAGATTGTAGCGCGATACATAGAGAGTGTTTTAGACCGCTGCCCTGTGTAATTGAGCGACCAATGTCAGCAAAACTAGATACATATCTGCAAATAAAAACACACTCAAACCATTAATATCATTAGACAAAAGTATTCCACGCCTTCATTTTATTTTTAAGTAAGAAATCAAATTCATTCATGAAACAATGAAAACATTTGTCTGAGTCCCATCAGAACCTTGTTTTATGTCTACTCTTTACTATACATAGGTTTGTAGACATCTTAAAACGTTCTACTCATAACCCTTGCTCTGCATAGCATTCCAAAGTCTTATCATGGCGTATACTGTCAAAAGACTTGGAAAAATGTATGATTATGCAATAGAAATCTGTCGCGCCTCTTTTGATTATTTTTTGTGTATAAAATACATCATACTGAAAATTATTTTCTAGGGTACAAATACTCTGAAGACTTGAAAAAAATCTATGAATATTGCAATAGAATCTGTCATGCTTCTTTAATTAAAGATTTGTTGTACAAAGAGACGTCATACTGAAATGATTTTTCTATTATAAAAACCTGCATAATATTATAGAATCGCACATTTTTGACAATCTAGAGTTGAGAACATGTATGAACATTTTTACAAATGCGTCCAAATTGCATTTAGGACCTCGGCCTGACCGCTAGTTTCGTGTTTGATAAGAAACCCTGTTTTTTCTGAATATCGACATGACATGAATATCAACACAAATCTTATTGAATTTATCGAAATCGCCTCTTTATCACCATTATATTTCTTACAAGAACGAGTATAAGTAAACCTCGCTGCTGTCTGACACGTTCCGGAAAATCTTGTTCCGATACGGACTTTATCTTGTTCGATCCCTGCACTTGAGGAATTATTGCTAGATTTATGATGTAACTTTATCATGTCATTAAATGTTTGAAGTAAACGATATTTGTCTATGTAGAATGAAATTTTACAATGACAGGGGTCTTGGTTTATTCCTGGAGGAGGAGTCTTTGAGCCCGCTCTATGCTAACACGATCACGTTCGATTCAAAAGGTCATTGAAATATATAGATCTGTCACTTCTTTTAATGTTATTCCATGTTTCGCCTTCATATTCGCGCATATTAAGTTTAGATGTAATCTTCTGGACTGTCCTTTAAGATGTTTTCATATGTATTCATTAAAGCCTCATTATGTTTTAAGATAAGTTGGCAATTAAAAGCATTTTTATATGAAAGAAAATATGTTCTTTGTTGACGAAACAATATGAATCTTCACCGTTAATTGCCCGATTTGATTTAATTTTGAAAGAAAACATTTCAATTTTAAACCGAAAGTAATATCTAATCTATGGGCCAGCGAGAACATCAAAATCATCACGTGACATATCACGTGAGAGTAGCCGGTTGCGCCTCGTTTTGATTAGTTTGTCAACAAATATGGCGGAAATAGCTTCTTCATCATCCCTCAATCGGTAAGTTAAATGTCTTTTTTCTTCTAATCGGTGGTAAATGTGTGCAGTCTTGTACGTTAAAGATGTGTGCAATTATGTATTTGTCAAACATACTGTACTCGCAAGTGTGCCCTTTCGTCAACACAGAGACGTAATTGCAATAACTATGATTTTATTTTGAAATGGGGCCACTACGGGGGAAATTTATTATACACTCGAATTAGCGTCCGTAAACAGCAGTGTTTATGTTTTAGTTTACTTTTGGAGTCGCATCGGGCGAGTTTTATTGCATGTGCTTTACATGAATTTGTCATATTATTTAACAATTTTAATTAAATGGGCTTCTGTATATTATTCAACTTCTGTTATCTTGATTTTATGACATCCTAATGGCAAAACGAAAGTGTTCGGTTAGCGAAGCTAAAATGAAAGTCATGCGTTCCTTCGACATGATTGCAAGGTGCTGCACAGCCTTGGCTTTAGCAATGTACTTCTGAATTATTCATGATGTGTGTCTGTTAGAAGTAGCCTATTACACTATCAGAAAATAAATAGTAATACATGCAATTTTGTTGAATAATTCATGCTGGAAAGATAACAAGGAATTTCATTCATGGTTTGTTTATCTTTCAGACATCTGGGACTGAAAGAGATGACGAGTTCCATAAAGACTGTTTAGAGAGAAGGTAATGTACTTATTTTCTATCCTTATAATAGTCGTTACTCTAACACTAAGTTTTTGGACTAGTAATTACCTGTAGCAAATAAGGAATAAACAGCCTAGTTAATTTTAAAAGATATAGTATGGCATCTCAAAATCATTAGCCGGGGGGGGGGGGGGGGGGGGGGGGGGGAGGGTTATAAAGAAAATCTGTTTTGTTTGCATGTTTAATATAATTTAATGGGTAAATTGTGGGAAAATGTCAAATGTGTTCATCATGTTTGTTGTATGTGTATGTTTTCCCTTTGTGATATACACCTAAATACAGTAAATATAAGGAAATTGTTGCAAGAATGACAGATTTGTTCATCAAGTTTGTTGTATGTGAAAAACACTTATAAATAAATAATTTCGATTTTAGTGTTCTGTTCAAACTAAGGATTTTGTTCTAGAGTTCGTTAAATTTTCAGTTCATAAATACATTTCTCCATTTGTCGAATTTACGATCTAAGCGCTGTTAACAACTTTTCTGACTGTCAAAAAGAATGGCGATTGGAATATTTGAGTTGCTTGCTGTTTGATCCACTGCTTTTTGAAATCGGCATCACTTTCAGATTTCTGACTGGATGTTAATTTTCACAATCATTGCTTATTACATTTCGATTGCATTCTTTTAGTATGTGTAACCCTTAGTTGTTGATATGAGCCCATTAGTGTATAGTTGGTTGTTCCGGGAATGATAAAGTACATGTACTTTTGGAGTTGTCTTGATTAATCCAAAGGAATAATATGATTACGGGTATTCATTTCGCTATAAGTTTTATGAGCTATTTGATCATCGGATACACTGTGTTTTATTAAGACAATAAAATCTTCTATATTTCCTTTATCCTAATGCATGTGATTACTTCATCTGGTTGTAATACATGCTTTTAGATTGAATTGTAGAGCTAACATTTCGACATAATGGATAAGAGACCAACGTGATAAGGCTACAGCATGACATATCCGAGCCTGACGAAGTGTGTCGAACTTTCACACTAACAACATCGACCCTCATGCCATACACGAGTTCAGTCATTGAATTGAAACTGATGTGAACTAAACGCTTTGTTTACACTTGACTATTTTGTCAGCGGCAGTTTACATTTGTGTAATAACGTAGTTAGCTAATTCTATCATCATTGTAATGGCGAACTTAAATGTGTATGAGCCACCCTTATTTAAGTCATCTCAATGTATGTATTTATAGTTATTTTTAAGAATGTACAACACCTATATTAAAACCATTGGTTATACCGATTTAAACGAGAATAATCAATTAATGTAGTTACAAAAATACATAGCGGATGCTATTCGAAGAGTATTTTCAATTCGAAAGGTCGACTATACAAATGTTGGAATTAATAGTTAAATATTAATTAACTAATAAACATTCAACAAAGTGGCCATATATGAAACACATGGTAAAACAGATCTACACACAATAAACAAAAGTTGTAGTGTAAAAGACCTATTCATTGTTTAGATAGACATTTACACGATTAATGTCATACTGTCGCAAATGATTTATGTGCTGGTTAGGTGTTAACACAATACTATTATAAATTATCTTGTACAGAAACAAGGAGCTAAAACAGCAACATGAGCACATGACACAAGAATTGCAACTTGTGCGATCCGAGATAGATAAAAAAGGAAAAGGTAATCAGGATCTTGAAAGGTATGTAATTGTCTTTGTCAAAGTTGTTTTGTTCAAATCAATGCTGAGCCTTTTAAAATGTATTGATGACATTAATTCGTTTCAGTACATTCATTACGCTATAGAATGTATCAGCTATGTACTGATATAATTCGCAGCACCTTCTAGTTTTATATCAAATATTCTTCTTTGGCTTAACATTAAGAGCGCTCACTCATCATGTGTCAGTGATACCTTCTGTCATTCGACGATGACGCTAAGACTTTCAGAAAACATAATGAATACGATGAAGCAAATTTTCCACGTTCACTTCAATATCAGACAGAGAATATATCGTCTGTTTGGTATATCTGTGTTTCAGTAGAATACATAAAGGCATTTATATTTCATTTGTACTTAAACGTCCCATCTTCTGTCAAGAGTGTCAGTGTATAACATAAAGTTCAAAATAATAGTAACGAACAATTACAAAAAGAGATCAAAGAGTAAATTCAGAACTGCATGTATCAGAAGAAAAGAAAAGATGGGTCAAAATGAGATAACATCGTGACAATTTAACCTGATGAGTTCTTTTATCCAGCTTTTATGAAAACATTTCGCCAGAATGTTTCATTGTCAATTGTTTTAATATACACTTATTATAAACTTTTAAGGAAAATAATCTTCACCCCCTCGTGGCTTTTCTTTTCAACGGATGGGAATAATTTTATAAAGGGCAAGTACATTTGTGCAAAGAATGTTTTAATATTTTTCTGATGCTGCATCAAACAAAGTTCAACATATAACTAGATGCTTTGATTTGGTTCTGAAAGAAGACTGTCCAAGAAAGATTATTGTTAAATAATTTTAAAATGTGTTAATGATCAGAAGATATGTGAACTGACAAACAGGCAGACGGATTGACGATGACGCGGGACGATGGACGGTGAAAGATCACAATATTCCAACTCTCACCATACGCTCTCATATTATCAATTGACATACTACAAAAACCACCATGTTAATTGGACATTTTAATGTAACAAATTTAAAAAACGAAACCAACATCCTTTCACTTACTACCATTTACATATTACCATTATCAAAACGAAGAACATGTATTACATTTTAAACAGTTTGAAGTAGAAAACAAGATGCATAAGAAAAATAACGTTTCCTGATTTCTAAAAAACTCTTGAGACTGCCTTATATGGTTTATCAATAATGCAACGGACACATTAGATACTTCTAGCTGTCGGCTGCAATTTATGTTAAGGAAATGTTAGGCCAAATTAAAACTAATTCAATACTAATGCGCGTGGCCTACGTATCGGAAAACACAAGTATATCCATCCATCCTTCATACTTAAACTATTGTAGTTTCTTTATCAAATGAATTGAAACAGTGTATTCGATACATGTTTCACTCTCAATAAGTGTTAAGTATATTATAGATGAAAAATTACTTTACATTGGCGATTCCTCTATAGCATTGTACCACTCGGAGCGTTGAAATATATATATATCTCATTCGACCTTCTGTCTCTCCTGATACCAATCTTCCCAAACTCCTCGAAGTATACAACCTGGGGTATCGCTACTGCAATATAACATTTCCTTCATGTGTGTGGTGTTGGTGTTTATTAGTGTATGTGTGTTTACAGTATCACACATCTACGCAGGATATTTAAACAAAATGAAAACGAACTAGACGCAGCTCAATCAGACATACGAAGAAAAGAGAAAAGCACTGATGACCTTTTGCAAGGGTATGACGTTTATTAATTATCTATGTTCATATGACACATGACGATTACTAAGTGGTATGCTTATTGATAAGTGCTGACATGTCTTGGTGCTTTAAGGTGCCGACGCGAGCGTGGATATAGTTGTTGTACCAACATCTACCGAGTATAGTGAGTGAAACTAAAATATAAATATTTATATTTGAAGTTTTGATTGCATTTCTTGGAATGATTATATGGAATGGATGAAACAACGAGATAAATCTTACATTGACTGTAAGGAACTTATGCCGTGCTTCAAACACACGATTTTTAATATACCGCTGACGGTCACTGTAATATCTTCTATTTTAGGCTGAACGATGCTGGCAATTACTCTCGACGACTTGAAGAATTAGAAGCCATGCTCGTTGTTTTACAGACGAAAAAACAGGATTTAGAGAAAAGGTATATAGTTGTATAACAAATTTATTGTGTACATGTTTATATGTATGTCAATACAGCATTGCTTGAAACATCAGTTAACATCAATACAGGTCCGATTTCCAAATAAATTCAAAGAAATGTGTCCAAGATTAACAACGAGAGTTTTGGTTGCTAATCATCATAAAAAACTTAGAAAATTCTTCTTGTCAAAAGTACTTGCCCGCTTTGAAAATGTACCTTGAGTGACATTCTGGTAAGATTTTCAAGTGTATTCTGATTTGTTGCAAGGCATGGCCACCGACTTTGATGCGGAACATGATTTTCTTAAATGGTTTTGTTTGAAAGAAGGACATTGTCGCGTGTAAATCTCACCTGAGTATTTATCAAGTGGACTGAGGTTGTATTCTTAATGCATCGAGGAATAATTGAGTTGAAAATATTGAATACAATACATTTTATTTTGTACATAAAGGCCACCGGCCCATCATACGATATAAACATACATGCATGAATAATTATACTAAGTTTCCAATTATACAATGTTGTAGAAATATATATTAAATATTAATTTTGTTAAGATAATTAGTTGCGTTTTGCTCAGAGATAACTAAATAATTACTGTTGTTTGCTATTTTCAGACTCTTTCATTTGCATGACTGCTGCAATGAAGAACGCACTTTTTCTGATGGTCATTTCAACGGTAGTGCTCAATAATGAATGAAAGCTATCATAATTAGACCTTCCCAAGATACTAAGAATAAAAGAAATCTTTCGTACATCAGATTATTGAAAACAGTAAAAAAAGAATATATGATATTCGTCTTCAATGCAATGAATATCAAAATTATGCAGACAATAAATACAAATTATATTTTCTATTTCAATATTCCTACCAGTTTCAATACACAATTTGTGTCTAGAACATATGAACCTTGCAAGTTGTGTTTCCTAAGATATAATGATAGATTTATAGATAAATCTTTTTCTGGATTTAGCCTGTTTTTACACTACTTGTAAATTGAGCATCGTGGACTCTTATTTATAATTGTGTTGCATGCAGTCTTTCAGCCGCTGTTTGAATGTAGCTGAAACATGTAGGTGTTACCAACATCGTATGCTAGCCAGACAAAGCCATAAAGATACAATATGTGTTTAATTGACGTTGCCCATGTATTTCTTTCACTATCATCTAGACTCTTCAACATTGTATAACAATTAACAGAAAGTCTATGGTCAGGCATATGGAATAGTTTTATCCAATATGTTATAGATGTAATATAATAATCAGCACAAAGGGGAAATCTACCCCCACACTCACCTACAACAATACTATCATTTGTTGACGAACATACCCCGAAAAAAGCCTTACATTACTTTATTTGTACCCTTTCAATATCTTCCGAGAATTCAGTAAAAATTACAGCCCCATGTCAAAGAATATGTTTCACCAAAGCATCAAACAATTAAAAGTATTCAGGACAAGAACAATGATCAAAGCTTCTTTGGAAAGATCTAATTGCAAACATATATATTTTCGCTTGCGATACTAATTTATGCTTTGTTCTACGCAATGATAATTTTGGTGTAAAAAGTATTCCTATATTTCATATTCATAAACATAAGTTACATTAAAAACTTGATCATTATATGTCCAATGCTCATAATTACGAAGCGGTTAACCATTGCTAAAGAATATTATTTCTGTTAATCTTTGATTTATTTTCATACCAGTTTGATAACAAAAATGGGCAATAGAGTTTAGTTTCATCTGTAAATTAGATGGTGTATCAGCACAGTTTGCTATCTGTTATATATGTTTTAAATGACGACACACTGATATTTAAATGCTTTACGCGATTCAATGTATTTTGTGTAATTATTGTCCGGGGGATAGAGGTTTAGGGTAATTATTCCTGAAACAGAAACTCCACATGAAGCGAAAAGTGTCTATCCGGGTAAGCCTGCTTAGGCTGATCCGGGTTGATACTTTACGCAGAGTCCACACTGTTGGTTTTCTTGCGGGACAGCTCATATGCTGATTAAATGTTTGCATGCTACGGTACAACACAGTTGTTCTCAAAATTCACCAAGTGACCTAAATTTTGACTCAATATCAGCCATATTCGAACTTTACCTTGAAATCTTCATTTTCTATAAATGACCACCCTATGTCTTACGTGTGTAAAGAACCTAAGTTGTCAATGAACGTTTTTTCCTCTAATTTCGAGGGTATAGCTAAGTACATGTATGTAGATAACCCTAATGTTCAAAAGTTTTTTCTCAACCTATCACATTATTGTATATATTTTTCTTATTTCTCGTAGTAACGCAAACTTACAGAGTGTGATTAAACGACAAAAACAAGAGGCTCAAGGAATAAATACAGAACTGCAAATATCAGAAGAGCAGAAAAGATCAGCAAAAAAGAGGTAATACCGTGGCAGTTATTTAACCTGACGATTTTCTTTTTATCCAACATTTATGAAAACATGTCGGCATAATTCCTCATTGTCAATTGATAACATTTATAAGTACAAGTGGCTTCATCCCCTGGTGAATTTTGTTTCCAACGGATGGGATGTTAACACTCTTGGTAAAGGGACAAGCACAGACAATTCGTGTAAATTCGTGTAAAAGAACGTTCATATAAGACTCGTAGATTCTTTTTTCACTCCCATAGGTAATATTATGAACTTTTATATACCATGTATCCAAAATGTATGTCCAGAAAATACTTTTAGGTGAATTCACGATATTCCTCCGTTTCGATTCGATAAAAAAAACCATTTCAAAACAAAAGATATTTCTAGTGCAAATGATTTGATCACATAATACCTACTCGATAAAAGATTGAAAACAAGGGATCTGATATGTCATAATTTGCATGTAATTAGACTCGTTTTCTATTTCTAAAATGAGTTCAAATAAAACCGATAATCAAAATTTCTATTGTATATTGGTAACACAGTTGGGGAATAAAGACCCAAAAGGAAAACGCCTGAATGATAGGAAAGGATAGTTCGACTCGTCACGAATGTCGTTTCGTAAATTATATGTTTTATATTTGAAGTACTGCATGAAGGGCAAGTCGATAATTGTTTTTACCTGTAACCATTTTTTCATGGATTTAATGTCTTGGCCATATTTAAAAGTAGAATGTATGCTTAAACATGTGATGATTTTAGTGTATTCGTATAGGGCGGTAGGACTCGTAAATAACTTATAAACAATAACGACATGAGATCATGATAACCCGTATTTCCAATCACTTTTTGTGTTAACCCGAAGAGGTAGCACCTATACTGAAATTAATAAACATAAAACATTTAGACCCTCATATCCAAAATGGGGAACCCCTATTAGGCCGCCATTATAAGGGGACACGTCAGAAAGCTTCATAGGCTATATTTCTTTCCCTACGTGTTAGACTCTTTTTAAATTTGAATCGTACTTCGAAAATATTAAAAATAATAGATTAAACATTTGTTTGACAATCATACGTATATCAGATCATAAGCTAGTATTTGAAAAAAGGCAGATACACATATCACATTGTTTAAATGTTCTCGCTTAATGTCAGCAAAAAGGAGTACTATACAACTAAACCTTGCTAGATTTAATAATGAAGCAATTAAGAGGAGTGATCTCATATCAATACCTGCTATTTTAATCAATATAATATTATATACATGTATGAATTGTTGTTTTATACATGTAACAATATGTTGTAGTTTTATTGCATGTTCAATGAGTTGTATGTATGTTGTATGACCAATTGCACATATAGTGCCGCCTTGCCTAATAACCTTAATTGAGTTGAGCTGAGTTGAGGCATTCAAACATTTCATTTCACGTTAAAACAAATGTAAATTCAATTTAAATTTAAAATGAATTGAATCTTTGTATGTGTTAATAGTTTCACTCGTAATTAGTGTTAAATATATCATAAAAGGAAAAATACGTTACATTAGCGATTCATCTATATGGCATTGTACCACAAGGAGCGTGGAAAGATATATATCTCATTCGACCGTCTGTCTCTTCTGATACAAATCTTCCCACACTCCTCGTAGAAGTATACAACCCGAGGTATCGATTCTGTGACATAATATTTTCTTTATATATGTGATGTTGCTGTTAATTAGTTTATGGTTATTACAGTATCACACACCTAAACAGGAAATTGGATACAGCTAAATCAGAATTACAAAGGAAAGAGATAAGGAATGATAAGCTTTTGCTGAGGTACGACGTTTTAAAATAATCCATACTCATGTGACACCTGACGAATATCATGTGGTAGTTTTACTGACAAGTGATGACACGTCTCTGTGCTTTAAGTGACACCGCGAATGTGGATATTTGTGTTGTAGCAACGACTACGACTACTCGTATATTGAATGACATATTTTATAACAAATTATTTTTGGAGTTTTTATCGCATTTCATTGAATGTTTATATCAAATTAATGAAACAAGGAGATACAATTGACATTGATGTGAGGAACTAAGCCCATTCTTAAGATACACGACCCTTGACATATCCATTACATTCAATATAATAGCATCTGTTTTAGGTTGATTGATGCCAGCAAGGAACCTCGACAAATGGCTAATGAATTAGAAACCATGCTAGTTGTTTTACCTACAGAAAAACACGATTTAGAGAAAAGGTATATACTTTAGTTAAAAAATACTAAATTGCTTCAAACAACAGTTAACATCACTATAGGTCAGATTTCAGTTAGAATGATGGTAAAGTAAAGTCAACACTCAAGTTGATATAAATGGTAAAACTGGTTCATACAAAAAAAAATATATATATGTGTAATCATCAGATTGGAAAGGTTTACTAAACAAACTGCCGGAATCCATTATTCGGTTTTGTTAAGAAATATATTTTTTAAAAAGGTGCATACGTACCTATATGATGATAAGCAATAGCAGTCATACGCATAACACATTCTATGAAAGATAGACAGACACTCACACGCGAATCGATTCTTATGATGCGAATTTATTGTCCAAAAAAAGAAACAATAATTGCATTACTTGAAATCAGAGATAAAATATAAAGAAAACATATTCAGGATCTCCGAAAAAGACCGGAAGAACAATCGCCGTGGTCCGATACGGCCTGCAATGAATGGAAGTACGGTGATTCCTGATACTGAATCATACAAACATTTGGGTATCGTCCAGTCAAAGTCCGGATATCATCCATTTAATGTCGACCGAGTAAAACATACCATCAGAGGCACGTTTATTGCACATGTCTTGCATCCGGAAGCGTGGCCCCAAGCTCGAGCACGGCAAAGGCATTTTATATAACTGGTGTACTATCGCGCTCTCTGTTTGGCTGTGAGCGGTGGAATAACATGTCAGATACAATTCGTACACAATTGGAAGTCGCACGCCAATTATGCTTACAATGATCTCAGGGGCTTTAATTGACGACCCGGTCGGACATGGTTTTACGTCTTATTTGGGCCATTTCATTACATACGCACATTGACCGTATGAAATTATTGTTCCGTGGAACGCTGTGTCGTGTCTTCCCGAAAAAAATCTGCAATATACTGTATATTTTGAGGTTTTTCCAATACCATTTCTGTTATATATAACATTTCAGCTTTGTGTCTGTTATTCATCATATACTTACAAAAATACGACCTTAAAAAATACCTAACAACTTTTAAAAAATCTGGTCTTTTCCCCCATAGACAAATGTGGAAAACTAAATGCCCCCGAGCTGTCCACGCACGCGAAGAATCAACCTAGGTTGAACGAATGGTCGACACTTCAGCGGATATAAGTGCGTTTAAATATATTTGCATGCACCTCCGCGCCAGTCGGGCATTTGGACAGTAGCGATGTCATATCCTTGTATCTGTATTTTCATCCGCGGAATGTAATAGGTAAATGACCAAACTCCGCAGGATCGCGAGGTTTTTGTAGGGGAAACTCCGCATACAGGTGTGTTTTATGGAAAATCCCCTTGAGCTGTACTGTAACTGTCATTTTCAAAAACATTTTGGGTGTCAGTCTTATTGTCCTTATACAATTCATTTAATGAAGGTTATTCTATTTATTAATCTAATACACTGCAACCCTCGTGTTATGGGATACATTTGTTGACGCTAGGAATATGTAAATACGCCATTTGTTTTCATTACATACTTTCAGATTGGATGATGAAGCTAACGTTTCGAGAAAACGTTATGGAGTGGAGTATGAGACATCCGATTCTGATGAAGTACTTCCTTATGTGATAACATATAACCTTTCTGTTGTTGAGCCTAATGAGCACTCACTTGTCATATTTCTGTGGTACATATTTTAGATTGGACGTTGAAGCCAGGATTTTCAGAAAATATAACGAATCAGATGAAGCCAATTGTACAATGCTACAGCACAACAAGTCTGAGGCTGGTAAAAGGTATTTAACATTTACATTAATATTCGTAAAAGTTGTATGCGTATGTATACAATAATTTAATATGACAACACTATGAAACAAGTCATTGGATAGGCAGTCATTTATCTTTTCTTTGTCATGCATTTATTTGCCAGGTACGGAGTGACCCATATCTGTTACCTTTTCAAGGGTGTGTCATTGGGATTACTTTAAGGACAGGATGTTCGAACCATCTCAAAACTGTTTCGGTACTTTAAGTGATTATCAGGCCGAAAATCAGGCAGATAAACACTTAAACATGTGGAACATCTGCTGTAGTTGTAAAACTTTAAAATGTCAACAAATTAGTAGTTACATTAACCTGGTTTTATAAACATCAATATATAAATATAATCTTTTGAAATGGTAACATATATTATGTGCCATCCTGTACACTGATATAAAAAAACAGAGAATAATTGAAGTGTATGATCCCTTTGTGTATCAGTAGAGTAAATATATTCATGAGTAAAGGTATAACTTGTTTTGTTCTTTCACAGTTATTTGCTTGTCAAGCATGACTGTCAGTGTATTTCGTAATGTTTGAAATAATAATTTCAAACAAGTACATGTATATTTTATTCCTCATAGTCATTCAAGATTACAGAGTATGATTAAACGACAAAAACAAGAATTACAAAGAATAAACTCAGAATTGCGAAAATCAGAAGAGGAGAACAAATCATCCCAAAAGAGGTAAAATTGTAACTTGAAAGATTTCGTTTATGAATCAACTATGAACACATTTCGACTGAGTTCCACATTGTCTATTTTTGTTTGTATAGACTGTTTCGTATGTTATATAACACAGCTTATAGTGCGTGTAATCACAACGATTTTTTTAGAATATGACATAGTTACCAATCTAGGTCGTGTGATGTTATACACTAGAATGTGTTACCTATTTAGACATGACTACATTAAGTAAACAGGACATGTATTTGGGAAACAGAGAATTGTAGATGTACTGGAAATACTGGCACCTTCAACAACACATATACAACTTAGAGAAATGTTGAATGAATATAAGCCCAATACAATTGCAATTGTTTCTTGTTCGAAGTATATGAGCGGGCTTTCCTTAAAAAAACACCAAGTATAAAACAACACATTTAAGCTAGATCTATAAAATAATTAAAATACTGAATGGAAAGTAAAATTTCGGTTGTCGAGATGGAAATGGGTTAAAGCGAAGAATATGAGGTTGTGATGTAGGTGCGTAGTAAAGTTTATCAAAAATAGGTTTCGGTGTCGCTCATTTGATCATTTGCCACTTAAGACAAGATATTTCATTCTTCTGATTAGCTCAATTGAGCCCTTTTCAACAGAGAAGATTATGCAATACAGAATATAAGTGAAACAAGATATTGACACCAATCAAAACAATTAAACACACCTTTTTGAGGGTCACTGAAAAATATCTCTTCAAAATTATTTTGAAATCAGACAAGCTTTTAAAATAAGGAGACTGGTACATGTCATATTATTGGTACACAATAGAAACAAGTCCCGGTCCCGGCAGTCATGTTGATAAAAATAAATGACAACATCGAGAATAGCACCATTGGAAATGGTTTGCTTGTTTGCATTGTTCTTCCTAATTTCAATTAAGCATCATCAAGTAGTAATGAACGTGATAGGACAATGATAATGACAATGACAATGACTAATAATAATGTCACATAATGATAATGACCCTAAAACAATTGGATTTTAAAGCATTAACTTACGATCCTCGTATATCAATAATTGCAATTTAAAGGACAATAATACAAGTTGTCTGTCCTTGTTAGATTGGTTATAAACTGCTTTTCTGACTCCCAAGATTATCTTATCTACGATAATATATTGGTTACTTTGTATATTATTTCGTTTTTTAAGCATTCGAAACCTAGTTCCTTTCCATTCCACAGCGACGTTATATGATTTCATTTAATGCAACAAATTGTTTAATCAATATGATTAACATCTTCCTATGTGCATGACAGCGTAATACATACACGAGGAAAACTAGGCACTAATTATTAAAACAGTTGCCCACATGCGTGTTGTAAGATTCCTCCTAAAGGCAAACGAAACTGAAGATGAAAGGTAGTGTTATGAATCTTTTTATTATAATCACGCCCATTGTTTGTAAAAGTTGGAAGAATATTGATATTGATATGATTGATTGAATGACACGTTTAACTAACATTAATAAACAGTTTGTTGTCATAGTTTAAAGAACATGAAGGAACTATTTAACTGATGGTATGTTCGTGCTTAAATTGACACCGGTACTAGTGTCTGAGTACAGACGGAATAGCTCTTAATTATGGCGTATGCTTGTTAGGCTGTCGGAAATACCAAAAACAACATCTACGGGGTAATAATTTAGACAGATTGACTTCAATACTGGTATCTTTATCTCTTTTAGACTATGGTGTCCAGTCTTAATAACAAAAGCTCACGCCAAATTCGAATCTTACATTTTTTTACATCGACATTTAAATATAACACTGTAGCTTTACAGTACTCTTGTGAAGGGCAAAAACGCAACAATTTAAAAGCAATTACGGCGGGTTCTTTTCGTGTCGTCTGCTGAATGGGGGTGGGGTAGGGGGGGGGGGGGGGGGGGGTTAACGACCCTAACACTATTCCTTACTAAACCAAAGAAGAGACAGCAGAACAAGATACAGTTCATTGAGTCTGCAATCGTTTAAATCGTGCCACAGTTGGTTCTCAGATAGATCAAATGGCGCTCGGTGAAGCAGTTTTGTAGTTCACCGTTTGCTTCCAGATGGATTGAGGTTGTATTTTGACGGGTTCGCTTCCGTTTGCTACCATAAAATGTTCTTGAACACAGGGAAACCATACTACTAAACTGATCTTGCGTTTCCTATACAGGCTGGTGCATATATAAAGTGCCTAATTGATTAAATAGTTCCTGTGTGAATTATAGTGGCAATTCGTTATTTTACATTTTTTGCAGTAATGAACATTTACAAATGCAACTGGTCGTGCTCAAAAGAGATTTACAGAACGTGACAAATCATTTACAAAGCGAAGAAACAAAAACCAGGGACATTGATCAGAGGTAATTTGACGCTGTAATTTTTAAATTATGTTGTCAAAATAACCGATTGTCTATGTTTTGCTTAGTGCTAAGATGTTTTGAAAAAATACATCCGTTTATGGACCATTATCTACTACGAATCAATGGTATATAAATATACACGAACACATCAAGCACTCGAATGTGTGTATGTTTAACAGTTTAACTTGATTCAGCTAAAACGCGCCCGAGTGCTCGGGTGATAGAACAATCGAAAAAACATCCCCGATCACAACGCCGATCATTATTTTTCTTTATTTAATAAATATGTGTACATGTATAACCCTTGAGAAGCCCTCGCTTCGCCACATTGTCTATTAATAAACCATGAAAACAAGTTGGCATCTAAACGTTTTCTGATTATGGTGTAAACTTAGTTAATTTAACTCTTGTATTTTCACAAGATATATTAACAAGATAACTTAGCCTTACCTTATATCAAAGCCGATATTTGAGATGTAGTATATATTAATCAAACCGTTTGCCATGAGTTCCCAATTTCTTTCAATACAATTGACACTTGCAAAAATTGTTAATATAATTTTAATTCTGAAGCCAGACGATAAACACAGGAACATGAAGTATGGCCATTACTCTATCATAATGTTATAATACTTTTAATATGTCTATATACTTGTCATAAGAAAGCTCATCGCTAATTTATGCCAATAGTCATTTGATACGATTTGTATAAGGTTTAGAGAAGCTGCACAGCTCACTCCTGACAAGCCTAGCATATCTTTTGCTGATCTTAGTGATAATAATAGACCAACAAAACTTGCTGAGTCTTTTTCTGAGCTGTATGATACTGAATTGACAGAAGCACTATCTGCGATTGAAGACGACCCGATAAACACAACAACAGAAGAAGATTCTGACAGACAGACAGACAGACAGACAGACAGACAGACAGACATACAGACAGACAGACAGACAGACAGACAGACAGACAGACATACAGACAGACAGACAGACAGACAGACAGACAGACAGACAGACAGACAGACAGACAGACAGACAGACAGACAGACAGAGACAGACAGACAGACAGAGAGAGACAGAGACAGAGAGAGACAGAGACAGAGACATAGACAGAGACAGACAGACAGAGAGAGAGAGACTGAGACTGAGAAAGAGACAGAGACAGACAGACAGACAGACAGACATAGACGGAGATACAGAGAGACAGAGAGACAGACAGACAGACAGACAGACAGACAGACAGACAGACAGACAGACAGACAGACAGACAGACAGACAGACAGACAGACAGACAGACAGACAGACAGACAGACAGACAGACAGACAGACAGACAGACAGACAGACAGACAGAGACAGACAGACAGACAGACAGACAGACAGACAGAGACAGACAGACAGACAGAGAGAGACAGAGACAGAGAGAGACAGAGACAGAGACATAGACAGAGACAGACAGACAGAGAGAGAGAGACTGAGACTGAGAAAGAGACAGAGACAGACAGACAGACAGACAGACATAGACAGAGATACAGAGAGACAGAGAGACAGATTGTAAGAGAGAGAGAGAGAGACAAACACACACGAGGCAGATAGAGACAGACATTAAGATAGAGATAGAGATACAGACAGCGAGGTTTAAAAATAGTTGCACACACATATATATATAGAGAGAAAGAGAACAGGAGAGAGAGAGAGAGAGAGAGAGAGAGAGAGAGAGAGAGAGAGAGAGAGAGAGAGAGAGAGAGAGAGAGAGAAGAGAGAGAGAGGAGAGAGAGAGAGAAAGAGAGAGAGCGCGAGAGAGAGAGAATGAGAGAGAGGGAGGAGAGAGAGAGAGCGAGAGAGCAAAAAAGAGAGAGGGAGAGTGGGAGAGAGAGAGAGAGAAGAGAGAGAGAGAGAGAGAGAGAGAGAGAGAGAGAGAAGATATATATATATATAGAGAGAGAGAGAGAGAGAGAGAGAGCGATACAGACAAAGGGACAAACATACGGCGATAATAGAGACACAGAGAGATAGATAGTGAGGGGCAATTAGAGACAGAAAGACAGACAGGCAGACAGACAGAGACAGAACAAAACAACATAAGGTGTGTATTTAATTATACTGTAAAGTACATTACCTCAGAGATCAATGTTGTCACAGATAGACGTAATAGTTCACAAGCGACTACATATTGTAATATACACTGACATATATACATGTTTAATGTATTCCTTAACAAAAGAAGTAGTCACGGCCCTATGCGGATTCAATACGTAACACATTTTATGAAATTATAATACAACTCTTTTCACGGTTATTTATGTTTATACATGTTCTTAACTTAAATTGATCACACCATACAGAATCAAGTGTTGAACGGGTGTATGTCTTTATACTTTATACTTTATAGTGTGTATTTGTTTTGCTGTAATAATGTATGTTTTGAATGGAAGTAGACTGAAAAGAAGAAAATATAGGTTAAGCAGGAGTGGTGTCATGTTTCATTATACTTGTATTAACCTGTTTCCACTTACAACAAATCTGCAGTAGAACACTTTGAAATCATCTTGGCAAAATCAGGGAAAATCTCTATAAATAAAAGTTTAAATATTGAAAAGAGTTGAAAATATTGTAACAAAAGAGAAATTGCCCTTTTTGAGCCGAGGCGTCGGAAAGCGTATATATGCGGGAAAGGGTTAAAGGAACTGCGTATTTATGTCCGATACAAAAGATATTTTACTTCTTAAATCAATAGGCAGTTATTCATATCGGCGTTTCTAGTGTCTAACGAATAACATTATTACTATCGCCGTTCTGATTTTTGGTATAACTTAGTTATACGTTTAAGCAAAACAAGTGGTGCTACACTTCCAGTGTTTTTTTGTAAAATTATTTAATGATGTCTTTACATGAGCCCGCTCATGGGAAAGAAAGTTGCATTACTGAACATATCAATGTAGAATCATATGAGCGTCTACATCTGCCCCATTTGATCAGTATCTACACATATTAACAGAGACCTCTTTCAGGCTTGTGTAAGTAAAACATGAACGGTATATATATTGATTAGACCGTGTGAAGGCGTAGGCTGATCATCATCTTCACCGTTCATAAAATGCAACTTGTGCTTTTTTCCAACGAACAAGGTGATATAATATAATATATACGCGTACAGAGACAAACATTTTATTTTGCAATAAGATCCAACATGGCCAAATGTAACTAACATGCTATCCTCAAGCCACAGAACATTGAGCGTAAGGCGTGAAATGTTTCGTTTCATTAAGAAGAGTTGTTGCTGATGCGAAAGTGTCGATTTTGAAGAGAATGAACCCCTCTGGTATTTGAATCGTGTTATTAGCAAACTGACAGTATGTAGTTTGAAGAAAATGACGACAAAGTTCAGCAATAGGAAATATCCCAAAACTTTACTAAATACTGCTGCATATTGACGCCTCAGCAGCAGACAAATCCTGAAAACCATTTTCTCTCATGATGAGCAATTTCTTCTTTTGCCACAATGTTTACAACTCAATCAAAACAATTTATCTTACGTTTAGTGAGATTTTCCGTATTTTGTGTAGATGTTTTCAAAGTCATCTGCTGCAAATTTGTTGTATGTGGGAAAGGGTTATAATGCTATACTTATGCTATGTTATTAAACAGCTCTACTGATCGTATATTAATATCATGTATGTGTACGGACTGTTAACCCTTTCCCACATACAGGCGATTTCTGACGCCTCTGCAGCAGGCGACTTTTGAAAACATTGCGACATAATGAGCAATTTCTCCTTTTGCCAGAGTTATTTCAACTCTTTTTCAGTAATTACACTTTCACTTTTAGAGATTTACCATATATTTGCCCAGACATTTTCATAGTCGACTGCTGCAGATGTGTTGTATGTGAGAACGGGTGGAGAAGAAATCAAAATAAGAGCCATGCCACAAGAAAAAGGATATTTGTTATGTTACATAGACTTAGTGACGACAGAGATTAGTTTTCATGGGTGGACAGTCTTTCTGAAGTCATAAATACACGAAGTCTGATCTGAGTGTGTGTGTATCAAATTCCCCGTAGGCACGTCTACTTATGACGTAGCCCGCAATACAAAATGTTGTTTTCAATAACATTTTGTGAACGCGTCTGTACGAAAATGTGCAAGTTTGCATTTCTGAATAGTGTAGGTTCAGATTATCATGTACATCGGTTCTGTTATTAGAATATCTTTACAAGTTGACAGACGTATCTACCATAGTTGTGTAAGTAATAGGTGAACAATGTACATCTTGTTCTACACTATTCATAATCACAAACACGTAAGTCTTTCCCATGAACGATCCCCGTTTATAAAACATAAGTGATTCATTGAGAATGTATTTATGAGGGCTATCGACGACTGTTTTTTTATGTTGTTGCTGATGATTTCTATTATGTGTTTGCTTTTAAAATTATATCGTTTTGTGTTCATACAAACATTTAAAATCTACGCGAAACTTTTAAAGGCTATGCGGTGTTTTAACTCTTTCGCTGCGGGATTTCACAAAGTCGGCTCGTTCAGGTTGAACATTGGACCACTACACTTTTCGTCCAATAGGAAATTTGGTAAAGATTAATGTCTAAGTGGCAAAACAATGCATATTCCAGGAGAGACAGCTCACAGCTCGTCACGAGCTGTCTCACCTGAAGCTGCATTGTTTGTAACAACCTTTAATTGCCTTTGGCAACGAAAGAGTTAATGTGGTTCATCGTATTTCCTCTGTATCCTCTACCAACGCTGTGCTGTAGTGGTTAGTGAGTCCGCCTCGAAAATGGAAGACCAGAGATCAATCTCCGGTTGGGTCATAACAAAAATAGAGGTGTTTTTTCAGTTTTATTCTTCTTCCATCTATGTTTAATATTCATTTAATCCGTTTATAAATTCAATTAGTACGGTCTATAGCAATAGTAGTGTTTTCGTTCTTTTGCGCTTAGGATTGCATGGATATCGTTATGACTGATGTATCCATGTTAGAATAAATCATTTAGTACTGGTATTTTACGCAAGAAACGCCGTGTCAGAATAAATCATTTATTGCTGGTAATTTACACAGGAAACGCGTTATATAACTGAAAAACTGGTGAAAGTGGCGTAAAACAGCGCTTAACCGTAAACATCCCGTGTCACTAAGAATAATATATCTACATGTTCATAGTATTTATGAAAGAAGTGAATTCGGAAAAATACAAGGCCTGAAAACACGTTAAAAAGGAAAGGAAAGTCCTAAACAATTTTTTCCAAATTTCTTTTACCTTCCAAATTTCAGTTCAGATGTGTACATGTAAATATGTACAACTGTGTGTATGTATCTATATGACAAAATGAACACTATGTCTATTGTATTCTCTTTATTCCTTCACATAGACGACGTTTCACTTGCCTTTAGAGGACGATTTTTAAAAACATTTTCTGAAATTAGGACAAGTTTTTCATTTTGCTGCATAAATGTACTTTTGATTTAATTCAGAATCTCTGAACAGCTTGAAATAAGTTAAGGGGCGACGAAACAATTTAAACCGCTTTGATAATCCAATTTATTTTAACAACAAACCTTACGTGTGTACAAATGTGTCAAGTTAATCATTGCTATGATTGAATTACGTTTATCAATTGAATCTAGTCTATAACATTCAGTATGCCTTAACAAATTCATATATATAAAACAACTGCAAGAGACGAAATATTTAGGCAAATCATTTAATAAAAAATGATTACTGAAAATTATTCAATAGATTTTAAAACATTGTATCAAAAAGAGAAACTATTCATTTAGAACCTGATTTTCCCTTTGCCACAATGTGTTCAAACTTGTTCTTATCTAGATGCGTCAAAATGCGTCTGTATGTGGGGAAAGGGTTCATAGAATATATCATCCCGGGGGGAGAAGGGATCTAGATGCCATTCTACATGGGACTGAAACAATGTGGGCTACACATCTAGGGTTTTCGTTCCGTCAGACAATACGCTATTCCGGTTCTGTCAGTAAAAAACTCGTGTATTTACACAATACTTATAACAAAGCAAATACATATAAGCACAGCACACTAATAATAGAAATGTGTTTTTTTTAAACTAGTTATACAACTTAAGTATCTAATTAACAATTATGTTGGAATAAAAAAGGAATTATAAATAACATGTCTATACTAAATTGTTAAAGATAGAAAACATCGTTCATTTCTGTTTAACGTATCCTCGAGCATCCGTAATTCGTGAGTGTAAGGCTTCAAAGACAAAATATGCAGAAGGCTTAGTGAATGATACAAAATGTCATGTCTTATCTGAAAGATTTATTTATTTCCTCCAAGTTTCGAGCAAAAAATCCTTTGAAAACTAATAATACATAAACAAAATAATCTTGAATACACATGTGTTCAACAAGTCAGAAGCCTAAATTGATATCCTATTTTCGTGACGTCATTATTTTGGCACTTTGCAGTTTCTATAAAGACAACACACACAAAAAAAAAAATTTTTTTAAAAGGGGCAATAGGTCGTAACATATTGAAAACTAAAAAACTGAAGTAATTAAACATTTTATATAGTTTAAATCAATTAATTTGAAATTATCCTTGATATAAATATGAACTTTTTTTTTTCTAATTACTCAACTTTGAATCTTCGTTAAACTTATTTTCCTTTCTCATTTTTTATCCCACTGTATCAACCTAAAGGGTTTGCATGGATGTTTGGACCCTGTAAGCATCCTATATTTATATCATCACAAAGATCAATACAGATTTCAAAATTGCCATATTTCTAATGGGATATTATTTAAAATATTTTAGTTATTTTACATCTCTATGCTTAAGCACCTTTAGGAATGTGAAATCCAATGAAAAATTGCATTGACCTAACTAGGTCAAACAAATCACATGACACTGGCCGCCATTTTGTAAACAACAAAATACCCTTTTTACGGTAAATTTTCATGTCCGATTTTTCCACTTTTTGGGCTTTAAACTGTTCTTTAAATTTGGTATATAAAAAATAAGGGTATTTTGGCTATTCCTCCCATGACAACAAGTTACAAAACTGTTGAAGATGCATTCTATTGTTGAAATATGTCAGCAAATACATTGGCCATTGGGAAATAATTTTACAGTTCCAAATCGGCTGCAAGGACAAAGTCACGTGATATAAGCCCGAAAATAGTGACGTCACGAAAAAGGGATGCTAACGAAAATGGAATGTCCAACGATATAAGGTATGGTTATCGATTACTGTTCTACAATATGT
Organism: Serripes groenlandicus; assembly: GCA_031761405.1. Taxonomy (NCBI): domain Eukaryota; kingdom Metazoa; phylum Mollusca; class Bivalvia; order Cardiida; family Cardiidae; genus Serripes; species Serripes groenlandicus. The sequence continues at coordinate 67,473,101 of JASEVX010000006.1, forward strand.
GTTCTTTATAAAGATTTGAATATATTTACGTCGTGCGTTTAGATCCATATCCAATTATAGTAATATATATAAAAAAATAAAATTAGCAATATGTTGACCTCGTCTCGGCAAAACCCGACCATGGACGGTTTGAAAATCACAGAAATGTCGAAACATTGCATATTGGCTTAGTACGTTAATCCTTACAAGATAAGTATATGTATAAAACGATAGTGTTAACAAGGGAAATCATGATTGGACAACTTTGACACACGGGATGATTTCATTCTACACTGGTCGGAATTGCCTCCAGTTTGTTTCTTTCCTGAGGCACCATCTCAGAGGGACATTCAGTATAATCAAAAATAAATATGGCGGGCCGTTCTGAAGTCAACATACACAGTTAGTAACACAAAAATAAGTAATATGTGAGAATGGATATATATACCATTGCAATGAGAACGTATATTTAACATTGTATTTGAATCGCAAACCTTAAAGCGAAATTGTATGTGTATCTCTATTGTTTTCCTGTTGTAATTTCTATTCAGATTGACCTAACACATCGGATACTCGGGATTGTTCTATCCTAATCAACCAATAAAATTACAGTTTTTGCCGAGCACTCACCCAGCACTCGGTGTGTTAGGTTTATCTGATAACAATCCAGCACAATGGCCAGCGCGGTTGTACTAGAACTATGTTTTGAATAGCGACCCCAATATATGCTTCAACCATTCCCATGCTGATGGCCGTATTCGTTAAGTGAAGAATAGGCTGAAAGTTTAATATTAAATAGAGTTAGAAATACTGTGGCACATGGATAATCTGCTCTTCATCAGCAGTAATTCGGATGCTACAATATGTGTTAAAGGTCTTCACCAAGGATGCGTCAAAATGCCTCTGCATATAGGTAATTGTTAATCTAAACTGTCCCAAGCGAAACTCAAGCAGTAGGCTGTGCGACACCCTTTGCAAGCAAAGGGCCGCCCTTGTTAAGATATAGTGGTGGCCAAACAACAAAATCGATAGTGGTTCCTGTTCTTGAATAATGTTTGAGTAGATCCTTGTTGAAATTGCCTCCTTTCGGAAAGTTCGCACAGTCGTCCACGTAGACTTGAGGAGTCTGTAGTACCATGTACCAGGATAGCTCTAAACATCTTTCAACAAATGGTAACAGGTTTTCGTCTCTCTTGTTATAGTTTTCTTGGTCGATGTATTCCTAAATTGGAATACATTTAGTTGGGTTAACAAGCAGTCACTGTTTCACCACAGCAATCGTATACATTTAAAGACCTTCAAATAATCCATTACGTCTGTGCATGTTTATACTTATTGCGAAATTTAGTTTTAATTTATATTAACACGTACCAAATGCAATGTCCGACATGAAGCTTCCATCATTTACACTGTATTAGTGTTTGCTTAAATGATCATTTAACGAAGTAGTACATTATCAAAATAGTATTTTGAAACCAATTGATTAATTGAAGTTTAACGCTGTTTCAGCAGTATTTCCCTTATATCATTGTGGCTCAATCACCTATCAATTTAGCCTATTGGTAGAACACGAACGACGTATATCACAATTACATTTGTCAAAAGTTAGAAAGAACGTTAGACAAGCTGGGATTCGAATACATGACCCCTTTTACGTAATCCCTTGTCATAACCGAAATGCCTATCGCAAACACATTAGAAACCAAACGATCAGCCCTTGTTTTGCACTTTTTCCAAAGAGCACGAGACAATTGCGTCATTTTGTATATATGTTGTGCTGTTAAATAGATTTCGACATGTATCAAATGTGTTTTATTTAGGATCAACGTAATAAACAATCTCAAAGCAGTTAGGAATATTTACATTGATAACTGTGTTCTTTGACATAACACATGTCTGGCGTCTTAGCTCGTTCAACGTGACACGTGGTATACCGTCGAGACTCGGCGAACGCATTCTTTGCTGAAGAAAAGGTATGCAGGCAAGTGGTAAATAAATTGTAAACGTTACACATTCAGATGTGTTCGCTTCTCAAAAGTAACTGTAAATGTTTATGTTAGAAATGCAAAGCTCAATTAGAGTGAACACTTTCCTACCGGCAGCAAATTTGCAGTAGACGACTTTGAAATACTCTTGTCTGAACTTTGGAAAGTCTCTGAAATAATACTATAAGTATTGGTTAAGGTTGGGCATATTATAGCAGAATATGAATTAATCTTTGTGAACAATTCTCCTTTTTGTAACAATGTTTCGAAGAGGTTTCTGGTGCATATATGTCAAATTGCGTCTGCAAGAGTGAATATATTGAAAGAAGGGACTAGATATATATTAACATCGTTTGACAGAAACACTTTTTACATGAAATAAATGAGACAAATAGAAGTACAAACATTATACTGTTTTGTAGATTCAAACGAAACCAGCGCCTTTGTAACTTTTTCAACCTGTACTTCCGATTGACTGACACAAAAGGCATAGCACTTCTGAAATAAAATATAAACATTTCTGTTAAAAGATTATTATTTGATATTCTTTGAAAAGCAATCCGATGATAAAATCAAATAAAAAAAACAGCGCATCATCTGCAATTCTAACTGCTTATCTGAGCAATCAGAACTGCTGTTACCTGTACGCAGTTTTCAGAAGACAGATCAGTTGTATATATATATATATAATCTTTATTAAAGTCTCATCTTTGTACATGTTACATAATATAAAACAATATTCACAGTTAACAAACAAATGTACAAAGCCATTCTTTAAAAAACAGAATTATAAGAGACTAAGAGATCATCACAAAACCTTGACAGTTAAAAAATGTTAAAGGAGATACGACGCATTTCCCATCGGGGAATCATGCATAAATACATCAAATTGAGTTAACTTAACATAAGAAACAAAAGTTAATACTTATAAAACAAATATAACATTCGTCGTAAAGTACAACTTCAAATAAACAGATGCGTTATGTATAACATATAAACCTAAAATGAAATAAAACAAGTACAACCGAATAAAATACAACTCAAAATATTAAAATACGGGCGTATAAACAGATAAAGGACTATTTACACAAATAAAATAATCTCGTTTTTAAAATATTATTACAGGTTTTGGCACTAAATCTTGCTATCTTCCTATTTGACAGAACAAATGATAACTTTTCTATATCAGACATACTGGCAAATGAAGGGTTGACCGAAAGGGCCTTTTCGACCAATTCTTTACGTATTTGTTCATATAGCTTACAATAAAATAAAACATGTATTTCTGACTCAACAGAATGGGCAGAGACGATCGTATTCAGCCAGACCTTCGTACCTACCAGTTTCTATTCTAATAGGTGCGACACCGCATCTAAATTTACTCAAGGCTGACCTATGTGTGGGGGGCAATATTAATTTACAATAATGTTCTGTGAAATAACCACTTTTCATTTTACAATAGTTTCTAAGCTTATTTCTGCCCTTGTCACCTTTACTTTCATATGTATTTATTCTCTCTATCCAATCATTAATAAAAGCCAACATTAACTGCTCCTGTATAGCACTGACGAAAGTGTTACTTCGATTTACCACATGTTCGAGTGATCGAGAGTCCACTGTTTGTAGTCAGCAGATACGTATAGGACTACATTACATTTACTCACACAATGACTACTCTGGTGAGAATATGCGTACGTAGACACAATAACGAGTGTTCGCAGTTCGAAAAGGTATCAAATGTAAATAACACATATGTCACTTTTTCACTGATGTTGCCCAAAAACAACACTTTCTGAATTACCTTTAATAAGTCGAACAATGTTTGTATACTTTCTTGTTCGCTGTTACCCCTCTGACACAAGACCTGGAAACCATCCGTCCATTCGTCATCATACAACTGGTTGAATTTCTCGGCAATCACGGTTGGCCTCCATGCGTCCCCGAGATCTGCTATAGCTGGATTATTATCCTTCAGCTGGGCGGAGAACGCTTCGCTAAGTCTGACAATTAGGAAAATGATTCATGTAGTAAGTCAAGACTGTTATATGATGTAATGTATATACATCGATTAAGTCAAGACCTTTATAACTGTGAAACAATGAATTTCATGAATTCCTGATGAAAAAATCAGGAAATTCGTGAAATGACCAATTCACTTAAGGAATTCGTGAAAAGCCTAAATAGTATAGGAATTTCGCGAAACAACTGGAAAATGATTTCAGTTATTTCACGAATTCTTTTAATTATACCCACAATAAAAATATTTACAACTCAATCATTCAATATTGATTACATGCATAACTTTAAACATGTGTTACTTGATATTAGGAACAAATGTACAATTTATGCAGCTTCTCTGGACGGTATGATAGGGATTTAATTATTTGTTCCATATGTTAGGACCTCCTCCGAGCAAGGCTTTGTACAGGTCATGAATTTCAAGTAATTCCTAAGTGAATTGGTCATTTCAAGAATTTCCTGAATTGTTCAGGAATTTCGTGAAAATCCTAGTTACACAGTTTGACTGTAACATAACAGAACAGAACAGAACATATATTTTATTTTCAACTTAAGCATTAAAAGCTCATGGTTGCTATTCACAAATATAATACAGAAATAGTGGTTAAGACAATGAAATAGTTGAGAAATAGTAGTTAAATAAGTTTAAAACCAAGTTTATATGCATATGTATAAACACACATATATACACACGCATACAAACATACATACATATAGACATGGAGTAAGTGAAGGCCGTAATATGATTCAAATAGTAAGACAAGACCTTTATATGATTCACTTAATAAGTAAAGAAATTTATATGATTTACATAGTGAGTCAAGACCTTTGAATGATTCACATAGTAAGTCACGAACTGTATATGATTCACATAGTAAGTAAAGAACTTTCTATGATTCACATAGTACGTCAAGAGCTTTATACGACTCCGATAGCGAGTTATGCCCTTTATATGATTCACATAGTAAATCAAGAACATTCTATGATTCACATAATAGGTAAATACATTTAATTGATTCACATAGTGTGTAATCGCAGTTATATGATTAACATAGTAAGTCAAGTTCTTTATATGATTTAAAACGTAAGTCAAGAACTTTATATGATGCACATAGTCTGCCAAGTTCTTTATCTGATGCACACAGTAAGTCAAGAACTTTATGTGCTGCACCTAGTAAGTCGATACCTTCATTTTCTTGCACATTTCTTTATATGAGTACAAGGTAAGTCAAGAACTTTATAGTGTTACATCGTATGCATGATTGCTTAAATGTATTTCCGGAATATTTACCACCCACAACAACCTCCCATATCATGCTCTGCCCTGGCATTTCAAATACTGCGGAGAAAATACAAATAACGATTGATTTGATACATTTTGTAATATGTATCTTCTCGAAATGCTATTTTCTTTTTAACTAAATGTTTTACCTTTTTTTTAACGTAAATATAGATTAATCCAATGAAAAGTAGTTCCCCCCGAAGAAGTTGAGAATGTGAAAACACGCATGAATTAAAAATAAATTGGCAAATTAAGTATTTATAATAATAATATAATGAAACGTTTTGTTCTGTTCTATAATGATATGAAGAAGATACATGTATGGCTAACCTTTTTTGGATCGCATCCTTCTCATGTGCGAGTTTCTTCATTTCTTCAGTCAAACTAAGAACATTCTTTTGTAAATTCTCAATTTGTCTGTTCATCGTGTCGTGCTCATCATTATTGGATTTATCTCTGAAAAATATCAAGAAGAAAATCCAACATCAATTTATATCGAATTATTTTGTTGCTTTATTGTTCCATAGCTGTTATGTATTACTTGATTTCGTACCTTGCGTCGTGACTGTACCATTTCAAAGTTTAATGAGAACTCTATATCCCGGATGTATGCTCCAAACCGAAATTTACATGTTGTTGGGTATAAGGCAATAATAGTGAAATGTGAACATTTGAAAACCAAATGTTAAACACAGCTTTAGTATTTCTTTCAGCCTGTCATCAATCCCTATCAAAGTATATTTTGAACTTTTTTTAGATTAATATAAATTTGGTTGAACGCATTGAAACCAAAGTAATCAAAGGATCGCATGACTTTTCTAACTTGCACTTGGCATACTCTAATGAGCTGCGTCTGGTTATTTAAGTTCGTATTGGATCCTCGAGTTTGTGTAATTTAAAGTTACATTGGTAGTTACTAGTGAGGCTACACTTTTACTTTGATGTCAGAAGATGGTATTAGGTCCATTTAATATAAACATTGACAATATGTACATTCTTGGGATCCTCTGCGTATGAAAATTCTTAATTCGCATTTTCATCAAGACCACCGCTTATCGCAAGACTCAACATGCAGATATCAAACAATATATATATGCTTTTAATGGACAGTTTCTACATTCCAAAAATATTTGTTATGGACTTGTTGCTAGTATATCCTCAATCATAATGTGTCCCAATCATGTATCTGAGATAGAAGCAAACCAACCCACCTACGCTGATTTGTATATCTCTGAAGATGCTCCTTATTTGCCTTTATTTCTTCAACCAGTTTATCGTTTTCCTGCTTGAGCTGTTCAATGAGGGCAGCACTGTTCATCGCACTGGGAGTAAAATACGAGTAAAGCTGATAACAGTGTTGATGTTTATACGTTTATCGTGTATATATTAGGGATGGGAACGAATATTCGAATATTCGAATATTCGAAAAACGGACGAATATTCGAATACTGTTGTCGAATAAGAATATTCGTTTTCAGTGTACTATTTTCTAAAAATAAACAAAACATTATTAGTAAAATTCTGACATCGGTCGCGAGTTGGAGCTAATCATGATTAAGGGTGAAGTGATAAAGTTTGTGTATGTGTCGTTTGTTATGTTTTTACAACGTATGTCAAAACATAAGAAACGATAATAAAATCAATAATTGTCACGCGTACGTTAACCAGAGATCTAATCGTGTGTAACCAGACATCACATTGACGACCAGTTTGTTCGATATTTTTAAATCAACAAACATGTATAAACGTTGACAGTCTGCAGTTCCGTAAACCCCTCCCAGCCTAACCAATAGTCGATGTTTACATCAAAGACAGCTGTTGCAAACATTGAATAAATCATATGTAAACATCGCATTACGTCTCAAACGTATGCAGCTTTCCTCTTTACCTCTTCAAAAATGAAGTCACATAAGCGAACAAATTGAATCGTCCGCGATTTTGTTTTCTTCCAACACGCGGTTAAATTGACTAGACGAAATCGGTAAAAGAAATATCACCCAACTCCCTATGCTTTTTGTATGAATAAGATTTATAATTATTTCGTTAATTATTTGATTCGATTCAATATTAAACTCGATAAAAAGCGACACCTGAATGAATATACGGCTCACAAAACGTTGCGATTTGGTTTATCGTTTGGAAGGGATTTATTTCTTGATTTACTTCAAATTGAAATTCAAATACATCTGTTGGGGAAAAAGAGAGTGTAAGTTCAGTTGAAAACATGAAATATATACGTAAACAATAGCTCATACCTTTACTTGGAAAATTGCCATTATTTGAAAAAGAAAACGGGAGTATCTGAATGGAATAACCTGAAATCGAATACCGATTTCTGATTCGAAAATCGAATATTCGAATATATTCGAATAAGGAAAACGAATATTCGAATATCGTTTTCAATATTCGTTCCCAACCCTAGTATATATCAATTTAAAATGTAAAAGTATTATGGTATCATAAAACATAAGATGCTGTTGCATATAAACATAGCTCTGATATGTGAAAATTAAAATACAATTTGAAATGTCAGTATTTTAACATGTACCAGCCAACAAAAGTTTCTATAAACTGAATAAATATATAGCGTTACGTTTTATTTGAATCAGTAGGTATCAAGTTTTAAAAACTAAACGCGTCATGTGATTTAAAATTAATTATGCATTTAATGATTTGTTTGATGAAAGATGGAAAGTATGGAAACCACGGGCTTTTGTTAACATTCATGTATTTTGAAATAAGTTGATGAAAATAAAACAATTTTAAAAAGATACCAGCCTTGTTTTTAGCGCATCGTTTTCTGCAGTTAACGTTCGTATCTCGTTTGGTAAATCTAATATTTCGTTAGATTCTACTGTCATGGTTGCCTCCCTGTTAAATAAAATGCTTGTTGAAAGTATTATGTTTTAAAACATGAACATACATGTTGACAAAAACCGGTAATTTGTCGATTAAATACTTAATGGTTTCCACTTTCCCTGTAAGCCTGAAACATTCGACCATTGGGGCTTCATACATCTCTATTGAAGGCAACCTTCGGTAAATTCGCGGACATTGTCAATCATTCGTATTGTAAATATTGAACTTTGTTTTTCATTTAGGAGCATAAGTTCAAGTATACCCGGAAGATCTAAATCAATGTAAATCAATGTAAATCAATGTCAATTCATGTCAATTCATGTCAATTCTTCAGGTCCTCGTTTTTTATCGAGCAATTGACCAAACAATAGTATTCGTGTTGTCTAAATAGACATAGTACAATATGCTGGTCTAATGATTTGCGTATTTTTCTAAAAATGTAGAATGGTGTTCTTATTCACCGTCCATTTTCTAAACATACAATATTTAATCATGCAGCTTATGCTCGTTTAGGTAGCATATTGGGGAAAACCTACATATCCTAAATAACATCTCATACAGTGTTTCGTATATTCGTATTGAATATTTGTTGAATGACTTCAATAAAAGTGTTCAATGTCAAATTTTGATTTGAAAAACCACACACATTTCCGATTCTTTTCTTCGTTGTTGTGGTTCACCTCTTTCTGATTTCAGATGGCCCGCTTGATACTCTTCAATTTTCTTTACCAAACCTTTTTCATCTAACAATTGTCTGAAATAGTAGGCAAGAATGTCAACTAAATGAAAGCAATATCCTGTGTTTTAATGTATGGGCATGCTGAACAGTTTCGATCTATTTGCAGTCAAAAACTTTTTAAAGCAATATTGCATAGTGGGAAATTGCTAACGATTATCCACTCTTTTTGCCACAATTCACCCTTTTCAATTAGCATACGTTCAAGTATAAAGATTTTCCATAGTTTTGGCTTGATGTCTTTGAAAGACATTTATTGAATAATGCTTAAAATAAAAATAAATAGATTGCTGAGTTGAAGAGCACGGTTATCGTGTTTTAAATTGATCAACTCTTTATTACATAAACTCTTTACTTAGTTATAAGTTTAAAGTTTTTTAAAGTAGTTCAGTAAAATGAAATCTCAAAAATATCGTATAAGGTCTTTTACGATATAGTTGAAAGCATATTTGAAAAACATGTTGCTTTTCATGAGCAAGATTTTCCTTGTCGATAAATTTCAAGAAAAGTGCCCACTACATATATTTCTGCAGACGTCTCCATTCGGATACTGGTTACATATGGAACAATTATGACAACAGCAACAAGCTAGTCGGAAAATAAAAACTTGTATTTGATAGTATAAAAGTTGCCGTTTTCCTCAATGTGAGATTAATTGGGGTCATTTTATTTCAAAATTAGATACATCGAATCGAAACATTGTTAACAGAGAAGGTCACAACGTTGCAAAAGAAGTAAAACATCAGAATTGACAATGTATGCGAGTCATGACAATCAGCAATGGAAGTCCACAGCCGCTTTGAACAAAGATGGAAGAACCTGTCCTGTTGGAAATACCAGAGCAGGATTCCGGTCTAGGTCACCATTGTATATATCCTTTTTTTTTTTCTTGAGGACCAGTCATCTAAATGAGTCGAGGAAATAAGACAAACTGTATTTTATTTGAGCACGTCTAATTTGGCATTACTTGTATACAACTGTTTTGAACGTCGACCAAAGTTAATTTCGACTGATAACTGGGTTTATATCGCGAGGCAATTTTTTTTTAAACAACAACTTTTTTTCAAATCAGGTTTATCCATGTACGTACGAGCTCGTAAATTAATACTACGTAAATTATTAGGCATATACATATCTCTATGAAAACTAATGATAACAATTATGCATGTGTCTGAATACAATGTCTACATACCTGTTAGTACTGCGTCCTTGACCTTTTAATGAATATGCTTTTGAATTTATACTTGTAAAATGTGTATGTATCTTTCGCAGTTGCTTACACGTATTTGCCTTGGTAGAGGCTAGTCCGACACTAGCTGGGTTCTGTAGATCAGGGGCTACACCATTTTCTGTAACCTTTAAAAGCACGTCAAGGGATTCAATAATCCAGTTAAGCGCCGTATATGATCTTCTGAAACGGCATTGTTAAGAACATTCTCAATAAATATATTGTATATACAACTTAATTAAACCTCTGTCTCTGTCTGTCTCTGTCTCTGTTTGTCTATGTTTGTCTCTGTCTGTCTCTGTCTCTGTCTGTCTCTGTCTCTGTCTCTGTCTGTCTATGTCTCTGTCTGTCTTGTGTCTCTCTCCATATATAGTATATACATATGATCTCACGGCTGAGTCTCTGTATGTTCTCTCTCTTTCTCTCTCTCTCTCTCTCCTCGTCTCTCTCTCTCTCTCCTTCTCTATCTCTCTCTCGTCTCTCTCTCATCTCTCTCTCTCTCTCTCACGTCTCTCTTCTCTCTCTCCCTCTCTCCTCCTCTCTCTCCCTCCTCTCTTTCTTTTCTCTCCTCTCGCTCTCTAAATCTCTCTCTATATCTATTTATATCTCTATATATATATTTCTCTCTCTCTCTCTCTCTCTCTCTCTCTCTATCTTTCTATACCTCTCTCTTTCTCTCTCTCTGTGTGTCTCTCTCTCAGTCTTCTCTCTCTCTCTCTTCCTATATATATATCTATATAGCTCATACATTGTTATATCTCATTCACTACTTAGTGTCTCTTTCTCTCTTTCTCTACCTCTCTCTCTCTCTCTTATCTCTCTCTCTATTTCTCTCTGTCTCTGTCTGTCTGTCTGTCTCTCTCTCTCTTCTCTCTCTCTCTCTCTCTATATATATATATATATATATATATCATATCTATATCCTCTTTCTCTCTCTTTCTCTCTCTCTTAATCTCTCTCTCTCTATCTCTCTCTCAATATATATCTCTATATATCTAGTAATCTCTCTCTATACTACTATATATATATCTGTCTCTCTATCTGTCTCTCTCAGTCTCTCACGCTCTCGCTCTCGTCTCACTGACTTATATATATCTATATATATATATCTATCTCGCTCTTTTTCGTCTCCTCTTCTCTCGCTCTCTCTATCTCTCTCTATATATATCTCTCTCTCTCTCTCTCTCTCTCTCTCTCTCCCTCTCACATTCTCTCTATCTCTCTCTCTCTCTCTCTCTCTCCTCTTCTCTCTCTCTCTCGTCACTCTCTCGTCTCATCTCTCTCTCTCTCTCTCTCTCTCTCTCTCTCTCTCGTCTCTCTACTCTCTCTCTCTCTCTCTCTCTCTCTCTCTCTCTCCCCTCTCTCTCTCTCTCCCAAATTAATAGACATACTCACGTGATTTGGATGAGTCTCAGATAGTCATGTCTATGATCTTGCATTGCATTTTTCCCCCTTTTGAACTACGTATGTTGTATTCATCTTTCCTATGGGATAAATATAAAATATATATATATATATATACCTCCAAAGTTTTTTTCTGTCAAGGGAAATAACAGTAGCTTAGAAATAACGAAGAAAATGTGTATCAGATAAGGTTATTTCCCTTGCTTTGGAACATATCAATCAGGTTATATAGTTCACTTCTCCGTATTATAATATTTACACAACTATAGCAGACGTACTTTTAAAGGTACTGGAAGGTAAAAAGAGGTTGCTCATGATGAGATTTTCTGCAATTATTATTAGTCGCCGGGCCAGAAGTCCGCGACTTCTATTTTTAATAGGTTTCGGAAATCACATGGCGAGGAGGGATTATTATTAGAAAGAAACACATTTAGATGTCTTGAACATATTACAATTGTGTTTGTTTAAAAACACTAAGTAATGGACACATCTAAAATGAAATAAATATTCCGATGTTTAGGTATTTTCAGTTTCTTTATTTTGACTCTTATTTATGTTTTTTTTTTGTTTATTTACGAGAGACAAACAAGTCCCTATTAGCTAGACTGATATACTTTATTTTACACTCTTTACTTACTAATGTACTCAAAAGGCGATAACTACACACATTTCCGTAGCAGTCTAATTTGTTTACATACGCGCACCTGCTTGAAGCGTTACTCGCGAATACCAACTGCGTAGATCAATCTCCTTTGCAGAGAGCCGTTTCTTTACACTCACTTACAAATAGTAAATCGTAGGTGATTTAAAATGTTTATTTGGTTCGAAACAAATGAAGAAATGAACAAACCGAGATAAAACTAGTTTTAATAGAAAAATTACTTTGAACGAACACTCTCTGCCTATAAAGAGAGTTTCAAGAACGACACCTCTGCGAATAAGAAAGAATCGGGTCTTTCGTACAAAATTATTTCGTCCTTGACAATTTTAAATGTGTCATTCCCTAAAGGCATGTTGCTTCCGATCTGCATCAATGACACAAGGGTGCTCATCATAATATAATTTTAAAACATGAGTAGTTTGTTATTTTCATTATAAAAAAGGA
>JASEVX010000006.1:67485897-67512653 GCA_031761405.1 Serripes groenlandicus
CATTGTGGCAAATGGATAAAGTGCACCATAAGAGCAGTTTCTCCGTTTGTTATATTGTTTTAAGAGTCGTCAATATGCGTCATTAAGTGGGAAAGGGTTAATTAGGATATTTCATAAGGTTTTGTAACTTTTGTTATATTATAATTTGTTGTATTTAATGATTTCACATAACACATTAATCTTGCAAATATTCTTAAGAAATAAAGAAAAAAGAGTATATTACAATTTGTTCGGCTGAATGGATTTATACAGTCAATTTGATCTAATTTACTCCGGCAGATGTACTTCATGCGGCAAGTCGTTTCTTGTGGTTACAAAGACATTAAGATATCTGATCAACATTCAGTTATATTCTAGTCTTTTCCTTTTCATTCCACAGTGGCTGCGTTTAAATACCACATATATTCAAATTGAATACAGACATGGATCCAGACATGAGGTGAGTCACAACCCAGAATCATCAAGATTGTTTGGTGTTTTACGCCACTTTCAACACTTTTTCAGATATATCATGGCGTTTCCCGGGTAAGTTACCAGTTAATCCTTCCCGTTTATCCTGACACCGGCCAGTCGGTCGTAATGCTAAGCCTGCAACCCTGGGCACCAAGGAGGGCAGATATAACGAACATTTTCATTTTCGTCTATTACTGTAAACACTAGAAAAAATAACAACTTGTGTTAGGTCGTTTACTTTACATCAGACGGGTGTATGTTTATGTTGGTAGATTGTTGCAAGACACCACGTTAAGTAAAATAGTTGCCCAATAGTTTTAGAAATATATATAATGCTCAGGGAATACAATGATCGTATAATGCACAATCAAGTAAGACTGCTTCTCCCCAGATTAGCTCCTTTAATTTGGTCCAGTTTATAAACCAGTTTGATATTCATTTCTTCGAAATGTTTTCTGAACACAAGATTATTTTCAAAATATGTGTTTTTATAAGAACTTATCGTAAATCTAGGTTGATGTTACGTTGTCTTTAATAGTATGTCCCTTTATCAATTTAATTTACAGTGAAACCAATGTTATAGCATGGATCCTGAATTCTGTCGACATCATTCATGCTCTGTTTAAATGGGGCGTTGTTATTAAAATTGAACACCCAGCTACAATAGACACGAAAAGTTCTTCTCCAGTTGACCCGAAACTTATGGAAATTTACAATAGAATGGAAAACTTACAGGCTGCAGTATTGCCTCAATGTAGCAATGCTTCTGTGGAAATCAGGTAATTCGTTTTCATTTCAGATATATAAACTATTTACCCCATACAACAAATCTCCGGCAGACGACTTTGAAAATAAATAGGCAAACATATGGAAGCATCATATAAATTAAAAAATACTAATTGCATAAAATTGAAAACATTTTTGTAATAGCAGAAAATCTCATCATGAGCAACCTCTTCTACCTTCCAGTACTTTTTAAAGTACGTCTTCTATTGTAGTGTAAATATTATAATACGGAGAAGTGAACTATAACCTGATTGATATGTTCCAAAGCAAGGAAAATAACCTTATCTGATACACATTTTCTTCGTTATTTCTAAGCTACTGTTATTTCCCCTGACAGAAAAAAACTTTAAAGTATATATATATATATTTTTTATATTTATCCATAGAAAGATGAATACAACATACATAGTTCAAAAGGGGAAAATGCAATGCAAGATCATAGACATGACTATTCTGAGACTCATCCAAATCAGTGAGTATGTCTGTTAATTTGGGAGAGAGAGAGAGAGAGAGAGAGAGAGAGAGAGAGAGAGAGAGAGAGAGAGAGAGAGAGAGAGAGAGAGAGAGAGAGAGAGAGAGAGAGAGAGAGAGAGAGAGAGAGAGAGATATATATATATATATAGAGATAGAGAGCGAGAGCGAGAGACTGAGAGAGAGATAAAGGGACAGATATATATATAGAGAGAGAGAGAAAGAGAGAGAAAGAGGGATATATATATATATATATATATATATATATATATATATATATATATATAGAGAGAGAGAGAGAGACAGACAGACAGAGACAGAGAGAAATAGAGAGAGAGATAAAGAGAGAGAGAGAGGGAGAGAAAGAGAGGGAGAGAAAGAGAGAAAGAGACACTAAGAGTGAATGAGATATACAATGTATGAGATATATATATATATATATAGAGAGAGAGAGAGGAGAGAGAGAGAGAGAGAAAGAGAGAGAGAGAGAGAGAGAGAGAGAGAGAGAGAGAGATAAATAGAGAGGTATAGAAAGATAGAGAGAGAGAGAGATAGAGAGAGAAATAGATATATAGAGATATAAATAGATAGAGAGAGAGATTTAGAGAGCGAGAGGAGAGAAAAGAGAGAGAGAGAGGGACAGAGAGAGATGAGAGAGAGAGAGAGAGGAGAGAGAGAGAGAGAGAAAGAGAGAGAAACATACAGAGACACAGCGTGATATATATGTATATATATATATGGAGAGAGACAAAGACAGACAGAGACAGAGACAGAGACAGAGACAGACAGAGACAAAGACAGACAGAGACAGAGACAAACAGAGACAGACAGAGACAGAGGTTTAATTAATTTGTATATACAATATATTTATTGAGAATGTTCTTAACAATGCCGTTTCAGAAGATCATATAAGGCGCTTAACTGGATTATTGAATCCCTTGACGTGCTTTTAAAGGTTACAGAAAATGGTGTAGCCCCTGATCTACAGAACCCAGCTAGTGTCGGACTAGCCTCTACCAAGGGCAATACGTGTAAGCAACTGCGAAAGATACATACACATTTTACAAGTATAAATTCAAAAGCATATTCATTAAAAGGTCAAGGACGCAGTACTAACAGGTATGTAGACATTGTATTCAGACACATGCATAATTGTTATCATTAGTTTTTATGCCTAATAATTTACGTAGTATTAATTTACGAGCTCGTACATGGATAAACCTGATTTGAAAAAAAGTTGTTGTTTAAAAAAAAATTGCCTCGCGATATAAACCCAGTTATCAGTCGAAATTAACTTTGTTCGACGTTCAAAACAGTTGTATACAAGTAATGCCAAAATAGACGTGCTCAAATAAAATACAGTTTGTCTTATTTCCTCGACTCATTTAGATGACTGGTCCCCAAGAAAAAAAAAAAATGGATATATACAATGGTGACCTAGACCGGAGCCCTGCTCTGGTATTTCCAACAGGACAGGTTCTTCCATCTTTGTTCAAAGCGGCTGTGGACTTCCATTGCTGATTGTCATGACTCGCATACATTGTCAATTCTGATGTTTTACTTCTTTTGCAACGTTGTGACCTTCTCTGTTAACTATGTTTCGATTCGATGTATCTAATTTTGAAATAAAATGACCCAAATTAATCTCACATTTAGGAAAACGGCAACTTTTATACTATCAAATACAAGTTTTCATTTTCCGATTAGCTTGTTGCTGTTGTCATAATTGTTCCATATGTAACCAGTATCCGAATGGAGACGTCTGCAGAAATATATGTAGTGGGCACTTTTCTTGAAATTTGTCGACAAAGAAAATCTTGCTCATGAAAAGCAACATGTTTTTCAAATATGCTTTCAACTATATCGTAAAAGACCTTATACGATATTTTTGAGATTTCATTTTACTGAACTACTTTAAAAAAAAAAAAACTTATAACTAAGTAAAGAGTTTATGTAATAAAGAGTTGATCAATTTAAAACACGATAACCGTGGTCTTCAACTCAGCAATCTATTTATTTTTATTTTAAGCATTATTCAATAAATGTCTTTCAAAGACATCAAGCCAAAACTATGGAAAATCTTTATACTTGAACGTATGCTAATTGAAAAGGGTGAATTGTGGCAAAAAGAGTGGATAATCGTTAGCAATTTCCCACTATGCAATATTGCTTTAAAAAGTTTTTGACTGCAAATAGATCATAACTGTTCAGCATGCCCATACATTAAAACACAGGATATTGCTTTCATTTAGTTGACATTCTTGCCTACTATTTCAGACAATTGTTAGATGAAAAAGGTTTGGTAAAGAAAATTGAAGAGTATCAAGCGGGCCATCTGAAATCAGAAAGAGGTGAACCACAACAACGAAGAAAAGAATCGGAAATGTGTGTGGTTTTTCAAATCAAAATTTGACATTGAACACTTTTATTGAAGTCATTCAACAAATATTCAATACGAATATACGAAACACTGTATGAGATGTTGTTTAGGATATGTAGGTTTCTTCCAATATGCTACCTAAACGAGCATAAGCTGCAGAATTAAATATTGTATGTTTAGAAAATGGACGGTGAATAAGAACACCATTCTACATTTTTAGAAAAATACGCAAATCATTAGACCAGCATATTGTTCTATGTCTATTTAGACAACACGAATACTATTGTTTGGTCAATTGCTCGATAAAAAACGAGGACCTGAAGAATTGACATGAATTTACATGAATTTACATTGATTTACATTGAATTTACATTGATTTACATTGATTTACATTGATTTAGATCTTCCGGGTATATTTGAAGTTATGCTCCTAAATGAAAAACAAAGTTCAATATTTACAATACGAATGATTGACAATGTCCGCGAATTTACCGAAGGTTGCTTTCAATAGAGATGTATGAACTCCCATTGGTCGAATGTTTCAGGCTAACAGGGAAAGTGGAAACCATTAAGTATTTAATCGACAAATTACCGGTTTTTGTCAACATGTATGTTCATGTATGTTCATGTTTTAAAACATAATACTTTCAACGAGCATTTTGATTAACAGGGGAGCAACCATGACAGTAGAATCTAACGAAATATTGGATTTACCAAACGAGATACGAACGTTAACTGCAGAAAACGATGCGCTAAAAACAAGGTTGGTATCTTTTTAAAATTGTTTTATTTTCATCAACTTATTTCAAAATACATGAATGTTAACAAAAAACCGTGGTTTCCATACTTTCCATCTTTCATCAAAGAAATCATTAAATTCATAATTGATTTTAAATCACATGACGCGTTTAGTTTTTAAAACGCGATACCGACTGATTCAAATAAAACGGAATGCTATATATTTATTCAGTTTATAGAATCTTTTGTTGGCTGGTACATGTTAAAAGATTGACATTTCAAATTGTATTTTAATTTTCACATATCAGAGCTATGTTTATATGCAACAGCATCTTATGTTTTATGATACCATAATATTTTTACATTTTAAATTGATATATACACGATTAACGTATAAACATCAACACTGTTATCAGCTTAACTTGTATTTTACTCACAGTGCGTTGAACAGTGCTGCCCACATTGAACAGCTCAAGCAGGAAAACGATAAACTGGTTCAAGAAATAAAAGCAAATAAGGAGCATCTTCAGAGATATACAAAGCAGCGGAGGTGGGTTGATTTGCTTCTATCTCAGATACACGAATTAGGACATATTGTGATTGAGTATATACTAGCAACAAGTCCATAAAACATATTTTTGAAATGTAGAAACTACTGTCCATTAAATTATGCATGTAGAGTCTTGCGATAAGTGGTGGTCTTGATGCAAATGCGAATAAAGAAAACTCAATTGAGAATATTCATACGCAGAGGGTCCTAAGAATGTACATATTGTCAACTTTTATATAAAAATAGACCTAATACCATCTTCTGACATCAAAGTAAAAGTGTAGCCTCACTAGTAACTACCAATGTGACTTTAAAATACACAAACTCGAGGATCCAATACGAACTCAAATAACTAGACTAGACGCAGTTCATAAGATGGTGGCAAGTGCAAGTTAAACAATTCATGCGAACCTTTGATATACTTTGGTTTCAATGTGTTCGACCAAATTTATATTTGTCTAAAAAAGTTCAAAATATATACTTCAATTTATAACAATGAACGATCTTTGATAGGGATTGATGACACGCTGAAAGAAATACTAAAGCTGTGTTTAACATTTGGTTTTCAAATGTTCACATTTCACTATTACTGCCTTACACCCAACGTGTAAATTTCGGTTTGGAGCATACATCCGAGTTCTCATTAAACTTTGAAATGGTACAGTCACGACGCAAGTTACGAAATCAAGTACTACATAACAACTATGGAACAATAAAACAACAAATTAAAATAATTCGACATAAATTGATATGGGATTTCGTTCTTGCTATTTTTAGAGATCAGTCCAAAAATGATGAGCACGACACGATGAACAGACAAATTGAGACTTTACAAAAGAAAGTCAATAGTTTGACTGAAGAAATGAAGAAACTCGCACAAGAGAAGGATGCGATCCAAAAAAGGTTAGCCCCACCTTCTTCATATCATTAAAGAACAGAACATAATAGAACATGTCATTATATTATTATTATAAATACATAATTTACCAGTTAGTTTTTAATTCATTCGTGTTGTCACTTTCTCAATTTCTTCGGGGCGAACTACTTTCCATTGGATTAATCCATATTTACGTTAAAAAAAAGGTAAAACATTTAGTTAAAAATTTTTTTTTACACATATTACACAATATATCAAATCAATCGTTATTTGTATTTTCTCCGCATTATTTGAAATGCCAGGGCAGAGCATGATATGTGAGGTTGTTGTGGGTGGTAAATATTCCGGAATACATTTAAGAAATCATGCATACGATCTAGCACTATAAAGTTCTTGACTTATTTTGTAATCATATAAAGACATTGGCTTACTTTGTGCAAAAATTGAAGGTCTTGACTTACTAAGTGCAGCACATAAAGTTCTTGACTTACTGTATGCATCAGATAAGAACTTGGCATACTATGTGCATCATATAAAGTTCTTGACTTATTCCTTTTAATCATTTAAAGAACTTGACTTACTACATGTATGTTAATCATATAAATGCGGTTACACACTATGCGAATCAATTAAATGTATTTACCTACTATGTGAATCATAGAAAGTTCTTGATTTTCTACATGAATCATAGAACGTTCTTGATGTACTATGTGAATCACATTAAGGACATAACTCACTATGGGAGTCGTATGAAGCTATTGACTTACTATGTGAATCATAATATATCTATAGGTGCTACCTATTTACGAAAAAACACTTAAAATTAAACAGCATACTTTGGCAATTACAGTTGATTTTTAAAAGTATTTGACTAGACGGGGGTCGTTGGGTAATTTCTACTTTTTAGATGTCACCTGGCGACTACCTTTTAAAACCGGTCTGAAAGGCTGGAACAAATATTGTAGGGGGTCACATTTCTGTTTAATTCTATCCCTGAAACAGACGATTATTCCAGCCCTTTTTCTGATGCCACTTGGTGACTACCCTTTTCACCCAATCAATATGTCTTGAACCATTTTGTAGAGGGTCACCCATAGAACATCTTCTAACAACTTTTTCCTTCAATTTGGCCTAGTGACCTAGTTTTTGATCAGGCATGACATATATTCGACCTTGACCTAGATATTATTCAGAGAAACATTCTGACAAAATTTGAAGATGCTGAATCAAAATTCGGCTTCTACAGTGTTAACTCGATTTTCCTTCAATTTGTCCTAGTGACCTAGTTTTTAAAAAGACATGACCAATATTTGAAATAGTGACTACATATTATCAAGACAAACATCTGAAAAGGTTTGAACATGCTCAAGTTAAAAATGCAGCATCCAGCGTGTTAACACGATTTCCTTTCAATTTGGTCTAGTGACCTAGTTTCTGACCCAATATGACCCATATTCTAACTTGTCCAAGATCTGATAGAGATAAATGTTCTGATATACTTTCATAAATAATCTGATGCAAAACGTAGCCTGTAGAGTGTTAACAAGGTAATTGTTGACGACGGACAGACGCAGGACAAAATGTGATCACAATTGCTCACATTGAGCACTTCGTGCACAAGTGAGCTTAAAAATAAAAGTGTTACATTAAAGCTCAAATCTTAACTTTAATTGTTGTAGATATTGTGAAAGAAAATATTTTACACACAAAGTTTTGAAAAATAACCTAGTATTTATGATAAAATGGCATTTATTAACCCATTTTCACATACAAGGAATTTGAAGGTGATTACTTAAAAATGAGAAATATAAGAAATTGCAATTCTGAGATTTAATGCAAATCTTAGTTGGAAAATAAAAAATATTCATCATGAGAAATTTATGTGTTCATTTCATTGGATACATCAGAAGTAGTCTGTAAGTGGTTAAGGATTAATCCTTTTCGACATGTAGATGCTTTCTGCCACCTCTGCATAAGAACATTTTTGAAAAACATTGTGACAAAAGGACATATTGTTCATGATGAACAATTTCCCTCTATGTCACATTGTGTTTACTCTATCAAATAATTACACTTTCCTGTTAATAAATTTTCCAAAATAAAACCAAAATGTTTTCAATGTGGTTTGCTGCAGATTTGTTCCAGGTTGGAAAGGGTTAAGTAAAGAGAAAGTACTATATGGTATGTATGTACATGTATAATTAATAAGAGGACCATAATGGTCCTATAATGCTCACCTGATTTAATCAAACTTAAAAAGTTTTCAGTGTTTTTTCCCCAATATGAGTCTATGAAAAACAAGTGACCCCCGGGGAGGGCTCATTTTTGACCCCAGTGCTATAATTTGAACAATCTTGGTAGAGGTCCACTAGATGATGCTACATACCAAATATCTTTTAACCAAGAAGATTTTTAAAGTTTTTCCCTATCTATGTAAAACAAGTGACCAGAGGGAGGGGTAATTTTTTACCACATGGCTATAATTTGAACAATCTTGGTAGAGGTCCACTAGATGATGCTACATACCAAATATCAAAGGCCCCCCCACTCTACTTTTAGACAAGAAGATTTTTAAAGTTTTTCCCCTATATGAGTTTATGTATAACAAGGGACCCCTAGGGCTATAATTTGAACAATCTTGGTAGAGGTCCACAATGATGCTACATACCAAATATCAAAGGCCTTGGCCTTCTACTTTTAGACAAGAACATTTTTTTAAAAAAATCCGTATATGAGTCTAGGTAAAACAAGTGACCCCCGGAGAGAGGTCATTTTTGACCCCAGGGCTATTATTTGAACAAGCTTGGTAGAGGTTCACTAGATGATGCTACATACCAAATATCTTTTAGACAAGAAGACTTTTAAGTTTTTTCCCTATATGAGTCTATGTAAAACAAGTGACCCCTGGGGAGGGGTCAATTTTGACCCCAGAGCTATAATTTGAACAATATAGGTAGAGGTCCACTAGATGTAATGATGCTACATACCAAATATCAAAAACCTGGGCCTTCTAGTTTGAGACAAGAAGATTTTTAAAGTTTTTCCCCTATCTATGTCAAACAAGTAACCCCGGGGGAGGGGTCATTTTTGACCCCAGGTCTACTATTCGAACAATCTTGGTATGATGCTACATACCCAATATCAAAGGCCCGAGCCCTCTACTTTTAGACAAGAAGATGTTTTAAGTTTTTCCCCTTTATGAGTCTATGTAAAACAAGTGACCCCCGGGAGGGGTAATTTTTTACCCCAGGGCTATAATTTGAACAATCTTAGTAAAGGTCCACTAGATGATGCTACATACCAAATATCAGAGGCCCTGGCCCTCTACTCTTAAACAAGAAGATTTTTAAAGTTTTTTCCCTATATGAGTCTATGAAAAATAAAAGCACCGCGTACGGCACAGACGCTCGACTGATAGGGAGAAAACAGAAAAAATGAGCTAAACAAAAAACCTTAACCGGACGACCATGCCAGGGTCATGACAATAGCTCTCGTTTTTTTTCAAAAGTCGAGCTAACAAGTGACCCCCCGGAAAGGGGTCATTTTTGACCCCAGGGCTTTAATTTGAACAATCTTGGTAGAGGTTGACTAGATGATGCTACATACCAAATATCAAAGGCATGGGTCTTCTACTTTCAGACAAGAATATTTTTTAAGTTTTGGTTAATTTCCCCTTTTTTGTTGCCGTGGCAACCAAAGTTCTGCATGGAATAGAATTCTTTGAACAAGTTTTAAAGAAATCCACCCAAGGAACACATTCCTGTAAAATTATTTTGAATTTGGTTAATTGGTTTAGGAGGAGAAGTTGTTTGTAGAAAAACGTAATCGGACGGACGACGACGAAGACGGACGGTCAGCGATCACAAAAGCTCACATTGCACTTCATGCATAGGTGGGCTAAACATACTGAAAATCTCAATTAATTTAATAGAGATGAAAACATTGTGGCAAAAGGAGAAATTGCCAATTTTGTGTCTGCTGCAGAGGCGTCAGAAAGCATCTACATGTAGAAAATGTTTAACCCTTTACCACTAACAGACTACTTCTGATGTAGCGTCTGTATTTGGGAAAGGGTAACTAAGAAAGAATCTAAAAATAATTTACATGTACAACATTTACTTTAAGGTAACAGATTAAATTAAAATGCTCAAAACGTGTAATGCTTGGCTATGGAAGAGTAGCAGACAACTTCTTGAATAATTGTAGGGAAGGAGAAATTTCTCCTATTAGAAAAAATTCTTCCATCCTTAAAAAGTTTTCTATGGACAGATATTATATTAGGAGATGCATTCTAATTTTTTCTCGAAAATTGTTGGAAAAGGAGAACATGCTGATAATGATGAATTTCTTCCTTTCCAAAAATATTTTACTTTTCAGGAATAACATTCCCCAAAGCTATATGTTCAAGCATGTATAAGTGTTTAACCCTGTCCCACATGCAGATGACTTAAAATGATGAAGTTATAACTTTAAATAACATTGTTATAAAATCAGAAAATCCTGACAAGTAATTTCTCTTTTTGTCATAATGTTTTCTATTGTATACAATTATTACATGGCCTTTGATAGATGTTGCACAGGTTTTTGCAGAGTTGTTTTCAAATAGGTCAGTTTTAGTCTGATTTATGTGAGAAAATGCTAAATATGCTCTATTTTTTTTAAGAATTTGCTTATTTTTTCAGTATATTTGCTTCATGTGTTAAATGATAACAGCTATGATTGGATTTATTTCATATGATAACGAGTCCATGAATAAAACTCGAAACACTTTCAGTGTTAATCAGAATTATCTTATCTAAAGTGTCCTCTTCAATCATTGATTCTCTGAATACTGCTGTCCTTAAAAGAATAGTATTTATTCTTTCCAATGACTATTATGCCAAGCTCTGTTTTCAGAGTTTTTTAATCACTACACTACATGAATAAGCTCCGACAGTAGCTGTCAGATCCATCAAGTTTCTATTGTCTCTGCTTATGAAAGTTGTTTTCTTCCCTTCATGAAATCTAGAAATCTCTGAATTCTTAGTAATGTGTATATAAGTGGTCACTAAACGAGGTCCAATGTAGCCTGTGTAGGACAGGTTTGACTCAGTATCGCATTCCATGATGGGAATTAACGCCTTTTCATCTTTTTCTGTATCGAGCTGTACAGGGACATTGAGTTCATTTGCCCGCCTTACAAGAGGTCTTCTTGCTGGTGTTGTCTACTATTTAAAATAACCCATATCAGGGACAGGAAATTGGTTTTTCTTGCTTGGTCGAACACAAATTAAGTGGCCTGAATATACCTGAAATATAAATAAAAAAAACATAGCTAGAAACAAATGTTTGTCATTTTGGCACAAGTATAACAAGTGTCCTGTGTGATTACACAATGTTGAATCATATCTTACATAATCAGAAAAATATTAATATCTAACCATTGAAATACCACACGCATATGATTACATGTAAAGTTGGGAACAATTCACAACCCCCATGATGGATTTTAATACATACAGAATGTGACATGAGAGAAATTGTTGATTTACCCATCATATACTTAATTGTTGAAAATAAGTTTCAAAAGTAAATAGATATATTACTAATAGACAATTTATAAAAAAGCTTCTCCCTCTCTATCGCAATAGAAATACACCAGTATTTACACTAGGATTTTGTTAATTGGATCAACCAGTTTAATAATAGCTTTTAATAGCACATGACCTAGTGTTCGGTTAGATAGTTTAATATGAATACAGCCATGGTCTTTATCTACAAATAATTTTCATTTGGTTTTTGCTTCTTAATGTACTGCTGTAGACTCACGCGATAGCTAATTTAGCAATTTTGAACAATTGGTTAGCGGAATCAAGATTACCACCGCCTGTTCACGGACATTTACCTTAAACATTTACTTAGGCTTTAACCGTTTCCCTCATGTAGACGCTTTCTGACCCCTCTGAAGCAGACAACTTTTGAAATCATAGTGGCAAATGGAGAAATTTGCCATGATGAGCAAATTCTCCATTTGTCATAATGATTTAAACTCTATTCAATATTCATACTATCATTTTGAGATTCGGACTTGATAACTTCAAAGTCGTCTGCTGTAGCTTTATTATATGTGGGAAAGGGTAAATTATAAACAAAATAAACAACAAGCTGGGTATGCATTGTGAGCAATGACCATATATGCATGTATCTGATTCTGAAAAATCTCAAGACTTTAGTATATAGGATATTTAAACCAGAATTAATTTTTCCTTTTTGTTGTTGACTTATGTTATAAATACAAATGGATCCAATTAAACAAAGGGATACAACTTTGGTAAACTATAACAAGTCGGATTCGCTACACTCTATATTCGCCACAGTACCACGATTTAATTAAAATGTATCCCTCTATCTTTCACTATATCTTATTGCATAATTCCCAACTGTATAAATGTAAATGTATTGTAGTCCAGGTTGTAAAAATAATCAGATGGTTGAAAATGAGAATTTGTTTGAATATTTGTCAGTTCGAAGAATTTGTTGTCCGACAGTCATGATTGCAGATTTTCGCGAAGACTGCCGACATCTGTACAATATAATGTTAGGCCTACTTAACAACACTTTAGACGATACATTGGAGATGTTTCTATTTAAATATTTCGACAGATACGTCTCAAGTCGTCATTATTCGGGATGCAGTAAAATTTAAGGCTTCAAACGGCAATTTTTCGTTGTGTCTGTAAAGCGCTTTACTGTAAATGGCGTGCGTCAATATCCCCTCGATTAGTATGTTACTAGTCGGCTATTTTGACAAACTGGAACAAAATATTTCATTCTCAGTTCCACGCATTTTTCGCTTTTTCTTCAAATTGTTAGTTCACACGAAATTTCGCAGTTCTTTTATTACCTAAAACATCGATTTAGAATGAATAATGATTGACTAGACGACAATATTTTTAAACTGTGTTTATACGTCGGACCGGCCGCATTTTAAACATTTCCAAAATGGCGGCCCCCATTGAATTTTTCCAGTTTCATTTCAGAAATCTTCATGGCTATTGAAAAAAAAAAGACAATTCTCACACCTGTTACCTATAAGCGAAAAAACCCATTTATGTTTTTTTTTCGTATAAAGTTCTTTACTTACTATGCGTATTATATAAAGTTCTTGACTTACTATGTGAATCATATAAAGTTCTTGACTCACTATGTGAATCATATAAATTTCTTTACTTATTAAGTAAATCATATAAAGGTCTTGTCTTACTATTTGAATCATATTACGGCCTTGACTTACTCCATGTCTATATGTTACAGTCAAACTGTGTCAGAAGAATTTTAACGAAATTCCTGAACAAATCAGTAAATTCGTGAAATGACCAATTCACTGAGGATTTACTTGAAATTCATGACCTGTACAAAGCCATGTTCGGAGGCGGTCCTAAAATATGGAACAAAGAATTAAATCCCTGTCATACCGTCCAGGGAAGCTGCATACACTTTACATTTGTTCCTAATATTAAGTAACACATGTTCAAAGTTATGCATAAAATAAATATTGAATGAATGAGTTGTAAATATTTTTATTGTTGGTATAATTCAGAAATTCCTATACTATTTAGGCTTTTCACGGTCAATTAATTGGTCATTTCACGAATTTCCTGATTTGTTTTATCAGGAATTCATGAAATTCCTTGTTTCACAGTTTAGCTGTAGCATATATACATCAAATAAAAGTATTGATTTAATCCATGTATATACATGTACATCATATCACAGTCTTGAGTTACTACATGAATCATTTTCCTAATTGTCAGACTCAGCGAAGCGTTTTCCGCCCAGCTGAAGGATAATAATCCAGCTATAGCAGATCTCGGGGATGCATGGAGGCCAACCGTGATTGCAGAGAAATTCAACCAGTTGTATGATGACGAATGGACTGATGGTTTCCAGGTCTTGTGTGAGAGTAACAGTGAAACAGAAAGTATACAGACATTGTTCGACATATTAAAGGTAATTTTGAAGGTGTTGTTTACAGTGAACACGGGATCTTGTTGCAGAGATACGAACGAACAAACGACCTAAATTAAAATTTGATCAAGGTGACATATGTGTTATTTAAATGTGTTACATTTACGAAGTGTGAACAGTCTAAATTAGTCTCTACATAGGCACGCTCTTACCAGAGTTCCAATTGTGTGAGTATATGTAATATTGTCCTACACGTATCTGCTGACGATAGACAGTAGACTCTCAAAAACTCGAACATGTGATCAGTCGTAACAATTCATAGAAATCATATGTCTTCTGAAAACTGCGTAACAGCAGTTCTGATTGCTCAGATAAGCAATTAGAATTGCAGCTGCTTCGCTGTTTTTTATTATTATTTGGTTTTATAATCGGCTTGCTTTTCAAAGAATGTCAAATTATAATTACGATAATCTTTTAACATAAATATTATATTTCATTTCAGAAGTGCTATGCTTTCTGTTCCAGTCAATCGGAAGTACAGATTAAGAAAGTTACGAAGGCCCTGGTTTCGTTTGAATCTGCAAAACCGTATAATGTTTGTACTTCTATTTGTCTCATTTATTACATGTATATTTTCCCTTTCAACCGATGTTATTACATATCTAGTCCCTGTTTTCAATATTTTCCCTCTTGCAGACACATTTTTATATATTTGCAACAGACACCTCTAGGAAACATTGTTACAAAAAGGAGAATTGTTCATAATGATTAATTCATTTGCTGCTATAATGTGCCCAACTCTATGCGTATATTATTATTTCTTTCCAAAGTTCAGACAAGAGTATTTCAAAGTCGTCTACCGCAGATTTGCTGCAGGTGGGAAAGTGTTAATTCTGATTGAGATTTGCATTTCTTGCATAAATAATTTAAGTTACTTTTGAAAAGTGAAATAATCTGAATGTGTACGTTAACCATTTACCATTTACCATTTGCCCAGAAGGACCAAATTGTGTACTTTTTCAGCAAGGAATGCAATCGCCGAAGGGTTCGCCGGACCTCGACGGTATACCACGTGTCACGTTGAACGAGTTAAGACGCCAGACATGTGTTATGTCAAAAGAAACAGTAATCAATGTAAATACCCCTAACTGCTTTGAACATTGATTATATTTTCAAGCTTTGTTACATCTTAAATACAACTCATTTTAATACCTGTACAAATATACTTAACAGCAAAAAATATGTAATTGATCCGCTATTGATCGTTAACGAAGAGGGCTGTCATACAAGGGATCAGTTCGAATCCCTGCTTGTCTAACGTTATATCCAATTTCCGACAAATGTCATTGTGAGATACGTCGTTCGTGTTCCACCAATAGGCCCAACTGATAGGTGATTGAGCCACCATGAAGTGTTGCTGAAACAGCGTTGAACTTTTATTAATCAATTGGTTCAAAATAATAATTTGATAATGTACTACGTCGTTAAATGATCATTTAAGCAAACACTAAGACAGTGTAAACGATGGAAGCTCAATGCCAGGCATTGAATTTGGTATGTGTTGATATAAATTTGAACTTAATTTAGCACAGACGTAATGGAATCTTTGAAGGTTGTATAATGTTCATGGTAAAACAGTGACTGTTTATTGATTCAACTAAATGTATTCAAATTTAGGAATTCTTCGATCAAGAAGGAGATAACAACACAGAAAGAACCCTGTTACCATTTGTTGAACGATGTTTAGAGCTATCCTGGTACATGGTACTGCAGACTCCTCCGGTCTACGTGGACGACTGTGTGAAATTCACGAAACGAAGTAATTTCAACAGGGATCTACTCAAACCCTATACCAGATCAGGAACCACTATCGATTTTGTTGTTTGGCCACCACTATATCTTAACAAGGGCGGTCCTTTGCTTGCAAAGGGTGTAGCAGAGCCTTTTGCTTGAGTTTCGTTTGGGACAGTTTAGTTTAACCATTGCCTATAGACTGTGGGCTAGAATGACGAACACTCCTCCCCCATAGAGAATTTTCTATATTATGTTTTTCTTCAAGGCCATTTTTGTGGAGCATAGTGTAGAAAATCACCTATGAAGGAGGTTGGTCACCTATTTATATAAATCAAATTGATGTGTTATAAAATCGTAGTTACGTATATTACATAGTAAATATGTTATTCTATGATAGTCAAAATGCTTGATTTAAAAGCCTATTTGACTTCCTTTCCTTAAAAATATCAATATAAAAACTGTTTACCATCAATTAAAATCAATTTAATGTTTTTCACTTTTCTTTTTATTTACAATTTTCATAAGGGTCACGCATTCTTAACCGCTATATTTCCGTAAAGAGCCAATGCCCAAGTGGCAGAAAACAGGAATATGATCGACAGA
This sequence comes from Serripes groenlandicus, assembly GCA_031761405.1. Lineage (NCBI taxonomy): Eukaryota > Metazoa > Mollusca > Bivalvia > Cardiida > Cardiidae > Serripes > Serripes groenlandicus. The sequence continues at coordinate 67,502,497 of JASEVX010000006.1, forward strand.
CAATGAACCTTCAGAAAAACAGTGAAGACAATTCCCTATGAGGGGATTGGAGTTATTGGTGGCTCAAGGTCTACTGCATGCAGAGGCATTTTGATTCATGCTTGGCGAAAGACTTCAGGAGGGTTGCTGATAATGAGCCGATTTCTAACTCTAATCAATATTAAACTTTTAGCCTGAACTTGACTTAATGTTTTAAAGTCGACTGCTGCAGATTCATTGCGTGTTGGAAATTGTTGAAATTTGTTCTGCGAGAAATAGACCTCGGTTACAGATTCGTATATTGAACGAGTATGTGCCATCAGCACAGGAATGGTTGAAGCATATATTCGGGTCGATTTTCAAAACATAGTTCTAGTATAACCGCTCTGGCCATTGTGTTGGATCAAAATTAGTTAACCTTAACACATCTAGTTCTGGGTGAGTGCTAGGCTTGAGCTCTATTTTGATTGGTTGATTGGGATAGTACAATCTCGAGTATCCGCTGTGTTAGGGCACTCTGAATAGAAATAACAACAGAAAAACAAAAGAGGTACGCATACAGTTTCGCTTTGCTCTTGCTATTGTTAACTTTGTAAGGTTTACGATTCAAATACATAGTTAAATATACGTTCTCATTGAAATGCTATATACATGTATATCCGATTCTCAACCATTATCATTATGCTATAATCAACTGTACGTGCTGACTTCAGAACGTCCCGCCATATTTATATTTAATTAGACTGAATGTCCTCTTGAGCTGGTACCTCAGGAAAGAAAACCTGGAGGCAATTCCGACCAGTGTAGAATGTGTCAAATTTTCCCATGTTAACAATCTCGTTTTATACATATAATTATCTTGAAGGGTTTAACCTACTAAGCCAAAAATGCAATGTTTCGACATTTCTTTGATTTTCCAAACGTCCATGGTTGGGTTGCGTGACGAGGCCCTCATATTGCTAATTTTGCCTTTTTTATATTACTTTAATTGGATATGGATCCAAATATACGACGTAAATATATTCAAATCTTTATAAAGAACACATATTGTCGAACAGTAATCGATAACCATACCTAATACTTTAAACAGAAATAAACGATGTTTTCTTTTTTGAACAATTTAGTATAGACATGAATTACTGTTTTACTTAAACAAAATTATTAACTAAATACTTAATATTATAACTAGTTTTAAAAATGCACATTACTATTATTAGTTTGCTGTGAATATACATGTATGTATGTGCTATGTTAACATATTCTGAAAACAAACGAGTCTTTTACTGACAGAACCGGAATAGTGCAATGTCTGACAAAACGAAAAAGCTACATGTGTAGCCCACATTTTTTCACTTGCATGAAGAATAGCATCTAGATCCCGTCTCCCGCCGGGATGATATATTTTATGAACCCTCTCACACATACAGACGCATTTTGAGCATCTGTATTATATCAAGTTCGAAAACATCATGGCAAAGAGAAAATCATGTTCAAAATGAATAATTTCTCCTTTTGATACAATGTTTTAAAATATATTCACTAATATTCAGTAATCATACTATTTTATTAAATGCTTTGCCTTAATATTTAGTCTGTTGCAGTTGTTCTTTATATATGAATGTGTTACCATTTGTTGAAAGATGTTTAAAGCTATCCTGGTACATGGTACTACAGAAAAGGAACTACTATCGAACTCAAACCTTATTCCAGAAAAGGAACTACTATCGATTTTGTTGTTTGGCCACCACTATATCTTAACATATCCTCTTACATTAGATCAATAGTATTGTAACGTGTACCGGCGTTAAGCCATCCTATACCCCGTTCCCGTTACATTTCTCCCTCTTTTCTCTTGACTTCAAGCCGAAGTCACACAACTGAACACAAACAGTATACCAGAGCGGAGTATATGTAACATCAATGGGAACCACCGGGGATGATGGTGATCCGGGGTTCGGGGATGATGGTGATATCAACCAAACAATCCCACCGCTGCCAACATTTTGTAACGTGTACCGGCGTTAAGCCATCGCGGGACACCCATCCAGGTCCTAACCGCGATAAACGTTGCTTAACTTTACGAAAAGGTCAACCACTCTACCAACGTCGCTATAAAAGCCGGCTTCTATGACAAGGCCGTAGAAGTGTTATTTAAACCTATACCCCGTTCCCGTTACATTTCTCCCTCTTTCCCTTTGATTTCGACCCAAAGTCACATAACTGAACACAAGCAGTACACCAGAGCGGAGATGTAACATCACTGGGAACCACCGGGGTCCGGGGATGATGGTGATATCAACCCAGAAATCCCACCGCTGCCATCATTTTGTAACGTGTACCGGCGTTAAGCCATCGCGGGGCACCCATCTAGGTACTAACCGCGATGAACGTTGCTTAACTTTACGAGACATACCGATTGATTTGATTACGCTGATGTTCGTGAACACACTAATCCATATGAATACACTAATCTATGTAAACTAATCTATGTGAATACACTGATTTTCGAGAATACGCTGATGTTCATGAATACACTAATCCATGTGAATACACTAATCTTTGTGTATACACTGATGTTCGTGCATACACTAATATATGTAAATATATTTGAATACACTGATATATATGTGATTACAATAATCTGTGATTACAATAATCTGTGATTACAATAATCTATGTGATTACAATAATCTATGTGATTACAATAATCTATGGGATTACACTAATAGATGTGAATACACTAATATATACGGAATATTATGTTGTGGGGTGGATAAATGAGTTCGTATTCCACGACAAGTAGCGTGGGAAAATCGATATCTTACGAGACCGTAGGTCGAGCTAAGATATGGATTTCCCCACGCTACGCGTCGTTAATGCGAACTCAATTATCCACCCCACAACATAATATTTCTTTTATTACATACCTACAATCTATGAGCAGCGAAAATTTATTGAGTTTACATTTTATTAATAGTAAATAGTACTATATCGTCATCAAATCGGTGACGTCACTGTATGACGTCACAATCTTGTATTTACACCGCATATAGATACGGAATTTTAATCTGTCGTGGTGTATTTGCGCATGTCAATCTGTGTGTATTTCCACCGGAAAATAAACAGGCATGTAATAAATGTGAATATACTGATATATTTGAATACACAGACAGAAAGAAAAGTAAGACATAATGGAAGAATGAGACATAAAGAATTGGTGAAACATAATGAAAGAATGAAACAAAAGTAAAGAATTAGACATAAAAAACAAACAAGACATAATGAAAGAATGAGATAAAAACAGACATAATGAAATAGTTAGACATGAAGAAAGAGTCAGACATAAAGAAAGGGTTAGACATAAATAAGACATGACGAAAGAATGAGACATAAAGACAAAGATATACATAAAGTGAGGGAGAGCCATATAGAAATAGTTAGACATAAAGAAAGAGTAGGATATGATAACAGAATGAGACTTAAAGAAAGGGTGAAACATAAATAAAGAGTTAGACATAATGAGGGAGAGAGAGAAAGAGAGAGAGAGAGAGAGAGAGAGAGAGAGAGAGAGAGAGAGAGAGAGAGAGAGAGAAGAGAGAGAGAGAGAGAGAGAGAGAGAGAGAGAGAGAGAGAGAGAGAGAGAGAGAGAGAAAGAGAGTGAAAGAGAGTGAAAGAGAGAGAGAGAGAGAGAGGAGAGAGAGAGAGAGAGAGAGAGAGAGAGAGAGAGAGAGAGAGAGAGAGATACATCAAAATATACATATATTAAGACATAAAGAAAGAATGATACATGAAGTGTGAGAGAGATACATAAAGAGAGACATATAGAAAGAGTAAGACATGACAAAAGAGATCGACATAAAGAAAGAATGAGACATAAAGAAAGAGTAAGACATAAAGAAAGAGTAGGACATACATGTAGCGAAATAATGATACATTGAGAAAGGGTAAAACATAACGAAATAATGAGACATAAATAAAGAAAGCGAGAGACAGACAGACAGACAGACAGACAGACATAGAGACAGAGAGAGACAGAGAGAGAGACAGAGAGAGATATATAGATAGAGAGAGAGACACAGAGAGAGAGAGAGAGAGAGAGACAGAGACAGATATAGACAGAGACACAGAGAGAGACACATGTTCAGCAAGTTTCGTAAAAATCGGATCAAACTCGCTGACTTAGAGGTCGGACAATGCTAATGTCTTCAAATGTTGGATAATAGCGGACAACGCCTAAGAAGACCAACCTGGGTGACTCCTGAATGCTGACTTTACCTTATACCATCAACTCGTATTCTGCATAACACCAGGTCCCACGTGCTCATATCTAGCTCAATTCTATTTGTGTTCCATTGGATGGTAGGGAAAATTCTCCTCTTCAAATCCATATAAACATCTATATTCAATATTTTGACTCTGGCCAATTCGCATATTTGAATCACTGGGTGTCTCACCGTGTTTAAAGTATATTTGTATCATATGCATAGCTCTCACACATGTCAACTATAGCTAAATCTCAATTATTTCAAAAGTCATATCTCGTCTCTCTACTCTCTCTGTCACCTGCCATGCCATTCCATTCCATTTCCTTTCCGCAATCCAATATATCCAATATATCCACCGCAGACGCTTGAATACACCTACAAACAAGTTCGAAAACAAATGTAAACAAATGGAATTTCTCACCGGAACACTTTAAGATAAGCGAATTTTCTCTTCGGATCTGTACGCTCAATACATTAATACATATGTTTTCAAAAATATCCCTAACCCTAGACGCTTGAATACACCAACACATAAGCTTTTTTGGCAATTATAACAAATTTAATTTCTCACAAAACGCTTTGAAATACGTTCATTTTCTCTTCGGATCTGCACTCAACGATACATTAAATATTTGTGGGTATGTGTGTCTATGTGTGTTTGTATATGCGACAGTTTGAGGACTTCGGATCGACTGCATACCAACAAATAGAGGACCTACCTCTATTGTGAGAACTTACACCGAGTGTTTCTGACAAAAGGTGAAGAATACTTACACAAAAGATAAGTCTGAGTCTCTCTCAGTAAACCAATTATTTGATCATGTTAATACTATGTTTAATAATGATATTATAATGTTAATGATAATGATTCACAATCTCATTCAACTACTGACCAGTCCGATCTCGACTTATGGGGCGATCACACTGGCCCGAATGAGCTTCCGTTTGCTTTCCGTATACGAAAGTGGTGTGATTTTTCAAACTGTCCCAATGTCTCTCCGAATGTGTTTTATCCAATGTATCACCGAATGCTTTCCGTTTGCTTTCCGAGTGTTTTCAGTATGATTTCAGAATGCTTTCAGAACAGACCGAATGCTTCCCGCATGTTGATTTCGAAAAAAAAAAAATTACGAAAATTTACGTATGCATCCGTCCGGAGCCAAACAGACTGTATGCTCCTAAAACACACCGAATGCTTCCCAAATATGATCCGTTGGCTTCCCGAATACTCACACTCCTATACGGAAAGCATACGGAATGGCATTCGGCCCAGTGTGATCGGGCCATTAGACTTAGCAATTTCGGAAGAGGAAACAAGAAAAGCACTTTTTATGCAAAACAATTGGAAAGTCCAGGAAATGATGATTTATCAAGTGAAATTATCAAAGCTTCTCATGAATTTATCTCACATTTCCTCTTTGCTTTGTATAATTGTATGTTTCAGAATAGCGATTATCCGGAACAATGTGGAAGGGGTATAATCAGTCCAATATTTAAGAAAGGAAATCCAAATTAGGCAGATAATTACAGAGGAATTACGCTTATTACTGTACTAGCTAACTTTATTCGCAAATATTATTAAATCTTCTTGTAAAATGGACCAATCTGCATTGTGTGACAACCAGTACGGATTTCAAAAGGGCAAATCAATTATAGATTGAATCTTCATGTTCCATGTTGTTTTCTCGAAGGTTCTATCCACAGGTAATAAGTTATATTGTGCATTCGTAGATTATGATACAAGATAACGTCAGCGCTAAATTTATACAAGCACTGAAGTCTATGTACATGGCCGTTAAGTCAGGTGTTAGATATGATAATGATTTATCGGATTTATCGGATTTTATGGAATCACGGATCGGTTTGAAACAAGGTGACCCTAGTTCTCATCTTCTTTTAATGATATTTGTAAATGACCTCATAGATAACATTCATCCAGATTTGGTCGGCCTTTTCTCCATTAATGGGCTCAAGCTTTTTCTCATTTTGTATACGGACGATCATGCAATCTTTGTTGAATGACATAGATAGATATTGCATGTTGTGGGGTCTGAAAATAAACATTTCAAAAATTAAAACTATGATCAATACTGTTTGATTAACAAAGCTTTGTACAGTAGGTCTTCCAAAGGGAAGAAAGTCAGTAAAACACTTTGTATCATTAATAATCTTTAATTATACAATATATACAGATTTAACAACATGTATAAGCACTATGCCTCCGGGGTTGTAATACAACTATGAACTATAATATTATACAATATATACATAAGCTTAATGCCTCCGGGGTTGTAATACAACTATGAACTATAATATTATACAATTTATACTGATTTACTTATAAGCTTTATGCCCATGGGGTTGTAATACAACTTTGAAATATAATATTATACAATATATACAGATTAACCTATAAGCTGTATGCCCACGGGGTTATAATACAACTATGAATTATAATAGTATACAATATATACATATTTACCTATAAGCTGTATGCCCCCAGGGTTGTAATACAACTTTGAAATATAATATTATACAATCTATACAGATTTATCTATAAGCTTTATGCCCGGGGTTGTAATACAACCTTGAAATATAATATTATACAATATATACATATTTACCTATAAGCACTATGCCCCCGGGGTTGTTATACAACAATGAACTATAATATTATACAATCTATACAGATTTACCTATAAGCTTTATGCCCCCGAGGTTGTAATACAACTTTGAAATATAACATTAAACAATATACACAGATTTACTTATAAGCACTATGCCCGCGGGGAGGTAAAACAACTATGAACTTTACTAGTATACACTATATACAGATTAACCTATAACCACTATGCCCACGGGGTTATAATACAACTATGAATTATAATAGTATACAATATATACATATTTACCTATAAGCTGTATGCCCCCAGGGTTGTAATACAACTTTGAAATATAATATTATACAATCTATACAGATTTATCTATAAACTTTATGCCCGGGGTTGTAATACAACTATGAACTATAATATTATACAATCTTTACAGATTTACCTGTAATCTGTATGCCCCCGGTGTTGTAAAACAACTTTGAACTATAATATTATAAAATCTATACAGATTTACTTATAAGCACTATGCCCCCTGGGTTGTAAAACAACTATGAACTTTAATATAATACACTCTATACAGATTAACCTATAACCACTATGCCCCAGGGGTTGTAATACAACTATGAACTTTAATATAATACACTCTATACAGATTAACCTATAACCACTATGCCCCAGGGGTTGTAATACAACTATGAACTGTAATATTATACAATATATACATATTTACCTATAAGCTTTATGCCCCCGGTGTTGTAATACAACTATGAACTATAATATTATACAATTTATACAGATTTACTTATAAGCACTATGCCCCCGGGGTTGTAAAACAACTATGAACTTTAATATAATACACTCTATACAGATTAACCTATAACCACTATGCCCCAGGGGTTGTAATACAACTATGAACTGTAATATTATACAATATATACATATTTACCTATAAGCTTTATGCCCCCAGGGTTGTAATTCAACTATGAACTATAATATCATACAATTTATACAGTTTAACTTATAAGCTTTATACCCCCGGGGTTGTAAAGCAACTTTGAAATATCATATTATAAAATCTATATATATTTACCTATGAGCACTATGCCCCCGGGATTGTAAAACAACTATTAAAGATAATATTATACAATAAATACACACAGAGACATTTCGAATACTGTGCCCAGAATAAGTTGCTGTTGACACACGATGGCCGTATTTGTCAAACCTAGAGAAAAGTAAACCATTGGGGTTTTCAGATTTATCTTATAAAACAGTTGTTAGGGGTTGTTGGCCGAACGAAATTACAACCTTAAACTAACAACTACCAAAAAGAAATTTTATGTTAGGTCCATCTGAATACAACCAGCATAGAAGTATTGTATACAACATATTCAACTCTTTCCCACATACGACAATTCTGCAGCAGATGACTTTGAACATTTCTAGACAAAATATGCTAACATTTCTTTGAAAAAATTATTATTTATAGAGTTGAAAACATTATGACATAAGTGGAAATCGCTCGTTTTGAGCAATTTGCCCCTTTGTCACAATGTTTTTAAAAGTCGTCTGCTGCAGGCATAAGAAAGCGTTTATATGTGGGAAAGTGTTAATGCATTGATTAGGAATAATGCATCCCTATGTGCGACTTTTTCAAAAAAAATGCGGGAAAGATGTTTCCTGGACCGTTTTTATCTAGATTTTTGGTAAAGTCACTACCTGGTAATAAGACAACATGATGTTTTTTTAAAAATCGTCTTCAGAATACCAGTCAAACGTCGCCTATGTGAAAGTACAATAAATATAGTGTACAAAGTGGCATATAGATATATGTACTGTATATACATATATACATCTGAACTTGAGCTATTCATTTTTTATCGATATTATTTATCAGGGATTACATATAAAATCAAAGATAGCATTCATACTAGTGCAGATTTGAAATTATATATAAACTCTAGTACATATATATTAATTGGGACACGCTTCCATCCTACACACAGTAAATAAAATATCGCTGTTATTGTGGAAGCATTAATGGATCCCGCATTGTTTGTTTGTATTTTATTTTTTTATTTTCCTGAACATTTGTAACAAGATAGCCCCGTACTTCAAATACATTGTATAGCCTTTGCATGCTGAAAGGTCAGATAGTATTTACTCTTTTCAGTGGGTAGTTAACATAGTTTTGGGACAGCAAATTGTATAGGACTATCCGTTCCTTATTAACGTGTTTACAGGCCTTGTATCTTTATTTTCAGTCATATCACGGGTTTCCTGTGTAAATTACCAGCACTAAATGATTTATTGTGACACGGGATGTATACGGTTAAACGCTGTTTTACGCAACTTTCACTAGTGTTTTAGTCATATCACGCGTTTCCTGTGTAAATTACCAGCACTAAATGATTTATTCTGACACGGGATGTATACGGTTAAACGCTGTTTTACGCAACTTTCACCAGTTTTTAAGTCATATCACGCGTTTCCTGTGTAAATTACCAGCACTAAATGATTTATTCTGACACGGGATGTATACGGTTAAACGCTGTTTTACTCCACTTTCACCAGTTTTTAAGTCATATCACGCGTTTCCTGTGTAAATTACCAGCACTAAATGATTTATTCTGACACGGGATGTATACGGTTAAACGCTGTTTTACTACACTTTCACCAGTTTTTAAGTCATATCACGCGTTTCCTGTGTAAATTACCAGCACTAAATGGTTTATTCTGACACGGGATGTATACGGTTAAACACAGTTTGACGCCCTTTACCAGTTGTTCAGTCATATCACGCGTTTCCTGTGTAAATTACCAGCACTAAATGATTTATTCTGACACGGGATGTATACGGTTAAACGCTGTTTTACGCAACTTTCACTAGTGTTTAAGTCATATCACGCGTTTCCTGTGTAAATTACCAGCACTAAATGATTTATTGTGACACGGGATGTATACGGTTAAACGCTGTTTTACGCAACTTTCACCAGTTTTTAAGTCATATCACGCGTTTCCTGTGTAAATTACCAGCACTAAATGATTTATTCTGACACGGGATATATACGGTTAAACACAGTTTGACGCCCTTTACCAGTTGTTCAGTCATATCACGCGTTTCCTGTGTAAATTACCAGCACTAAATGATTTATTGTGACACGGGATGTATACGGTTAAACGCTGTTTTACGCAATTTTCACCAGTTTATAAGTCATATCACGCGTTTCCTGTGTAAATTACCAGCACTAAATGATTTATTCTGACACGGGATGTATACGGTTAAACGCTGTTTTACGTA
>JASEVX010000006.1:67512853-67565353 GCA_031761405.1 Serripes groenlandicus
TCTTTATTTCTTAAGAATATTTGCAAGATTAATGTGTTATGTGAAATCATTAAATACAACAAATTAATATATAACAAAAGTTACAAAACCTTATGAAATATCCTTATTAACCCTTTCCCACTTAATGATGCATATTAAAACAATATAACAAAAGGAGACACTGCTCTTATGGTGCACTTTATCCATTTGCCACAATGTTTTTTATCTCCATTCCATAATTGTAGTTTCGGTTTTAAGAGATTTATCACTGTTGTGTACAAATGATCTCAAAATCATCTGCGTCAAAAAAGTTGTATTCGGAAAAGTGAAATGTTGTATTATGGAAAGTTCTTATTAAACTATGATACTGAATTGTTAAGATTCAATAATGAGACAAACACAGACAATTTGAATAAATCGTGTGCTAGCTTGATAAACATAACTCTTTAGGGAAGACTTCATATTCAATAAAAGTTAACGAAATATTATACTTAAGGAACTGCCCTGTATTGTTTACAGTTCTAATATAAAACAGAATGCATATACAAATCTACAAACCATTCAATATACTATTAAACTTAACTTTTACCCTGTGTTGTCTGTCTATATCTCCATTGTGTATACAACTATATTTTCGCTCCGGGTAAACAATCAGTAGTGAATAATATTTAGGGCACGTCAAGGACGAGTGTCGAATTCTCGTTAAGGAAGTAATATCTCTTACCTAGTATCGGTCGGGTCATGCCAAAATAAAGTTAACCCTTTCAAACCTGCACTCCTTTTGCCGCATTAACAGCAGACTGCTTTTGAAAACATTGTGACAAAAGGAGAAAGGGCCCGTAATGAGCAAGCTTACATTTTGCCACAATGCTTGCAATTTCAGTCAATAATCACAATGTCAATTATCGAGATTTGTCATACCAAACTATTTAAAAAAAATGATACAGGTTTTGTAATTCTTTCGCGCTCAGGGTGGCGGGGATTTAATTACGACCGATGCATTAGTGTCAGAATAAACCATTTAGTACTGGTCATTTACACAGCATCGGGAAACGCGTGTTATAACTTAAAAACTGGTGAAAATGGCGTAAAGCGGCGTTTAACCGTATGCATCCCGTGTCAGAATAGACCATTTAGTGATGGTTATTTTACACAGGAAACGCGTGATATGACAGATAAACTGGTGAAATTGGAGTAAAACAGCGTTTAACCGTATAAATCCTGTGTCAATTAGAATTAAGTATCTGCAATAAAGAGATTGTATCTACATAGCATTTATAAAAGCAATGAATTCGTAACAATACAAGACATGTAAACACGTTAATAAAGAACCATTAATGCTTCCACAATAACAGAAATATGTTATTTACGGTGTGTAGGATGGAGGCGTGTCCCAATGAATATATATGTACTAGAGTTTATATATAATTTCAAATCTACACTATTATAAATGCTATCTTTGATTTACTATTTAACCCCTGATTAATAATATCGATAAAAATGAATTACTTCAGTTCAGTTGTGTACATGTATATAGAGAATCTTACATGAGTGCTTATTTTATATATTGTTTTTATGAAACGAGTCGACTGAAATAATATGACGTCATATTTGTTTCAGTCGACGAGTTTCATAAAAACAATATCAAATTAGCACGAATGTAAGATTCTATTTATCACATAACACCATAAAAAGATTGTTTTCAATCTTTAAATCCATCTTTCTTCGCCCTCATATAAAAAGTGACCGAAGTTCACCCCGAAGTTCTAATGCATACTTCCACTGTAAAAAATAGTCCCTATCAATAACCTTTTGATTTTATACAAAATTAGCTATTTATGTAACTAGTTACATATGATATTTATGTCACTGCTTTATGTCACTCCTGGAGTGCAGTCTCTCACATTATGCCTGAATCTCCAAAAATCCCCAAGAAAATGTAACGGTAAACAATTCTCACACCTCTGCAGGAGTCATTTACTGCCCAGCATCTGACCCCTATTTCAGTGAAAGCCCCGTTGATATGTTATCACATGACCAGAGAAACCACATCTGTGTCGAGTTTGTTGTTAGACCAGCTATTTCACTTTTGAAACTTGTACAGAACCAAGTTGAAGTGAAGGTAGAATATGACATGTGTCCCAATGCAAGCTTGTGAACCAGAGGAAAACAATGTGGAAAGGAAAAGTTACTTCCCTATTTCATGATACAGAAAGCTGTTCATGACTGAACTAGCTGCATATGTATATTGAAACAATCGCAGGAAAAGTAGCCATGTAATCCCCGTTTCCAACAATAAAATGAATCTGCAGGAGACAATATTGAACATATCTTTAACCCTTTCCCACATACAGCAAATCTGCAGGAGACGACTTTGAAAACCAAGCTTAATTGTTAAATAAAGTTGAAACATTGTGGCCATCATAAGCAACTCACCTTTCGCCACAATGTTTTCACAAGTAGTCTGCTGCTAGTGCGTCAAAATGCTTCTGCAGGTGGGAAAGGGTTATAACATGGGGAGCCTCTATGAATGAAAGTTAGATAATAGAAAAGAGAAGAAAACATTGTTGGAAAACAGAAAATTACTCCATTGAGCAATTTCTCTTTTTTCACAATGTTTGACAGTGTACTGCAACTGCTGGAAACGTATTAAAATGTATCTGCATTTGGGAAAGGGGGTTAAGCAATTAATTTCATATTTTCCAAATCAATATGTGTATTTATATACATGTATGTACTGTAGATTATTTAACCTTAAGAATGACAACATCCAACATTAAAACTAATAAGCATATAATAAGAAATACTAACCCCCCCCCCCCCTCCCCCTCTCTCTGTCTGTCTGTCTGTCTGTCTGTCTGTCTGTCTGTCTGTCTGTCTCCCCCTCTCTCTCTCTCTCTCTCTCTCTCTCTCTCTCTCTCTCTCTCTCTCTCTCTCTCTCTCTGTCTCTCTCTGTCTCTCTGTCTCTCTCTCTCTGTCTCTCTCTCTCTCTGTCTCTCTGTCTCTGTCTCTGTCTCTGTCTCTGTCTCTGTCTCTGTCTCTGTCTCTGTCTCTCTCTCTCTCTCTGTCTCTCTCTCTGTCTCTGTCTCTCTCTCTGTCTCTCTCTCTCTCTCTCTCTCTGTCTCTCTCTCTTCTCTCTCTCTCTCTCTCTCTCTCTCTCTCTCTCTCTCTCTCTCTCTCTCTCTCTCTCTCTCGAAGAAGAAGAAGAAGAAGAAGAAGAAGAAGAAGAAGAAGAAGAAGAAGAAGAAGAAGAAGAAGAAGAAGAAGAAGAAGAAGAAGAAGAAGAAGAAGAAGAAGAAGAAGAAGAAGAAGAAGAAGAAGAAGAATATGAGAGCTATACTACTCGCCCTGGCGTCGGCGTCTACGTCACACCTTGGTTAAGGTTTTACATGCAAGTACCTAAATACTACATGTATTGCATTGAAGCTTTCTACACGCCTACCCAACGATCACACCTATGTAGATTATTTACTAAGAAATTCTGGTTAAAGTTTTGCGTGCAACTACATTTAGAGTCCATATCTCAGTATTTACTTGATGCGTTGCATTGACACTTTCTACAACCCTACCCAACTATCACACCTATGTATATTATTATGTTAAATAACTCTATAATGCAAATTATCACTCTTTAAGAAATTGTGGTTAATGTTTTGCATGCAACTACGTTCGAGTCCATTATCTCAGTAACTTAAATAAGCGGAGAAATAGTCGAGCGCACTGTCCTCCGACAGCTCTTGTTAGATCGATTCTTGCTATTCTGATAATTTTTTGTCCATCGTTAACTTTTAGCTTTAAACATCATCTCCGGCTTAACCACAGGACCAATTTCAACCATACTTCACAGGAATGTTCCTTTGGTGGCCCTCTTTCAAAAATGTTCAAAGACTTTAGTTCCATTGAGAACTTTGGTTGCCACGGCAACAAATAAAGGATAAATTAACCAAAACTTAAAAAATCTTCTTGTCTGAAAGTAATCTCAAGGCCCATGCCTTTTTATATTTGGTATGTAGCATTATTTAGTGGACCTCTACCAAGATTGTTAAAATTATAGCCCTGGGGGTAAAAATGACCCCTCCCAGGGGATCACTTGTTTTACATAAGACTTGTATAGAGAAAAAACTTTAAAAAATCTTTTTGTCCAAAAGTAGGAGGCCAAGGCCTTTAATATTTGGTATGAGCTTCATCTAGTGGACCTCTACCAAGATTGTTCAAATTATAGCCCTGGGGTCAAAATTGACCCTCCCTTGGTGTCTCTTTTTTTTAAAAAATAGACTCGTATAGGGGAAAAAAATCTTCTTGTCTAAAAGTAGAAGGCTAAGGCCTTTGATATTTGGTAAGTAGCTTCATCTAGTGGACCTTTACCAAGATTGTTTAAATTATAGCCCTGGGGTCAAAAATGGCCCCTTCCTTAGGGTCACTGGTTTAAAATAGACTTGTATAGGGAAAAAGCTTTAAAAATCTTCTTGTCTGAAAGTAGAAGGCCCATGCCTTTGATATTTGATATTAGCTTCGTCTAGTCGACCTCTACCAAGATTGTTCAAATTATAGCCCTGGGCTCCCCAGTTATCACAAATGGATTTTAAAAGATCATATAAAATGTGTACATATTAGCTGATCAACTGTTAAGATGGATTGTAACTGCACTATGTGCTTCAGAAAGATAATGTATGAGGTACAGTCCTTATTGTTATTAGTCGCCGGGCAGAAGCCCGCGACTTCTATTTTTAATAGCTTTTTGGAAATGACATGGGGGAGAGTTATTATTAGAAAAAAACAAATTTAAATGTCTTGAACATATTACAATTGTGATTATGACACATCTAAAATGAAATAAATAATCCGATGTTTTAAGTATTTGCAGTTACCTTATTTTGACTCGCAATTGTGTTTTTTTGTCTTATTTACGAAGACAAAAGAATCCCTGCTAGACATGCTGCAGACTGTTATGTGTCAATATCGAGATAAAAATCACGTCGAATTCTCCTTTTAGTAGCAATATTAACTTACTGAATGTTATTTTCATGTTCAAAGAGATGTCTTGATTTATGAAGAATTCATTTAATAATGTTAATCCATGAATATCTAAAATAGGAACTGTTTCGAAGCTAAATATGTTGATCAAGTGACTACCGAATACGGACTGTGTAGATAAATCTCCTTTGCAGAGAGCCGTTCTTTACACTCACTTACAAATAGTTAATTATAGGTGATTTAAAATATTTATTTGGTTCGAAACAAATGACGAAAAGAACAAACTGAGATAAGACTGGTTTTAATACAAAAATTACTTTGAATGAACACTCTCTGCCTATAAAGAGAGTGTAAAAAACGACAATTATGCAAAGATTACTAAGAATCAAATCGGGTCTTATTTCGTCCTTGACAAATTTAAATGTGTTATTAAATTCCCTACACGCATTTTGCTTGCGATATGCATATTGTTATGCTTCAATGACACATTTAGGGCGCTCATCATTATATAATTTTAAAACATAAGTAGACTAATGATTGGGAAGATTACTCATTTCCTGTTTATGATCAATAATTAGTTGGCTGTGTATATGCATGGTCAACCAGAGACATATAAACATGTATATATATGTTTATATGTCAATGGGCCAACCTACCTTAGAATGGAGATTGATCATAAACAATGAAATTCTGTGAAGGACATTCACTTCGTTGACAAAAAAATGCAAGTTATGATACATTTTCACTTGACCCCACCCCTGATGTTCCAATATGCCCTTTAGTTGATAAGTGTTCATCTACTATAATGTAAGTGTTATGCATAACTGCAGTATGGATTTCCGGCAACATTGATGTGTTACATCTACTTTATCTTGTCTTCTTTCTTAAACAAATGCAATGTGCATGTCCTGAGAACACAGCCCACAGTCAGAGTTATGGGACTTGTCCTGCAAGGTCATTTGATGATGTCCAATAAGTGAGTGAAGTTTCAAAATTTAACCAAAGTTGCAACGCCAACGCCGACGCACAAGTGACTGTTATAGCTCTCATATTCTTCGAATAGTCGAGCTAAAAAAACTACTAAGTTTTAAAGCAAGTTTAAAACAAACAAAAAACATGATCAAATGCAATTATTAATTACATTTTCAAAATAATTCGTTAACAGTACTTTCAGTACTTTGATTTCTTTAACAAATGCAATGTGCATGCCCTGAGAACACAGCCCACAGTCATATACCGGTCAGACAAACATCTTGGCAATTTAATCACCTTATCAAGAAAATTAATAGTCTAATGACCCATGGGTAATTGATGCTGGCATTTAATAGCCTAAAAGCTAACTGTTTATCGTTTGCAGATTTGAGAAAAATTTCACCCATAATGTGGGAGACTGAGTGCAAGTTATGTGATAAATATAAATACGGAATATTACGTTGCGGGAGCGATAAAAGTGTTTGTATTGCACTACAAGTAGCGTGGAAAAATCAATTTCTTACGAGACCGAAGTTCGAGTAAGATATGGATTTTCCCACGCTATGAGTCGTGCAATACGAACACATTGCTCCCTCAACGTAATTTTCCTTTTATTATATACCTACGATCTAAGAAGAGCAAAATAATAATAATATATACAGATTCAATATATGTTTTATTGAGGATACAATTTTGTAATCTTGAAATGAAAAGATGAATTGCGGATGAATATATACTACAATACTAAGGCCACGTACCTAGAAAGTATGCCCAATAACATCATCAAATTAAATTTCCATTGTTTTGTGGTGGAAAATAACAACATAATCTTTATTTGCGGGTGTTATTAAATTTGACGCTAGGTTTTCGATACATACAATAGAATCAATTTTCAATCTGCATGTATTTCCACTGGAAAAATGTACAGGCATATAATAAATATATATACATCTATCTATATGCCAATATGTACACTCTTACCTATTTTATTCCCTTATATAGGCGACGTTTGAAATGTCTTCAGCAGACGATATTTAAAACATCGTGTGAAATTAGCACAAGTTTAACGTTTGCATCAGTCATATTACCAGGTAGTGACGTTTCGAAGGATCCAGGTAAACACGGCCAAGGATACGTCATTCCCGCCAAAATGTTGAAACAGGCGCACATAGGGATGCCTTATCCCTAATCAATGCATTAACCTTTCCCACATATAGACGCTTTCTGACGGCTCTGCAGCAGACGACTTTTAAAAAACATTGTGACAAAGAGGGAAATTGCTCAAAACGAGCGATTTTCCTTTATGTCACAATGTTTTCAACTATTTTAATAATAATCAATTTAAAGAGATTTTAGCATATTTTGTCTAGAAATGTTCAAAGTCGTCTGCTGCATAATTGTCGTATGTGGGGAAAAGGTTGATTATGTTTACAATACTTATATTCTAGTAGAATTCAGATGAACCTAACAGAAAGGTTGTTTTGTAGTTGTTAGTTGTTACTTCGTTAGGCTAACAAACCAATCGGCCAATGTGTGTCAACATCAACTTATTTTGGGCACAGTATTATAGATTGATCTGTATAGATTGTATAATATTATATTTTATAGTTGTTTTAAAACACCGAGGGCATAGTGGTTATAGGTTTATCTGTATAGATTGTATAATATTATATTTCATAGTTGTTTTACAATCCCGGTGTTTATAGGTACATATGTATAGAGTGTTTAATATTATATTTCATAGTTGTATTACAACCCCTGGGGCATAGTGGTTATAGGTGTATCTGTATAAATTGTATAATATTATATTTCATAGTTGTATTACAACCCGGGGGCATAGTGCTTAGAGCAGCCGTCTCGAGAGCAGGAGACCAGGGTTCGATCTCCTAAATACTGTCATGCGCTTTCCTCATGGACGTCCAGGGTTGTGGGATAGCATTACGGTTGATGTTATAATAATGTTAACAGTTTTTCCTAGCACTGTACCAAAGACTACAACTCTACGCGCTATGTTAAAGCAAATAAGGTATAAGGGGCAGCACCCTATATCAGAATACATATTGTAAATGCGTCCCAAAATACAATGTAGTGCCATAGCTATGTTTAGTGAAACCACATAAAACAAATCTGCAGCTGAAGATTTTGAAAACATCTAAGACTAAATTAAAGTAAATTAAAGTATAATTATTGAACAGTATAGTAAGTACAATTTCCTTTTTTGACACACTGTTCTCAAAAGTTGTCTTCCGCAGATACGTTCAAACGCGCCTATATGTTGGATAATCATTACAAGATACGTATTCATTTGCATTAAGATCAATGGCGCGACCGTGTCACGTAAAATGTTAACGTGGTACGTATTCATTTGCATTCAGAACAATGGCGCGACCGTGTCACGTAAAATGTTAACGTGGTACGTATTCATTTGTGTTCAGAACAATGGCGCGACCGTGTCACGTAAAATGTTAACGTGGTACGTATTCATTTGTGTTCTGATCAATGGCGCGACCGTGTCACGTAAAATGTTAACGTGGTACGTATTCATTTGCATTCAGATCAATTGCGCGACCGTGTCACGTAAAATGTTAACGTGGTACGTATTCATTTGCGTTCAGATCAATGGCGCGACCGTGTCACGTAACATGTTAACGTGGTACGTATTCATTTGCGTTCAGATCAATGGCGCGACTGGTCACGTAAAATGTTAATGTGGTACGTATTCATTTGTGTTCTGATCAATGGCGTGACCGTGTCACGTAAAATGTTAACGTGGTACGTATTCATTTGTGTTCTGATCAATGGCGCGACCGTGTCACATAAAATGTTAATAACGTGGTACGTATTCATTTGTGTTCTGATCAATGGCGCGACCGTGTCACGTAAAATGTTAATGTGGTACGTATTCATTTGTGTTCTGATAAATGGCGCGACCGTGTCACATAAAATGTTAAAAACGTGGTAAGTATACATTTGTGTTCTGATCAATGGCGCGACCGTGTCACGTAACATGTTAACGTGGTACGTATTCATTTGCATTCAGATCAATGGCGCGACCGTGTCACGTAAAATGTTAACGTGGTACGTATTAATTTGCATTCAGATCAATGGCGCGACCGTGTCACGTAAAATGTTAACGTGGTACGTATTCATTTGCATTCAGATCAAAGGCGCGACCGTGTCAGGTAAAATGTTAACGTGGTACGTGTTCATTTGCATTCAGATCAATTGCGCGACCGTGTCACGTAAAATGTTAACGTGGTACGTATTCATTTGTGTTCTGATCAATGGCGCGACCGTGTCACATAAAATGTTAATAACGTTGTAAGTATTCATTTGTGTTCTGATCAATGGCGCGACCGTGTCACGTAAAATATTAACGTGGTACGTATTCATTTGCATTCAGATCAATGGCACGACCGTGTCACGTAAAATGTTAACGTGGTACGTATTCATTTGCATTCAGATCCATGGCGCGACCGTGTCACGTAAAATGTTAACGTGGTACGTATTCATTTGTGTTCTGATAAATGGCGCGACCGTGTCACGTAAAATGTTAACGTGGTACGTATTCATTTGCATTCAGATCAATGGCGCGACCGTGTCACGTAAAATGTTAACGTGGTACGTATTCATTTGTGTTCTGATAAATGGCGCGACCGTGTCACGTAAAATGTTAACGTGGTACGTATTCATTTGCATTCAGATCAATGGCGCGACCGTGTCACGTAAAATGTTAACGTGGTACGTACTCATTTGTGTTCAGAACAATAGCGCGACCTTGTCACGTAAAATGTTAACGTGGTACGTATTCATTTGTGTTCTGATCAATGGCGCGACCGTGTCACGTAAAATGTTAACGTGGTACGCATTCATTTGTGTTCAGATCAATGTATCGACCGTGTCACGTAAAATGTTCACGTGATACGTATTCATTTGTGTTCAGATCAATGTATCGACCTTTTCACGTAAAATGTTAACGTGGTATGTATTCATTTCTGTGCAGAACAATGGCGCGACCGTGTCACGTAAATGTTAACGTGGTACGTATTCATTTGCATTCAGATCAATGGCCCGACCTTGTCACGTAAAATGTTAACGTGGTATGTATTCATTTGTGTTCTGATCAATGGCGCGACCGTGTCACGTAAAATGTTAACGTGGTACGTATTCATTTGCATTCAGATCAATGGCGCGACCGTGTCACGTAAAATGTTAACGTGGTACGTATTCATTTGTGTTCTGATCAATGGCGCGACCGTGTCACGTAAAATGTTAACGTGGTATGTATTCATTTGTGTTCTGATCAATGGCGCGACCGTGTCAAGTAAAATGTTAACGTGGTACGTATTCATTTGTGCTCTGATCAATGGCGCGACCGTGTCACGTAAAATGTTAACGTGGTATGTATTCATTTGTGTTCTGATCAATAGCGCGACCGTGTCACGTAAAATGTTAACGTGGTACGTATTTATTTGTGTTCTGATCAGTGTCGACCATGTCACGTAAAATGTTAACGTGGTAGGTATTCATTTGTGTTCAGATCAATGGCGACCGTGTCATGTAAAATATGATGACATGTTCAAACACATTCTAGAGTAACACACTCGATTGTTTAGTAAACATTCCAGTATCTATTAGCTGATATTATTATGTTATGTTTAAGTCAATCTCAAAAGTTGACAGTCAAAGGTATAAATACCTCAACTCTTTCTCACATTAACACGCCTCTATTATAGACGCATTTTGGAAAAAAAGTGCCAAAGAAGAAAGACATTGATCGTAATGAGAAATTACTCATTTTGGCACAATAACCCTATCCTATAATTAAACTTTTAATAATAAAGAGTTCCATCAGTTTTGTCGATTAGTTAACAAAGTCTGCTGCAGTTGTTGCATGTGGGAAAGATATTTTTACATTCTCCAACATCTAGACGCTTTCTTAAGGTTCTGCGACAGACGACTTTTGAAAACAATGTGACACTGTTTTCATTTTTTTTCAATTATTATGTCTTCATTTATGCATATATCATCCATATTTTTGCTCACATAATTTCAAAGACGTCTGTAGCAGATATGATTTATGTAGAAGAGGGTTAGGAAACCATATGGAAATTGTTTAAGTACGTTCGTTCTTGTCAACACTGTTGTAAAAATAAATCGTCCTCAATAACCCGAAATGTATATCAAGAAGGATTCAAACGATATATTCGCTTGAAAGGTTTGGCGTTTCGGTACAATTAGTAGAAATAACTGAAAACTATTGGATAGAGTTTAAAACATTATATCAAAAGGAGAAATTATTAATTTAGAATATTGTTTTCCCTTTGCCACACTGTTTTCTAACTTGATATAATGCAGATGCGTCAAAATGCTTCTGTATGTGGGAAAGGGTTCATAGAATATATCATCCATGTCCCGGGAAGACGGGATCGAGATGCCTTTGTACATGGAAGTGAAACAGTGTGGGCTGCACATCTAGGTGACATTACACTATTCGGTTCTGTCAGTAAAAGCCTCGTTTATTTACACAATATTTTAACATAGCTTATACATACATGTATATTCACATGAAAACTAATAATAGAAATGTGTATTTTTAAAACTAGATTGATACTAAAGTATTTATTTGAAAAATCAAAGAAATTTCAAAACATTGCATATTGGCTTAGTACGTATAGCACTACAAGATAATTATATGACTAAAACAAGATTGTTAACAAGGGAAATCATGATTGGACAAATTCGACACACGGACTGATCTCATTCTAAACTGGTCGGAATTGCCTCGAAGTTTTTATTTTTCCTGAGGCACCATCTAAAGAGGACATTCTGTCTCATTAAAAATAAATATGACGGGCCGTTCTGAAGTCAGCACGCACAGTTGGTTATAGCATAGTGGTAAATGAGAGAGAATGGGATATATATAAATTTAAATCTTAAAATGCCCAATTTCAACTTCAATTAAATTTCTGTCTTATCATTTTCCCATACCAGTCCGATTACCTGTCTCTTTTCAGAATATATGGAAATGTGTTATATGGAAGCAATAGAACATAGATATAAATAGCATTTTAAATGAGAACCTATATTTAACACTGTATTTGAATCGCAAACCTTACACAGTTAACAATTGCAAGAAAATAGCAGCGGAATTGTATGTGTATCCCTATTGTTTTCCTGTTGTAATAACTATTATCAGATTATCCTAACTATCCTAATCAACCAATCAATTTACAATTTTTTCCCAGCACTCAACCAGCACTAGGTGTGTTATGTTTATCTGATAACAACCCAGCACAATGGCCAGAGCGGTTGTACTAGCAATATGTTTTGAAAAGCGACCCGAATATATGCTTCAACCATTCCCATGCTGATGGCCGTATTCGTTAAATAGGCTGAAAGTTTAATATTACATACAGTTAGAAATACTGTGGCACATGGACATCTGCTCTTCGTCAGCAGCCTTTCGGATGCCACAATATTTGTTTAAAATCTGCCACCGAGGATGCGTCAAAAAGCCTCTGCATATAGGAAATGGTTAAACTAAACTGTCCCAAGCGAAACTCAAGCAATGGGCTCTGCGACACCCTTTGCAAGCAAAGGACCGCCCTTGTTAAGATATAGTGGTGGCCAAACAACAAAATCGATAGTGGTTCCTGATCTGGAATAGGGTTTGAGTAGATCCCTGTTGAAATTACTTCGTTTCGTGAATTTCACACAGTCGTCCACGTAGACCGGAGGAGTCTGCAGTACCATGTACCAGGATAGCTCTAAACATCGTTTAACAAATGGTAACAGGTTTCTGTCTGTGATGTTATGTCCTTCTTGGTCGAAGTATTCCTAAATTTGAATACATTTAGTTGGATTACCAAAAAGTCACGAACGTTTTCACCACATCAACCATATACATTTTACGACATTCAAAGACTCCAATATCTAGGGCTTGGCGTGAAACGGTTGTAACTAAATTTGCTATTTTTTTACCAAGGTTAATCACCTCGCCATGAAGTATAAATAAGCGTTAAACCATTTTATTTGGTAAACAATGGAAATTTGGGTGCCATTGCTCGTTCTGAGCAATGGCATCTAAATTTGCATTGTTTACAAAGGGGTCAAAATTGCCCCTAAACCAGGGTTTTCAAAATACGTTTTAGTTACAACTGTTTCACGCCAAGCCCTCGATATGTCTGTGCATTTTTTTTTTTTTTTTGCGAAATTCAGTTTAAATTCATATTAACACGTACCAAATTGAATGTCCGACATTAAGCTTCCATTATTTACACTGTCTTAGTATGTGTTTAAATGATCATTTAACGAAGTAGTACTTTATTAAATTACTATTTTGAACCAATTGACACTTCCCTTATATCATTGTGGCTCAATCACCTATCAGTTTAGCCTATTGGTAGAACACGAACGACGTATATCACAATGACATTTGTCAAAAATTAGAAATAACGTTAGACAAGCTAGGATTCGAATCTATGACCCCCTTTACGCCATCTCTTGTCATTACCGAAATGCCTATCGCAAACAGACACATTATTAACCAAACTATTTATGAACTTTTTCCAAGGAGCATGAGATTATTGCCTCATTTTAGCGGATCAATTATATATTTGTTGATGTTAAGCATATTTCTACAGCTATCAAAATAAGTTTTATTTAAGATCAACGTAATAAGCGATCTCAAAGCAGTTAGGAATATTTACATTGATAACTGTATTCTTTGACATAACACATGTCTGGCGTCGTAGCTCGTTCAACGTGACATGTGGTATACCGTCGAGGCCCGGCAAGCGCATTCTCTCCTGAAGAAAAAGTATGCAGTTTGGTTCTTCTAGCAATTGGTAAATTAATTGTAAACGTTGTAAACATTCAGATTTGTTCGCTCTTCAAAAGTAACTTTAAATGTTTACGTTAGAATACAAAGCTCAATTAGAATTAACACTTTCCCATCAGCAGTTAATCTTCAGTAGACGACTTTGAAATATTCATGTCTGAAATTTGAAAAGTCTCTGAAATAATACTATAAGTAGGCTTTATCTTTGTTTTATTTATTATGAACAATTCTCCTTTTTGTCAGAATGTTTCTAAGAGGTGTCTGGTGCGAATATGTCAAAATAAATGCGTCTGCATAAGGGGAAAATATTTAACAGAGGGACTAGATATGTATTAACATCATTTGACAGAAAAACTATTTACATGTAATAAATGAGACAAATTGAAGTACAAACATTATACGAGTTTTCAGATTCAAACGAAACCAGGGCCTTCGTAACTTTCGCAATCTGTACTTCCGATTGACTGACACTAAAAAGCATAGCACTTCTGAAATAAAATTTTAATATTTCTTTTAATGGATTATTATAGTTATTATTTGACATTCTTTGAAGGTTAAGTCGAGATTTTTACTATAACTTGAACAATAAATTTAGCTTTTCAACAATCAATATACTGATAACTATCTTTATTCATACGGACATGTTGCTTTAAAAGGAAATACAAATGTATGGATGATATGTCTTGGTTTCAATGCAAGTTTATCGTTTCACACATACACACACTTTCCGACGGCATTGCGTTTTCCTTTAACCTTTATGTTTTTAACTCAATTTAATAATTA
This sequence comes from Serripes groenlandicus, assembly GCA_031761405.1. Taxonomy (NCBI): domain Eukaryota; kingdom Metazoa; phylum Mollusca; class Bivalvia; order Cardiida; family Cardiidae; genus Serripes; species Serripes groenlandicus. The sequence goes on from JASEVX010000006.1 coordinate 67,527,405, forward strand.
AACTCTCATTTATGGAGACTTTCACGTTTTTTGCTAATATGCTTTTATAACGGTCTGCTGTGCTGCAGATTTGTTGTGTGTGAGAAAATTGAACATTGCTTGGAGGTGAGGCTAGCAGAACAAAATTATTGATACATTGGACTCGCGACAACTCGAAGCCAAAAGAGAAACATAAATTACTTCGACTTATTGACGTGCTCGAGGGTTAACTTTGAGTCTTTCTGAAAGAAATTTTGTTATAGTATTTTCAACCCCGTAAATCATTTATACTTAGACGTTTCTTTGAAAAAGCAAGCCGACGGCAAAATCATATCGAAAAAAACGTGCAGCAGCTGCGATTCTTATTGCTGACAGATCAGTTCCAGGAATAGGTTCGAGATAAACGATATATTCGATTTATCACATGAGCGTGTTATCGAGAATCCATTGTATGTCGTCTGCAGATACTTATATGACAATATAACATTTACTCACACAATAAGAACTGCTGGTGAGATTGTACGTGTGTAGAGACAATAACGAGTGTTCGCAGTTCGAAAATGAATCAAATGTAAATAACACATATGTCACTTTGATCAAATTTTATTTCAGGTCGTTCGTTCGTTCGTTCGTACATATCTCTGCAACAAGATCCCGTTTTCACTGATGTTGCCTTAAAACAACACTTTCAAAATCACCTTTAATATGTCGAACAATGTCTGTATAGTTTCTTTGTCGCTGTTACCCCTCTGACACAAGACCTGGAAACCATCCGTCCATTCGTCATCATACAGCTGGTTGAATTTCTCGGCAATCACGGTTGGCCTCCATGGATCCCCGAGATCTGCTATAGCTGGATTATTATCCTTCAGCTGGGCGGAGAACGCTTCGCTGAGTCTGACAATTAGGAAAATGATTCATGTAGTTAGTCAATACCTTTATATGATGTACATGTATATACATATAGTAAGTCAATACTTTTATATGATGTACATGTATAAATATGTACTAAGTCAAGACGTTTATATGATGTACATGTATATACATGGAGTAAGTCAAGACTTGTATATGATGTACATGTATATACATGTAGTAAGTCAAGACTTGTATATGATGTACATGTATATACATGAAGAAAGTGAAGACTTGTATATGATGTACATGTATATACATGTAGTAAGTCAAGACTTGTATATGATGTACATGTATATACATGGATGAAGTCAAGACTTGTATATGATGTACATGTATATACATGTAGTAAGTCAAGACTTGTATATGATGTACATGTATATACATGGAGAAAGTCAATACCTTTATATGATGTGCATGTATATACATGTAGTAAGTCAAGACTTGTATATGATGTACATGTATATACATGGAGTAAGTCAAGACTTGTATATGATGTACATGTATATACATGTAGTAAGTCAAGACCTTTATATGATGTACATGTATATACATGGAGTAAGTCAAGACTTTTATACGATGTACATGTATAAACATGAAGTATGTCAAGCCTTGTATATGATGTACATGTATATACATGGAGTAAGTCAAGACTTTTATATGATGTACATGTATATACATGGAGAAAGGCAATACCTTTATATGATGTACATGTATATACTTGTAGTACGTCAAGACGTTTATATGATGAATATGTATATACATGTAGTAAGTGAATACTTGTATATGATGTACATGTATTTACATGTAGAAAGTGAATACTTGTATATGATGTACATGTATATACATGGAGTAAGTCAATACTTGTATATGATGTACATGTATATACATGGAGAAAGTCAATACCTTTATATGATGTACATATATACATACATGGAGAAAGTGAATACATTTATATGATGTACATATATACATACATGGAGAAAGTGAATACTTGTATATGATGTACATATATACATACATGGAGTAAGTCAATACTTTTAAATGATGTCCATGTATATACATGTAGTAAGTCAATACTTTTATATGATGTACATGTATAAACATGTAGTAAGACAATACTTTTATATGATGTATATGTATATACATGTAGTACGTCAAGACTTGTATATGATATACATGTAGTAAATCAATACTTTTATATGATGTATATGTATATACATGTAGTACGTCTATACTTTTATATGATATACATGTATATACATGAAGTAAGTCAAGACCTTTATATGATATACATGTAGTACGTGAATAATTTTATATGATGTACATGTATATACATGTTGTAAGTGAATACTTGTATATGATGTACATGTATATACATGTAGTAAGTGAATACTTGTATATGATGTACATGTATATACATGGAGTAAGTCAATACTTTTAAATGATGTCCATGTATATGCATGTAGTTGCATGTAGTAAGTCAATACTTTTATATGATGTACATGTATAAACATGTAGTAAGTCAATACTTTTATATGATGTATATGTATATACATGTAGTAATTCAAGACTTTTATATGATGTACATGTATATACATGTAGTAAGTGAATACTTGTATATGATGTACATGTATATACATGGAGTAAGTCAATACTTGTATATGATGTACATGTATATACATGGAGAAAGTCAATACCTTTATATGATGTACATATATACATACATGGAGAAAGTGAATACTTTTATATGATGTATATATATACCTTATGGAGAAAGTGAATACTTGTATATGATGTACATATATACATACATGGAGAAAGTGAATACTTGTATATGATGTACATATATACATACATGGAGTAAGTCAATACTTTTAAATGATGTCCATGTATATGCATGTAGTAAGTCAATACTTTTATATGATGTACATGTATAAACATGTAGTAAGTCAATACTTTTATATGATGTATATGTATATACATGTAGTAATTCAAGACTTTTATATGATGTACATGTATATACATGTAGTAAGTGAATACTTGTATATGATGTACATGTATATACATGGAGTAAGTCAATACTTGTATATGATGTACATGTATATACATGGAGAAAGTCAATACCTTTATATGATGTACATATATACATACATGGAGAAAGTGAATACTTTTATATGATGTATATATATACCTTATGGAGAAAGTGAATACTTGTATATGATGTACATATATACATACATGGAGAAAGTGAATACTTGTATATGATGTACATATATACATACATGGAGTAAGTCAATACTTTTAAATGATGTCCATGTATATGCATGTAGTAAGTCAATACTTTTATATGATGTACATGTATAAACATGTAGTAAGTCAATACTTTTATATGATGTATATGTATATACATGTAGAACGTCAATACTTTTATATGATGTATATACATGTAGTAAGTCAATACTTTTATATGATGTATATGTATATACATGTAGTACGTCTAGACTTTTATATGATGTACATGTATATACATGAAGTAAGTCAAGACCTTTATTTGATGTATATTTGTTACAGCGAAACTGTGAATCTAGGAAAGTTTCACTAATTCGTAAACATTTCAGGTAATTTGTGAAAAGACCAATTCACTTAAGGAATTCGTGAAATGAACAATTCACTTTAGGAATTCGTGAAAAGCCTTAATAGTTTAGGAATTTCGCGAAATAACTGGAAAATTATTTCAGTTATTTCACGAAATTTCTGAATTATACCCAAAATAAAATAATTTACAACTTAATCATTCAATATTGACGTTATGCATAATTTTGAACATGTGTTACTTAATATTAGGAACAAATGTACAAATTATACAGCTTCTCTGGACGGTATGATAGGGATTTGATTCTTTGTCCCATATTTTAGGATCTCCTCCGTAATTCCTAGGTGAATTAGATATTGCACGAATTTCCTGATTTGTTCTGGAATTTCGTGAAAATCTTAGTTACACAGTTTGACTGTAACATATGTACATGTATGGAGTAAGTGAATACCGTAATATGATTCACATAGTAAGTAAATACCTTAATACGACTCCCACAGTGAGTTATGCCCCTTAAATAATTCACATAGTAAATCAAGAACTTTCTATGATTCACATAATAAATCAAGAACGTTCTATGATTCATATATTAAATCAATAACTTTCTATGATTCAGATAGTAGGTAAATACATTTAATTGATTCACATAGTGTGTAACGGCATTTATATTGATTCACATAGTAAGTCAAGTTCTTCATATGATTAAAAAATAATAAGTCAAGAACTTTATATGCTCCTCATTTTAAGTCAAGACCTTCATTTGTTGCACAAAGTAAGCCAAGTTATTTATAAGAGTACAAAGTAAGTCAAGAACATCATAGTGCATCGTATGCATGATTTCTTATTAATATTTACCACGACATCCTCCCGAATCATGCCCTGCCATGGCATGACAAATAAAGGGGAGAAAATACAAATAACGATTGATTTGATACCTTGCGTAATAATTATCTTCTTAAGCTATTTTGTTTAACTAAATGTTTAACCTTTCTTTAACTTTAATATGGATTAATATTAATCCAAACGAAAATATTTCCCCGAAAAAGTTGAGAAAGTGACAACACGAATGAATTAAAAATTAACTGGTAAATTATATATTTATGATAATAATATAATGAAATGTTCTATTCTGTGCTGTTCTTTAATGATATGAAGAATTAGGGGCTAACCTTTTTTGGATCGCATCCTTCTCTTGTGCGAGTTTCTTCATTTCTTCAGTCAAACTATGAACTTTCTGTTGTAAATCCTCAATGTGTCTGTTCATCTTGTCGTGCTTATCATTATTGGATTGATCTCTGAAAAATAGCAAGAAGGAAATCTCACATCAATTTATATCAAACTATTTTATCTTTTGTTTCACTGATCCATAGCTGTTATGTACTACTTGATTTCGTAACTTGCGTCGTGACTGTACCATTAGCTTGTCAAAGCCTAGGGAGAACGTTATGTCCCGCAAGTAAGCTCAAAACCGAAATTGACACGTTGGATGTAAGGCAATAATAGTGAAATGTGAACAATGAAATCCAGATTAAGTTTTTATTTTCAGCGTTTCACCATTCCATATGAAATATCGTTCCTTGTCATGAATTGAAGTATACATTTTAAACTTTTGTAGATCAATATAAATTTGGTCGAACACATTTAAACCAAAAATAAATCAAAGGTTCGCCTGAAACTTGGCATACTTGTACTAACTGCGTGCGTCTGGTCTGATTATTTAAGTTCGTATTGGTTTCACGAATATGTGAATTTTAAAGTTATATTGGTAGTTACATGTACTAGTGAGGCTACAATTTCAGTTTGATGTCAGAATATTGTTTTAGGTCTTTATAATATATAGTCTGACAATATGTACATTCTTGTGAGACTTTGCGTACATTGAGTTTTCTTTATTCGCATTTACATCAAGACCCATAATCGCAAGACTCTGCATACATATATCAAACAAAATATAAATGCTTTTAATGGAAAGCTTTCTTTATTTCAAAAGAATGTTTTATGGACGTGTTGCTTGTACATCCTCAATCACAATACGGCCCCAATCAATGTATCTGATATAGTAGCGAACCAACCCACCTCCGCTGGTTTGTATATCCGTGGAGTTGCTCCTTAGTTGCTTTTATTTCTTGAAGTAGTTTATCATTTTCCTGCTGGAGTTTTTTAATATAAGCAGCACTTTTCACCTCACTGTGAATAAAATATCAATTGTATATATCAATTTAAGATGTATACGTTTCATGGTAGCATATACACATAACACTGATTTGTGAAAATTTAAATACGATTTGAAATTTCAATCCTATTACATGTACCTACCAACAAAATATTATATCAACTGAATAAATATATATCTCTAATATATCTATAGGTGCTACCTATTTACGAAAAAAACGCAAGATAATTATAAACAAAAATTTAAGAGCATATTTTGGCCATAAATAAGGATTTATAAGTAATTGACTAGACAATAATAATGTTAATGGCATGTGTCTTGCATTATCAAAACATATTTGCAATTCTTATTGCTGTCGTCTATTATTACGAACAGAAAATAATAAAGTAAAGACTTTCAGAAAATCAAGGAATACATTTATAATGAACGAGGCTAAAACATGAGGGCCAAGATGATCCTTAATCGATCACCTACATTAAAGAAACAAATAGATCAGCCCTTTTCTGATGCCACCTGGCGACTGCCTTTTTCAAGCAGTCAATATGACTGGAACAAATTATGTAAGGGGTCACATTTCTGCTAAACCCTTTCCCCATTAGAGACGGTTTCTGAGGCCTATGATTTAGGAAAAGATTGTCGCAACAAGAACAATTGCTCCTTATGAGAAAGTTATCCTTTTTCCACAATGTTTGATAAATAATTATACTTTGAATGATTGAGTCAATAGCTTATGTATAGGAATTTGGGGTCTTCATGTACCACTTTTTTGCGGGAAACGACGTCGCTCCATTGACGTTACGCCAAGATGAAGTGTAACGGAAATGACGTCACGTCCTTCTTTGGCTACGATACAGTCAAAATTTAGTTTCGGGCGTAGAAGGCTAATGCTGTCGTTTTTTGACATATTTCTTATAGATTTCCATTTATTTTTAACTTTTCGTACAAATGTTAATTCCAGCACTTTTATGATCTTAAATATCGATTTTAAAAAAATTGATTAAAAAGACGACAGTAATTTTCAATCCGTGTTTTTCTGCTCATTTTATACATACCCAAAATACCGATTTTAAAAAAAAATGATTAAAAAGCCGACAATAATTTTCAATCTGTGTTTTACGTCTGCTTTTTATACATATCCAAAATGGCGGCCCCCATGGATTTTTTCAGTTTCATTTCAGAAAGCTTCATGGGTTATTGAAAAAAAAAAAAAAAAAAAAAAAAAAAAAAAAAAAAAAAAAAATTTCACGCCCGTTAACTATAAGCGAAAAAACCCATTCATGGGGTTTTTTCGTATCATTATGTTTTGTAGTAGTAGGTTAGAAACGTTTTAAAACTAAATGTGTTATTTGATTTAAAAGCAATTCTAAAATTAATGATATCTGGGGTGGAGGATTGAAAGTATATGAATTAAGGGCTTTCGTTAAACATTCATCTATTTTGAAATACTTTGATGAACATAAGACACATTTAAAAGATACCAACCTTCTTTTGAAGTCATCTTTTTCTGCTGTTAACGTTCGTATCTCGTTTTGTAAAGCCAATTTTTCGTTAGATTCTACAGCGTTGGTTGCTTGCCTGTTAAATAGAATGTTTGTTGATATATTTTCTTTTAAAACATAAACATACAGGTTAACAATTAGCGGTAGTTGTGTCGATTAAAAACTTAACAGTTTCCACTTTCCCTGTAAGCCTAAATCATTCGACTAAGGGGACTTCACACATCTCTATTGAGGACAATTTCTTTAGCGTATCTTTGTGCAAACCTTCGGGAAATTTCCGGATAATGTCAATCATTCGCTCTGAAAATATTGAACTTTGTTTTTCATTTAGGAGCATAAGTTTAAGTATACCCGGAAGATCTAAATCAATGTAAATCAATGTTAATTTATGTCAACTTTGTTAATTCTTCCGGTCCTCGTTTTGTATCGAGCAATTGACCAAACAATATAATTCATTTTGTATAAATAGACATAGTACAATATGCTGGTCTAGTGCATTGCGTTTTTTTTTTTTAAATGTAGAAATGTATTCTTATTCTATAGATACAATATTTAATTCTGCGGCTTAAGCTCGTTCATGTAGCATATTGAGAGGAACCTACATATCCTAAATGACATCTCATGTAGTGTTTCATATATCCGTATTAAATACATTTTGAATAAATTCAATAAAAGTGTTCAATGTCAAATGATGAAAACCACACATTTTCGCTTCTTCCCTTCGTTGTTGTGGTTCATCTCTATCTGATTTCAGCTGGAACGGTTGATTCTCTTCAATTTGGGTTACGTAAACTGTTTCAACTGACGATTGTCTGAAATAGAAGCCAATAATGTCAACTAAAGGAAAGCAATATCCTTTGTTTTATTGTATGGGCATGCTGGAAAGTTTCGATCTATTTGCAGCAAAAACAAATTAAAAGCAATTTTGCATCGTGGGAAATTGCTCACGATTATCAATTTCTCCTTAGCCACAATTCACCTCTTTTCAATTAACATTCTTTCAATTATAAAGATTTTCCATAGTTGCGCCTTGATGTTTTCGAAAGACATTTTTTTAAAAATGGTTAAAATAAAAATAAATAGATTGCTGAGTTGGAGAGCACGGTTATTGTGTTTTAAATTGATTAACTATTTATTACATAGCCGCTTTACTTAGTTATACGTTTAAAGTGTTTTGAAATATTTCAGTAAAATAAAATCTCAAAAATATCGGATAAACACTTTTACTATATAGTTGAAAGCATATTTGAAAAACATGTTGCTTTTCGTTAGCAATGTTTAAGAAAAGTGCCCACTTCATGTGTTTTTGCAGACGTCTCCATTTGGGATACTGGTTAATTATGAATCATTTATGACAACAGCAACAAGCTTATCGAAAAGTGAAAACTTGATTTTGATAGGATACAAGTTTCCGTTTTACTAAATGTGAGATTAATTGGGGTCATTTTTATTTCAAAATCAGATACACCGAAATCGAAACAGAGAAGGCCGCAACATTGAAAAAGAACATCAGAATTGACAATGTATGAGAGTCATGACAATCAGCAATAGAAGTCCTCAACCGCTTTGCACAAAGAGGGAAGAACCTGTCCTGTTGGAAATACCAGAGCAAGTCTCCGGTCTAGGTCGACATTGTATATATCTATTATTTTCCTTTTTCTTGGGGACCAGTCATTTAAATGAGTCGAGGAAATAGGACAAACTGTATTTTATTTGAGCACCTGTTTTGTTGGCATTATTGTTATACAACTGTTTTGTACTCCGAACACAGTTAGTTTTAACTGATTGCCGGGTTTATATCACCAGGCAATGTATGCATATACGAGCTCGTAAATAAATACTACTACTTCTGAAATTATTGGACAAATAAATATCCAAATAAAAACTAAAATTGACAATTCAATACAAATAAAATCAAATCTGCATTTGTCTGCATACAATGTAAACATACCTGTTTGTTATGCGTCCTTGACTTTTCAATGAGTATACTTTCAAGTGTATACTCATAAACCGTTTATGTATCTTTTCCAGTTGATGACGGGTATGGGGTTTCGTAGAGGCTAGTTCGATACGTGCTGGGTTCTTTAGATTAATGACTGAACCATTTGCTGTAACCTTTAAAAGCACGTCAAGGGATTCAATAATCCATTCCAGCTCTTTATATGAGCTTCTGAAACAGCATTGTTAATATCGTCAATAAATGTACAATATAATTAATTAAACCTCTGTCTGTCTGTCGTCTATCTGTCTGTATGTATGTCTGACTGTCTGTCTGTCTGTCTGTCAGTCTCTGTATGTCTCTCTCTCTCTCTCTCTCTCTCTCTCTCTCTCTCTCTCTCTCTCTCTCTCTCTCTCTCTCTCTCTCTCTCTCTCTCTCTTCTCTCTCTCTCTCTATCTCTCTCTCTCTCTCTACCCTTTTCTATAGGTCAAATTAGGCTAAATACATCTGCGGGCCAGGCTGATCTACAGTACAGTAGCCCCTAAAAAAGCTTTGTTTGCTTAGAAATGGTTGTACATTTGGCCCAAACTGCATTCGATAAGTGACAATGGGTGTAAATTATTTGGTAAATATGTTGAGGATGAACTGGAACTGTTTTATTTGATCATTTTAGGTATTTTGACCTTGTGTGAAAGTGAAAGTAGAGGATGTGGAAACCATTTCCAGCCTAGCTGGATTGTGGTAAAAAGGACGGTCCCTATCTTCACAGAGCGAGTTCTTTCTTGCATAATGCATGACCCCCCGCCCCTATTTTCTATGGGTTATTTTAAAGGTAAGAGGTATCTCTTTTCAATGATAAAGGTGTTCTACCTGGGAAACGCTTAGAAAGTGTGACAAATGAGGGTGAAGATGGTTTGATTAACATGGAAACAAAGAAGGAATTATTTGGTGTATTGTGACCTAAAGCACTTCCGAGTCAAATTATGAAAGGTCACTTGTGTATCGTCTGCAATAATGGACACCTTCTGCAATACAGTACGAGACCGACTACACTCAAATGCATAGTAAATGTAGAAACTGGTTGCCTTGAGTGGACAGGGGCCTCGTGTGGGCATTCAGCTATTAGTTACGGCAGATTGCGGGTTAAATTTCTACATGAGCCCCAATCAAAGATGTTTTATGTGCACAACTTGGCTAAAATGGTTCAGTTGAGGGCCATATTGGGTCCGGACTAATCCATTAGCCACCTGTGCAATAATTCTTTATACTGTTTTACTGGACATTTGAGCGTTGAGCTGTTATTGATAAATTGTCAGAGAAAGACATGCCACTCTCAGGGTAGATGTTTGGGAGGTCATTTTAACCCAGAAAATATCTACCCTGACTGTGTCATACTGACCTAGATGAAAGTTAAACAAAGCTGAAGTTTTCTTAAATATGACCAAATATGGTTATTAACCAGTCATATAGTACAAATATAGCTGTAACATGTGGAAAATGTGTGGTTGGTTGGTAAATGCTTAAGTATGACCTTGACATTCAATCGTTGTTCAATATTTTCACACACACACAATATCCTATCAGTACAATAATACAGTCAATCAATCAATCAGTGCATTATTTATATATAACTATGGTCACTGAGATGGGCTAAGCCCTGAGTATTCAACTTTTGGTCAGTCGTTCCCTTCCTGCAGTGTACCTTTTCATGTAAATTATATTTTCTCACACGTCCCGCATACCTACAAATTTTATGTTTAGTTCTGTATTGTTTACTTTTGGACAAGTTAATAGATATGTGTGTACTAACCAGTTGCTTCACTACAGAGGAACCCCTGGTTATGTCTGCATGGAGCCTACTACATTTTGGGAGGACGGAATTAGCAAAGCCTTTGTTCAACTTATGAATTTGGCCATGAATGCGACAATGAAAATTACGCGCGAATGTGGTCGTTTAGGCACCACTGCTTGATAGGACCTGTTTACGGCTTCACATTTTTGGGTCAATGTTAAAAACCTATTGTTCCCCAAGTTCTCAGTACCTAAGAATAAATTAATGCACCTTGTCAGTTTTTCTTCATCAAGTTTCGATATTCTAAGTCTCACGTTTTGTGGTAGGAAGTATTGTACTTGAGACGTATGACCGGTACAAACGAAACTTTGCTTAGCACATGTAGAACCGCAGTAACCTTTAAAACATAAGACTATTGTTTTAATGATTTCTGGCATTTTTACTCTTATGTGCAGATTTCAGCTCACCCAATCACCTTGCTTTTACTGAGAGTGTATACCTATTTTCCAAGTTCGACTTGTTACATGGAAAGATTGTCTTAGTGAATGGGGCTTTATAAACCTGTCTCTTCATAGAATTAGCAAGATGTCTCAAGTCTTTTAAGCTAATAACAGTGTTCTCCTGACATTTATTTACACCTTTATGACCTTTACTGTCCCCGTCACCAGTACAATGTGTTATTTGTAAATCCTGAGATAGTTGGCGCGCAGCCTTTTCATTCCATTGGTCTTCCTGCCTAATCGGTGTTTCGCCTGTTATGTTTGCCGAGCGATAGCCTGCATGATTAGGGCAGGAAACGTTTGTCCCTTTGTTTCGCAACCGTGATGCCCTTACACATAAGTAGCCATAGTACCGGCTTGAAACGGTGTTGATTCGCTATCGAAAAGAAGGTTATTGTAGCATGTATTTCCCTCTATCCTCACTGACTTAGAGTCTTTCTGACCAAGATTTTTATTATCAGCCTCTAGTGTTTGCCTTATTTCCTTAATACTCTCATTATTCAATTTGGTAAAAGCCTCTGCCACAGAGGTTGCAGTTTTTTGCATACCTGTACTAGTTGGTGCAATTATGTTAGTGAAGTTCAGTATGCGTGTTGCACAATGGTTACTGATTGGTGTCGAGAATAGACCTATTTGAAAGCCAACATGTGCTTTTGCTTTTTGTCTACCTCTTCCCTTATGGTTCCTTTCAACCTCTTCATATAAATTATAGTATATACTAATATATGTACATTTTTTCACAATTAAGCCGTTCGCGCAAGACTAGACCCCACTTTAGGGAATTAGCACTGTCAAAAACCAGAATACCATTACAATTTATGCTCAACTGCGCATGTATCTTTATTTCAGAGTTAAACATCAGTTGCACCTTAGCTGGACAGTACTGTTTATTTGTGTATGAGTTGGGGTGATATGTATTGTTGCGGATAACACCAAACTCATCGATAATACCAGCCACTTTCCCAGATGGCCGCAAGGGACGTACATTTGTTTCCGAACCATCAACATCAAGAATGGTGAATATACCCAAAAGTCTATTAACACGAGCCTCAAAGGCATTTTTAGTACATCTCACATTCTTTTTGTGTACTTTTTCTATACTAAAACCATGTTTTTGACCCCTATTTAAACCTGGCACACCTTTCTAAAAGCCAATTGACTTGCACTGCCTTTTTACGGGCCATCTTTTATTCAATTTCCCCTTCAATTACAATACAAAAGCAACAGAACACAATTATTATAATAACAATGTGTTAGGAAAGATTTTTATTGGAACCTATTTCCTAATACAACACTCTTCAACCCCAGCTAGTCCCTTAATGAGTAGATATTTATGACATATACATGCCACAAATGTGTGCAATAAAGCAGTGTAAAATTTCACACATCAATGCAGTCACCGGTAAAGGTGTCAAAAAAAACTTAATTATGCACCTGGCTGGCCAGTATTGGTATTAAATTGTTTGAAATATATAAATGCTTGTTTCCTAACGAAAATATTGTAGAAAAACATAAAAAAGCCTTTAGAACAGAAGTTTGCTGGAAAAAATAAAAATTGATGTTTTCAAGCTATTTAGACTTCTCTGTTAGTGTTGCATGGCCCAAATCATGTATACATATGAAGTTTGTTCATTTCTATAAACAATTGACACAGTTTAAACTTAATATATAACGCGTTACTTATTGTTTTCATCTAAGACCTATATAATGTGCGATATCCCAAAACTGGCCAGACTCAAGCCGTAAAACCGAGGTTTCGGGTGGTATAGGTAAATTGAATTTTCTTTGAAAATTATTGCCTTACTGTCCTAACTTTGGCTTTTTTGCTTTCACTATAGATAACACTTTGAAAATTATACAAGAAACTCCTCCTTGGAGGCAACCATTTTGTCTTAAAGGTCAAATTACGCTAAATACATCCGTGGGCCAGGCTGATCTACAGTACAGTAGTCCCTAAACAAACTTTACCTAGAGATAGTTGTACATCTGGCCCAGACTGCATTGGATATGTGACAATGGGTGTAAAGTCTTTGTAAATAAGTAGGGGATGAACTGGAACTGTGAAAGTGAAAGTAGAGGATATGGAAACCCATTTTCAGCCTAGCTGGATTGTGGTAAAAAGGACGGACCCCATCTTAACAGAGCGAGTTCTCTCTTGCAAAATGCATGACCCCCCGTTTTCTGTGGATTATTTTAAAGGTAAGAGGTATTTTTTTTAAATTATATATGGTGTTCTACCTTAGAAAGTGTGACAAACTAGGGCTGAAGCTGGTTGATTTACATGGAAACAAAGATGGTATTTATTTGGTGTATTGTGACCTATATCTATATTTCTCTCTCTCTCGCTCTATCTATCGCTCTCGCTCTCTACATATATCTCTCTTTCTCTCGCTCTCTCTTTTTTTTGTCTCTCTCTCTGTCTCTTGCTTTATTTGCCCTCAATATCTCGCTCTCTCTCGTTCTTCTTCTCTCGCTCTCTTTCTCTCTCTCTCTCTCTCTTTCTCTATCTCTCTCTCTCTCTCTCTCTCTCTCTCTTTCTCTATCTCTCTCTCTCTCTCGCTCTCTCTCTCTCTCTCTCTCTCTCTCTCTCTCACATAAATATAAATACTCACTGGTTTGGAAGAGTCTCAAAATAGTCATGTCCATGACTTGGCGTTACATTTCCGCCCTTTGCAACAACGTAGGTTGCATTCATCTTACTATGGATAAAGCAAAAAAATATATATATATATAGACTCTAAAGTTTTTTTCAGTCAGGGGAAATAACACAAGCTTCGAGATAACGAAGAAAATGTGTATCAGATAAGGTTAATCTCCTTGCTTTGGAACATATCAACCATATTATAGTTCACTTCTCGGTATTATAATATTTACACAATTATAGAAGACGTACTTTGAAAAGTACTGGAAGGTAGAAGAGGTTGCTCATGATGAGATTGTCTGCTCTTACAAAAAAAATTCAATTTTATGCAATTATTATTCTTTAATTTATATGATTCGTCCCTATGCTTGCCTATTTATTTTCAAAGTCGTCTGCCGGAGATTTGTTGTATGGGGTAAATAGTTTATATATCTGAAATGAAAACGAATTACCTAATTTCCACCGAAGCATTGCTACATTGAGTCAATAGTGCAGCCTGTAATTTGTTTAGACTGTTGTATATGTCCACAAGTTTAGGGTGAACTGGATAAGTGCTTGTCTTGTCTTTTGTAGCTGGATGTTCAATTTTAATAACGACGCCCCATTTAAACAGAGCGTGAATGATGTCGACAGAATCCAGGATCCATGCTAAAACATTGGTTTCACTGTAAATGAAATCGATAAAGGAACATAATGTTAAAGACAACGTAACATCAACCTAGATTTACGATACATTCTTATAAAAACACATATTTTGAAAATAAGTTTGTGTTCAGAAAAACTTTCAAAGAAATGATTATCAATGTTTTTAAAGTTGTTCTAGTTTAAACAATATGTGTTATAATAAAATGAAAATGGTAGTCATATCTGCGCTTCTTGGTGCTCAGGGTTGCAGGACTAGCATAACGACCGACTAGCTGATGTCAGGATAAACGGACCAGATGTACTGGTAACCTACCTGGGAAACGCCATGTTATATCTGAAACAGTGTTGAAAGTGGTGTAAAACACCCAACAATATTGATGATTCTGGGTTGTGACTCACCATTTGTCTGGATCCATATCTGTGTTCAATTTGAATATATGTGATATTTAAACGCAGTCACTGTGGAACGAAAAGGAAAAGACTATAAGATAACTGAATGTTGATAAGATATCTTATTTTCTTTGTAAACACAAGAAACGACTTGTCGCATGAAGTACATCTGCCGGAGTAAATTAGATCAAATTGAATGTATAAATCCATTCAGACGAACAAATTATAACATACACTTTTTTCTTTATTTCTTAAGAATGTTGGCAAGATTAATGTCTTATGTGAAGTCATTAAATACAACAAATTAATACATAACAAAAATTACAAAACCTTATGAAATGTCCTTATTAACCCTTTCCTACTTAATGACGCATTTGAGCACTTTATCCATTTGCCACAATGTTTTTATCTCCATTCCATAATTGTAGTTTCGGTTTTAAGAGATTTATCACTGTTGTGTACAAATGATCTCAAAATCATCTGCGTCAAAAAAGTTGTATTCGGAAAAGTGAAATGTTGTATTATGGAAAGTTCTTATTAAACTATGATACTGAATTGTTAAGATTCAATAATGAGACAAACACAGACAATTTGAATAAATCGTGTGCTAGCTTGATAAACATAACTCTTTAGGGAAGACTTCATATTCAATAAAGGTTAACGAAATATTATGCTTAAGGAACTGCCATGTACTGTTTCCAGTTCTAATATAAAAACAGAATGCATATACAAATCTACAAACCATTCAATATACTATTAAACTTAACTTGTACCCTGTGTTGTCTGTCTATATCTCCATTGTGTATACAACTATATTTTCGCTCCGGGTAAACAATCAGTAGTGAATAATATTTAGGGCACGTCAAGGACGAGTGTCGAATTCTCGTTAAGGAAGTAATATCTCTTACCTAGTATCGGTCGGGTCATGCCAAAATAAAGTTAACCCTTTCAAACCTGCACTCCTTTTGCCGCATATACAGCAGACTGCTTTTGAAAACATTGTGACAAAAGGAGAAATGGCACGTACTGAGCAAGCTTACCTTTTGCCACAATGCTTGCAATTTCAGTCAATAATCACAATGTCAATTATCGAGATTTGTCATACCAAACTATTTAAAAAAAAAGGATACAGGTTTTGTAATTCTTTCGCGCTCAGGGTGGCGGGGATTTAATTACGACCGATGCATTAGTGTCAGAATAAACCATTTAGTACTGGTAATTTACACAGCATCGGGAAACGCGTGTTATAACTTAAAAACTGGTGAAAATGGCGTAAAGCAGCGTTTAACCGTATGCATCCCATGTCAGAATAGACCATTTAGTGCTGGTTATTTACACAGGAAACGCGTGATATGACAGATAAACTGGTGAAATTGGAGTAAAACAGCGTTTAACAGTATACATCCCGTGTCAATTAGAATAAAGTATCTGCAATAAAGAGATTGTATCTACATAGCATTTATAAAAGCAATGAATTCTTAACAATACAAGACATGTAAACACGTTAATAAGGAACAGATAGTCCTATACAATTTGATGTCCCAAAACCATTTTACCTACCCACTGAAAAGAGTAAATACTATCTGTCCTTTCCGAAGGCAATAAAATGTTTTTGAAGCATGAGGATACTTTTTTCAAATTTTCAAGAAAATACAAACAAACATAAAATGCTGGAGCCATTAATGCTTCCACAATAACAGAAATATGTTATTCACGGTGTGTAGGATGGAGGCGTGTCCCAATGAATATATATGTACTAGAGTTTATATATAATTTCAAATCTACACTATTATAAATGCTATCTTTGATTTACTATTTAACCCCTGATTAATAATATCGATAAAAATGAATTACTTCAGTTCAGTTGTGTACATGTATATAGAGGATCTTACATGAGTGCTTATTTGATATTGTTTTTATGAAACGAGTCGACTGAAATAATATGACGTCATATTTGTTTCAGTCGACGAGTTTCATAAAAACAATATCAAATAAGCACGAATGTAAGATTCTATTTATCACATAACACCATAAAAAGATTGTTTTTAATCTTTAAATCCATCTTTCTTCGCCCTCATATAAAAAGTGACCGAAGTTCACCCCGAAGTTCTAATGCATAGTCCCTATCAATAACCTTTTGATTTTATACAAAATTAGCTATTTATGTAACTAGTTACATATGATATTTATGTCACTGCTTTATGTCACTCCTGGAGTGCAAGTTATGTGATAAATATATATACGGAATATTACGTTGCGGGAGCGATAAAAGTGTTTGTATTGCACTACAAGTAGCGTGGAAAAATCGATTTCTTATGAGACCGAAGTTCGAGTAAGATATGGATTTTCCCACGATATGAGTCGTGCAATACGAACACATTTATCGCTCCCTCAACGTAACTTTCCTTTTATTATATACCTACGATCTAAGAAGAGCAAAAAAAATAATATTATATACAGATTCAATATATGTTTTATTGAGGAAACAATTTTGTAATCTTGAAATGAAAAGATGAATTGCGGATGAATATATTATATAAATATTGCATGGCTTCCAGTGTGACAGTACATATTGTCAACATGAGGAAAATACAGTTACCCGAGGCGAAGCCGAGGTTAACAGTATTTACCCGAATGTTGACAATATGTACTGTCACACTGGAAGCCATGCAATATTTATTTTATTATACCGAATAAAATTACACGTTTATTCAATGTATTCTGTACCTTTGTAGGGGAGGTGAACAATGGTAGATCTACTACAATGTAACACACACATATGAATATACAGGTTAACAGTATACTGTTACATGGCACGCGCATCTAAAAGGGGACGTTATTGTTTGAAATGACGTCATGCACGTGCATAACCAACATTTTAACGCGCGTGCCATGTAACAGTATACTGTTAACCGGTCAAAAACGTACTGTTAGCATGAGACAGTAAGAAATTACCAATGATGAGTATATGAGAATTTAACATTACAAAGTCACGTGAGGTATAATAAACGGTTTGTTCCCGGAACGTCGACTCGTTCCGGTTAACACCTTTCACTAATCCGGGATTAGGGGGTACCTAAAGGGGTATAGAACTATACATCAATTTATGGACTATAAATCAATTTATTTGATTTTAAGGATGCACGCATTAAATGCATTTTAATAAAGAATAACTTTATATGTACTGTACATTTATCTGAAGGATAGACGGTAATTGATCAGAATAATTATAATTTAAATGCATGTTACAATTAAGTTGTTTTCTTTTAATCGTTAATGTATTGTTTTCTAGTCGTAAGTAATTAAGTTCAAACTGTCACGGTTTCTGTTGAATAAATTAATTAAAAACTGTGCCTTTTGATATTATTTCTTTAAAACAAAAATAAACTGTTCTGTTATTTAATTGATGTTAATTTAGTTCAAACCGTTAGAAACATACGAATAACTTAAGTATACATCAAATGATGCAACAATCCAACACTCACTTAGTCATATTCAATCATGGCAAACGCACGGCTGAACGTTCAGAACATCATCAACAGACAGGGGGGTCATAACTTGACATTTGGCGGATACATTCATCGCATAAACCGTAGAAGAGAAGACAAGGTGTTCTGGAGATGTGTCGAACGAGGTTGCTCTACCGACCAGCTAGGGATTAAATCGAGTCGACGTTCCGGGAACACACCATAATAAACTACAATTTTCCTTTATGTCACAATGTTTTCAACTACTTTAATAATAATCAATTTAAAGAGATTTTAGCATATTTTGTCTAGAAATGTTCAAAGTCGTCTGCTGCATAATTGTCGTGTGTGGGGAAAAGGTTGATTATGTTTACAATACTTATATTCTGGTAGAATTCAGATGAACCTAACAGAAAGGTTGTTTTGTAGTTGTTAGTTGTTACTTCGTTAGGCTAACACACCAATCGGCCAATGTGTGTCAACATCAACTTATTTTGGGCACAGTATTATAGATTGATCTGTATAGATTGTATAATATTATATTTTATAGTTGTTTTAAAACACCGAGGGCATAGTGGTTATAGGTTTATCTGTATAGATTGTATAATATTATATTTCATAGTTGTTTTACAATCCCGGTGTTTATAGGTACATATGTATAGAGTGGGTGTGTTCCCGGAACGTCGACTCGATTTAATCCCTAGCTGATCAGTAGAGCGGATCGGGGGGACCATTAGAGGGTAATTATGTGACAGGTATTATAAATAAGACTAATTTTTTTTTTAAATTTAATAATGCAGAATTTCCTAAGAATGCGAAATTTGAAACATTTGAGAAAAGCTGCACGTCGGACGAGTGTCTTTACACATTCGTGTTCTTTATACGGAATTTGGAGACCGGTTGCTTGTGCTCTTCGCCAAATGCACTGGGTAAAATGGAAGAAACACCCCTTTGTGTGAATACCAGGGAACGTCTTTAGTATGGCACCGTGGGCAGCTGTCTCGAAATCAAGTACGGTGGAATCTCAGACCGATGTCGTTCATCTTTTCTTGGAGGAGGCTAACGAATCGTCTGTACGTAGCTTGGCTCTTTTTATGGCAAGAAGGAGTAGACAACTGGCATCATTTTACCGGCAATCTGTACATGGATCGAATAGATCTGGTGGAAGAGGCTGGGGCATGTGTAGAACGTTCCGTCGCAGTAAAACGTGTTGGATGCGGCTCTCGGTTGTGGCGAAGGAAAGCATACGGTTGTTCTGGTCGTGAATAGAAGAAATCTGTCACCAGTGGCTGTTTCTGTCCATTTGGCGTCTAAGAATATATCTGTCTTAGTCTTTGGAAGTGGGGTTTCTGTTTTCTGCGGGCTCGGTACAGCATGGACTTTGTGGAGTTAAGAGTAGGTGAACATTGTGGGAATTGGTCTTATTTCTTCTGCGCAGCGCCGAGATATCTTGCTCATGATCTGTTTGGCAACAACGTTGGAGTGGTCTGCCGGGTGGTTATGGTTTTGTCTCCCGAATCCTGTCGGTATGTCGTTGAATGTAGACAGGAAAGCTTGGCAACCTCGTTCGACACATTTCCAGAACACCGTGTCTTCTCTTCTACGGTTTACGCGAGAAATGTATCCGTCAAATGTCAAGCTATGACTCCCTTTTCTGTTGATGATATACTGAACGTTCAACTGTGCGTTTGTCATGATTGACTAAGTGAATGTTGGATTGTTTCATCATTTCATTTATACGTAATTTATTCGTATGTTTCTAACGGTTTGAACTAAATTAACATCAATTAAGTAACAGAACAGTTTATTTTTGTTTCAAAGAAAAAAGATCTAAAGGCAGTTTTTAATTAATTCGTTTAACAGAGACCTTGACAGTTTGAACTTATTTACCTACGACTAGAAAACAATACCTTAACGATTAAAAGAAAACAACTTAAATGTAACATGTATTTAAATTGTAATTATTCTGATCAATTACCGTCTATCCTTCAGATAAATTTACAGTATGAATTTAATTAATAATGTTAAAAAGTTATTCTTTATTAAAATGCATTTAATGCGTGCATCCTTAAAATCAAACAAATATCTATAGTTCTATACCCCATTAGGTACCCCCTAATCCCGGATTAGTGAAAGGTGTTGAGCGGAACGAGTCGACGTTCCGGGAACAAACCATAGAGTGTTTAATATTATATTTCATAGTTGTATTACAACCCCTGGGGCATAGTGGTTATAGGTGTATCTGTATAGATTGTATAATATTATATTTCATAGTTGTTTTACAATCCCGGTGCTTATAGGTACATATGTATAGAGTGTTTAATATTATATTTCATTATTGTATTACAACCCCTTGGTGCATAGTGGTTATAGGTGTATCTGTATAAATTGTATAATATTATATTTCATAGTTGTATTACAACCCGGGGCCATAGTGCTTAGAGCAGCCGTCTCGAGAGCAGGAGACCAGGGTTCGACCTCCTAAATACTGTCATGCGCTTTCCTCATGGACGTCCAGGGTTGTGGGATAGCATTACGGTTGATGTTAGAATAATGTTAACAGTTTTTCCTAGCACTGTACCAAAGACTACAACTCTACGCGCTATGTTAAAGCAAATAAGGTATAAGGGGCAGCACCCTATATCAGAATACATATTGTAAATGCGTCCCAAAATACAATGTAGTGCCATAGCTATGTTTAGTGAAACCACATAAAACAAATCTGCAGCTGAAGATTTTGAAAACATCTAAGACTAAATTAAAGTAAATTAAAGTATAATTATTGAACAGTATAGTAAGTACAATTTCCTTTTTTGACAAACTGTTCTCAAAAGTTGTCTTCCGCAGATACGTTCAAACGCGCCTATATGTTGGATAATCATCACAAGATACGTATTCATTTGCATTCAGAACAATGGCGCGACCGTGTCACGTGTCACGTAAATGTTAACGTGGTACGTATTCATTTGTATTCAGACCAATGGCGCGAAAGTGTCACGTAAAATGTTAACGTGGTACGTATTCATTTGTGTTCTGATCAATGGCGCGACCGTGTCACGTAAAATGTTAACGTGGTACGTATTCATTTGTGTTCAGATCAATGGCGCGACCGTGTCACGTAAAATGTTAACGTGGTACGTATTCATTTGTGTTCTGATCATTTGCGCGACCGTGTCACGTAAAATGTTAACGTGGTACGTATTCATTTGTGTTCTGATCAATTGCGCGACCGTGTCACGTAAATGTTAACGTGGTACGTATTCATTTGTATTCAGAACAATGGCGCGACCGTGTCACGTAAAATGTTAACGTGGTACGTATTCATTTACGTTCTGATCAATGTCGACCGTGTCACGTAAATGTTAACGTGGTACGTATTCATTTGTATTCAGAACAATAGCGCGACCGTGTCACGTAAAATTTTAACGTGGTGCGTATTCATTTTTGTTCAGAACAATGGCGCGACCGTGTCACGTAAAATGTTAATAACGTGGTACGGATGCATTTGTGTTCTGATCAATGGCGCGACCGTGTCACGTAAAATGTTAACGTGGTACGTATTCATTTGTGTTCTGATCAATGGCGCGACCGTGTCACGTAAAATGTTAACGTGGTACGTATTCATTTGTGTTCTGATCAATGGCGCGACCGTGTCACATAAAATGTTAATAACGTGGTACGTATTCATTTGCATTCAGATCAATGGCGCGACTGTGTCACGTAAAATGTTAACGTGGTACGTATTCATTTGTGTTCTGATCAATTGCGCGACCGTGTCACGTAAAATGTTAACGTGGTACGTATTCATTTGTGTTCTGATCAATGGCGCGACCGTGTCACATAACATGTTAATAACGTGGTACGTATTCATTTGCATTCAGATCAATGGCACGACCGTGTCACGTAAAATGTTAACGTGGTACGTATTCATTTGTGTTCTGATCAATGACGCGACCGTGTCACGTAAAATGTTAACGTGGTACGTATTCATTTGTGTTCTGATCAATTGCGCGACCCTGTCACGCAACATGTTAACGTGGTACGTATTCATTTGCATTCAGATCAATGGCGCGACCGTGTCACGTAAAATGTTAACGTGGTACGTATTCATTTGTGTTCTGATAAATGGCGCGACCGTGTCACGTAAAATGTTAACGTGGTACGTATTCATTTGCATTCAGTTTAAAGGCGCGACCGTGTGACGTAAAATATTAACGTGGTACGTATTCATTTGTATTCAGAACAATAGCGCGACCGTGTCACATAAAATTTTAACGTGGTACGTATTCATTTGTGTTCAGAACAATGGCGCGACCGTGTCACATAAAATGTTAATAACGTGGTACGTATACATTTGTGTTCTGATCATTTGCGCGACCGTGTCACGTAAAATGTTAACGTGGTACGTATTCATTTGTGTTCTGATCAATTGCGCGACCGTGTCACGTAAATGTTAACGTGGTACGTATTCATTTGTATTCAGAACAATGGCGCGACCGTGTCACGTAAAATATTAACGTGGTACGTATTCATTTACGTTCTGATCAATGTCGACCATGTCACGTAAATGTTAACGTGGTACGTATTCATTTGTATTCAGAACAATAGCGCGACCGTGTCACGTAAAATGTTAACGTGGTGCGTATTCATTTTTGTTCAGAACAATGGCGCGACCGTGTCACGTAAAATGTTAATAACGTGGTACGGATGCATTTGTGTTCTGATCAATGGCGCGACCGTGTCACGTAAAATGTTAACGTGGTACGTATTCATTTGCATTCAGATCAATGGCGCGACCGTGTCACGTGTCACGTAAAATGTTAACGTGGTACGTATTCATTTGCATTCAGATCAATGGCGCGACCGTGTCACGTAAAATGTTAACGTGGTACGTATTCATTTGTGTTCTGATCAATTGCGCGACCGTGTCACGTAAAATGTTAACGTGGTACGTATTCATTTGTGTTCTGATCAATGGCGCGACCGTGTCACGTGTCACGTAAAATGTTAACGTGGTACGTATTCATTTGTGTTCTGATCAATTGTGCGACCGTGTCACGTAAAATGTTAACGTGGTACGTATTCATTTGTGTTCTGATCAATGGCGCGACCGTGTCACGTAAAATGTTAACGTGGTATGTATTCATTTGTGTTCTGATCAATGGCGCGACCGTGTCACGTAAAATGTTAACGTGGTACGTATTCATTTGCATTCAGATCAATGGCACGACCGTGTCACGTAAAATGTTAACGTGGTACGTATTCATTTGTGTTCTGATCAATGGCGCGACCGTGTCACATAAAATGTTAATAACGTGGTACGTATTCATTTGTGTTCTGATCAATGGCGCGACCGTGTCACGTAAAATGTTAACGTGGTACGTATTCATTTGTGTTCTGATCAATGGCTCGACCGTGTCACATAAAATGTTAATAACGTGGTAAGTATTCATTTGTGTTCTGATCAATGGCGCGACCGTGTCACGTAACATGTTAACGTGGTACGTATTCATTTGCATTCAGATCAATGGCGCGACCGTGTCACGTAAAATGTTAACGTGGTACGTATTTATTTGCATTCAGATCAATGGCGCGACCGTGTCACGTAAAATGTTAACGTGGTACTTATTCATTTGCATTCAGATCAATGGCGCGACCGTGTCACGTAAATTGTTAACGTGGTACGTATTCATTTGTGTTCTGATCAATTGCTCGACCGTGTCACGTAAAATGTTAACGTGGTACGTATTCATTTGTGTTCTGATCAATTGCGCGACCGTGTCACGTAAAATGTTAACGTGGTACGTATTCATTTGTGTTCTGATCAATGGCGCGACCGTGTCACGTAAAATGTTAACGTGGTACGTATTCATTTGTGTTCTGATCAATGGCGCGACCGTGTCACATAAAATGTTAATAACGTGGTACGTATTCATTTGCATTCAGATCAATGGCGCGACCGTGTCACGTAAAATGTTAACGTGGTACGTATTCATTTGTGTTCTGATCAATTGCGCGACCGTGTCACGTAAAATGTTAACGTGGTACGTATTCATTTGTGTTCTGATCAATGGCGCGACCGTGTCACATAAAATGTTAATAACGTGGTACGTATTCATTTGCATTCAGATCAATGGCACGACCGTGTCACGTAAAATGTTAACGTGGTACGTATTCATTTGTGTTCTGATCAATGGCGCGACCGTGTCACGTAAAATGTTAACGTGGTACGTATTCATTTGTGTTCTGATCAATTGCGCGACCGTGTCACGTAACATGTTAACGTGGTACGTATTCATTTGCATTCAGATCAATGGCGCGACCGTGTCACGTAAAATGTTAACGTGGTACGTATTCATTTGCATTCAGATCAATGGCGCGACCGTGTCACGTAAAATGTTAACGTGGTACGTATTCATTTGTGTTCTGATAAATGGCGCGACCGTGTCACGTAAAATGTTAACGTGGTACGTATTCATTTGCATTCAGTTAAAAGGCGCGACCGTGTGACGTAACATATTAACGTGGTACGTATTCATTTGTATTCAGAACAATAGCGCGACCTTGTCACGTAAAATGTTAACGTGGTACGTATTCATTTACGTTCTGATCAATGTCGACCGTGTCACGTAAATGTTAACGTGGTACGTATTCATTTGTATTCAGAACAATAGCGCGACCGTGTCACGTAAAATTTTAACGTGGTGCGTATTCATTTTTGTTCAGAACAATGGCGCGACCGTGTCACGTAAAATGTTAATAACGTGGTACGGATGCATTTGTTTTCTGATCAATGGCGCGACCGTGTCACGTAAAATGTTAACGTGGTACGTATTCATTTGCATTCAGATCAATGGCGCGACCGTGTCACGTGTCACGTAAAATGTTAACGTGGTACGTATTCATTTGCATTCAGATCAATGGCGCGACCGTGTCACGTAAAATGTTAACGTGGTACGTATTCATTTGTGTTCTGATCAATTGCGCGACCGTGTCACGTAAAATGTTAACGTGGTACGTATTCATTTGTGTTCTGATCAATGGCGCGACCGTGTCACGTGTCACGTAAAATGTTAACGTGGTACGTATTCATTTGTGTTCTGATCAATTGTGCGACCGTGTCACGTAAAATGTTAACGTGGTACGTATTCATTTGTGTTCTGATCAATGGCGCGACCGTGTCACGTAAAATTTTAACGTGGTATGTATTCATTTGTGTTCTGATCAATGGCGCGACCGTGTCACGTAAAATGTTAACGTGGTACGTATTCATTTGCATTCAGATCAATGGCACGACCGTGTCACGTAAAATGTTAACGTGGTACGTATTCATTTGTGTTCTGATCAATGGCGCGACCGTGTCACATAAAATGTTAATAACGTGGTACGTATTCATTTGTGTTCTGATCAATGGCGCGACCGTGTCACGTAAAATGTTAACGTGGTACGTATTCATTTGTGTTCTGATCAATGGCGCGACCGTGTCACATAAAATGTTAATAACGTGGTAAGTATTCATTTGTGTTCTGATCAATGGCGCGACCGTGTCACGTAACATGTTAACGTGGTACGTATTCATTTGCATTTAGATCAATGGCGCGACCGTGTCACGTAAAATGTTAACGTGGTACGTATTCATTTGCATTCAGATCAATTGCGCGACCGTGTCACGTAAAATGTCAACGTGGTACTTATTCATTTGCATTCAGATCAATGGCGCGACCGTGTCACGTAAATTGTTAACGTGGTACGTATTCATTTGTGTTCCGATCAATTGCTCGACCGTGTCACGTAAAATGTTAACGTGGTACGTATTCATTTGTGTTCTGATCAATTGCGCGACCGTGTCACGTAAAATGTTAACGTGGTACGTATTCATTTGTGTTCTGATCAATGGCGCGACCGTGTCACGTAAAATGTTAACGTGGTACGTATTCATTTGTGTTCTGATCAATGGCGCGACCGTGTCACATAAAATGTTAATAACGTGGTACGTATTCATTTGCATTCAGATCAATGGCGCGACCGTGTCACCGTAAAATGTTAACGTGGTACGTATTCATTTGTGTTCTGATCAATTGCGCGACCGTGTCACGTAAAATGTTAACGTGGTACGTATTCATTTGTGTTCTGATCAATGGCGCGACCGTGTCACATAAAATGTTAATAACGTGGTACGTATTCATTTGCATTCAGATCAATGGCACGACCGTGTCACGTAAAATGTTAACGTGGTACGTATTCATTTGTGTTCTGATCAATGGCGCGACCGTGTCACGTAAAATGTTAACGTGGTACGTATTCATTTGTGTTCTGATCAATTGCGCGACCGTGTCACGCAACATGTTAACGTGGTACGTATTCATTTGCATTCAGATCAATGGCGCGACTGTGTCACGTAAAATGTTAACGTGGTACGTATTCATTTGTGTTCTGATAAATGGCGCGACCGTGTCACGTAAAATGTTAACGTGGTACGTATTCATTTGCATTCAGTTAAAAGGCGCGACCGTGTGACGTAACATATTAACGTGGTACGTATTCATTTGTATTCAGAACAATAGCGCGACCGTGTCACGTAACATTTTAACGTGGTACGTATTCATTTGTGTTCAGAACAATGGTGCGACCGTGTCACATAAAATGTTAATAACGTGGTACGTATGCATTTGTGTTCTGATCAATGGCGCGACCGTGTCACGTAAAATGTTAATAACGTGGTACGTATGCATTTGTGTTCTGATCAATGGCGCGACCGTGTCACGTAAAATGTTAACGTGGTACGTATTCATTTGCATTCAGATCAATGGCGCGACCGTGTCACGTGTCACGTAATATGTTAACGTGATACGTATTCATTTGTGTTCTGATAAATGGCGCGACCGTGTCACGTAAAATGTTAACGTGGTACGTATTCATTTGCATTCAGTTAAAAGGCGCGACCGTGTGACGTAAAATATTAACGTGGTACGTATTCATTTGTATTCAGAACAATAGCGCGACCGTGTCACGTAAAATTTTAACGTGGTACGTATTCATTTGTGTTCAGAACAATGGTGCGACCGTGTCACGTAAAATGTTAATAACGTGGTACGTATGCATTTGTGTTCTGATCAATGGCGCGACCGTGTCACGTAAAATGTTAACGTGGTACGTATTCATTTGCATTCAGATCAATGGCGCGACCGTGTCACGTGTCACGTAAAATGTTAACGTGGTACGTATTCATTTGCATTCAGATCAATGGCGCGACCGTGTCACGTAAAATGTTAACGTGGTACGTATTCATTTGTGTTCTGATCAATTGCGCGACCGTGTCACGTAAAATGTTAACGTGGTACGTATTCATTTGTGTTCTGATAAATGGCGCGACCGTGTCACGTAAAATGTTAACGTGGTACGTATTCATTTGTGTTCTGATCAATGGCGCGACCGTGTCACATAAAATGTTAATAACGTGGTGCGTATTCATTTGCATTCAGATCAATGGCACGACCGTGTCACGTAAAATGTTAACGTGGTACGTATTCATTTGTGTTCTGATCAATGGCGCGACTGTGTCACGTAAAATGTTAACGTGGTACGTATTCATTTGCATTCAGATCAATGGCGCGACCGTGTCACGTAAAATGTTAACGTGGTACGTATTCATTTGTGTTCTGATAAATGGCGCGACCGTGTCACTTAAATGTTAACGTGGTACGTATTCATTTGCATTCAGTTAAAAGGCGCGACCGTGTCACGTAAAATATTAACGTGATACGTATTCATTTGTGTTCTGATAAATGGCGCGACCGTGTCACGTAAAATGTTAACGTGGTACGTATTCATTTGTGTTCTGATCAGTGTCGACCGTGTCACGTAAAATGTTAACGTGGTAGGTATTCATTTGTGTTCAGATCAATGGCGACCGTGTCCCGTAAAATATGATGACATGTTCAAACACATTCTAGAGTAACACACTCGATTGTTTAGTAAACATTCCAGTATATATTAGCTGATATTATTATGTTATGTTTTAATCTCCGGATTTGAAAACGAATGGGGAAAATTATGAGTTTAATATAAAATCTCAAAAGTTGACAGTCAAAGGTATACATACCTCAACTCTTTCTCACATTAACACGCCTCTATTATAGACGCATTTTGAAAAAAAAGTGCCAAAGAAGAAAGACATTGATCGTAATGAGAAATTTATTTTGCAACAATAACCCTATCCTATAATTAAACTTTTAATAATAAAGAGTTCCATCAGTTTTGTCGACTATTTATCAAAGTCTGCTGCAGTTGTTTCATGTGGGAAAGATATTTTTACATTCTCCAACATCTAGACGCTTTCTTAAGGTTCTGCGACAGACGACTTTTGAAAACAATGTGACACTGTTTTCATTGTTTTCAATTATTATGTCTTCATTTATGCATATATCATCCATAGTTTTGCTCACATCATTTCAAAGACGTCTGTAGCAGATATGATTTATGTAGAAGAGGGTTAGGAAACCATATGGAAATTGTTAAAGTACGTTCGTTCCTGTCAACACTGTTGTATAAATAAATTGTCCTCAATAACCCATAATGTATATCAAGAAGGATTCAAACGAGATATTCGCTTGAAAGGTTTGGTGTTTCGGTACAATAGATAGAGTTTAAAACATTATATCAAAAGGAGAAATTATTCATTTAGAATATTGTTTTCCCTTTGCCACACTGTTTTCTAACTTGATATAATGCAGATGCGTCAAAATGCTTCTGTATGTGGGAAAGGGTTCATAGAATATATCATCCATGTCCCGGGAAGGCGGGATCGAGATGCCTTTGTACATGGAAGTGAAACAGTGTGGGCTGCACATCTAGGTGACATTACACTATTCCGGTTCTGTCAGTAAAAGCCTCGTTTATTTACACAATATTTTAACATAGCTTATTCATACATGCAAACTAATGATAGAAATGTGTATTTTTAAAACTAGATTGATACTAAAGTATTTATTTGAAAAATCAAAGAAATGTCGAAATATGCATATTGGCTTAGTACGTATAGCACTACAAGATAATTATATGACTAAAACAAGATTGTTAACAAGGGAAATCATGATTGGACAAATTCGACACACGGACTGATCTCATTCAAAACTGGTCGGAATTGCCTCGATGTTTATATTTTTCCTGAGGCACCATCTAAAGAGGACATTCTGTCTCATTAAAAATAAATATGGCGGGCCGTTCTGAAGTCAGCACGTACAGTTGGTTATAGCATAGTGGTAAATGAGAGAGAATGGGATATATATAAATTTAAATCTTAAAATTCAGTTAAATTTCTGTCTTATCATTTTCCCATACCAGTCCGGTTACCTGTCCCTTTTCTGAATATATGGAAATGTGTTATATGGAAGCAATAGAACATAAATATAAATAGCATTTTCAATGAGAACCTATATTTAACACTGTATTTGAATCGCAAACCTTACACAGTTAACAATTGCAAGAAAATAGCAGCGAAGTTGTACGTGTATCCCTATTGTTTTCCTGTTGTAATAACTATTATCAGATTATCCTAACACATCGGATACTCGTGTTTGTACTATCCTAATCAACCAATCAATTTACAATTTTTTCCCAGCACTCAACCAGCACTAGGTGTGTTAGGTTTATCTGATAAGAACCCAGCACAATGGCCAGAGCGGTTGTACTAGAAATATGTTTTGAAAAGCGACCCGAATATATGCTTCAACCATTCCCATGCTGATGGCCGTATTCGTTAATTCAAAAATAGGCTGAAAGTTTAATATTAAATACAGTTAGAAATACTGTGGCACATGGACATCTGCTCTTCGTCAGCAGCTTTTCGGATGCCACACTATTTGTTTAAAATCTGCCACCGAGGATGCGTCAAAAAGCCTCTGCATATAGGAAATGGTTAAACTAAACTGTCCCAAGCGAAACTCAAGCAATGGGCTCTGCGACACCCTTTGCAAGCAAAGGACCGCCCTTGTTAAGATATAGTGGTGGCCAAACAACAAAATCGATAGTGGTTCCTGATCTTGAATAGGGTTTGAGTAGATCCCTGTTGAAATTACTTCGTTTAGAGAAGTTCGCACAGTCGTCCACGTAGACTGGAGGAGCCTGCAGTACCATGTACCAGGATAGCTCTAAACATCGTTTAACAAATGGTAACAGGTTTCTGTCTGTGATGTTATGTCCTTCTTGGTCGATGTATTCCTAAATTTGAATACATTTAGTTGGATTAACAAACAGTCACGAACGTTTTCACCACATCAACCATATACATTTTACGACATTCAAAGACTCCAATATCTAGGGCTTGGCGTGAAACAGTTGTAACTAAAATTGCTATTTTCTTACCAAGGTTAATAACCTCGCCATGAAGTATAAATAAGCGTTAAACCATTTTATTTGGTAAACAATGGAAATTTGGGTGACATTGCTCGTTCTGAGCAATGGCACCTAAATTTGCATTGTTTACAAAGGGGTCAAAATTGCCCCTAAACCAGGGTTTTCAAAATACGTTTTAGTTACAACTGTTTCACGCCAAGCCCTCGATATGTCTGTGCATTTTTATTTTTTTTTGCGAAATTAAGTTTAAATTCATATTAACACGTACCAAATTCAATGTCCGACATTAAGCTTCCATTATTTACACTGTCTTAGTATGTGTTTAAATGATCATTTAACGAGGCAGTACTTTATTAAATTACTATTTTGAACCAATTGATTAATTGAAGTTCAACGCTGTTTCAGCAACACTTCCCTTATATCATTGTGGCTCAATCACCTATCAGTTTAGCCTATTGGTAGAACACGAACGACGTATATCACAATGACATTTGTCAAAAATTAGAAATAACGTTAGACAAGCTAGGATTCGAATCTATGACCCCCTTTACGCCATCTCTTGTCATTACCGAAATGCCTATCGCAAACAGACACATTATTAACCAAACTATTTATGCACTTTTTCCAAGGAGCATGAGATTATTGCGTCATTTTAGCGGATCAATTATATATTTGTTGATGTTAAGCATATTTCTACAGCTATTAAAATATGTTTCATTTAAGATCAACGTAATAAACGATCTCAAAGCAGTTAGGAATATTTACATTGATAACTGTATTCTTTGACATAACACATGTCTGGCGTCGTAGCTCGTTCAACGTGACACGTGGTATACCGTCGAGGCCCGGCAAGCGCATTCTTTTCTGAAGACAAAGTATGCAGTTTGGTTCTTCTAGCAATTGGTAAATTAATTGTAAACGTTGTACACATTCATATTTGTTCGCTCTTCAAAAGTAACTTTAAATGTTTACGTTAGAATACAAAGCTCAATCAGAATTAACACTTTCCCATCAGCAGTTAATCTTCAGTAGACGACTTTGAAATATTCATGTCTGAAATTTGAAAAGTCTCTGAAATAATACTATAAGTAGGCTTTATCTTTGTTTTATTTATTATGAACAATTCTCCTTTTTGTCAGAATGTTTCTAAGAGGTGTCTGGTGCGAATATGTCAAAATAAATGCGTCTGCATAAGGGGAAAATATTGAACAGAAGGACTAGATATGTATTAACATCGTTTAACAGAAAAACTTTTTACAGGTAATAAATGAGACAAATTGAAGTACAAACATTATACGAGTTTTCAGATTCAAACGAAACCAGGGCCTTCGTAACTTTCGCAATCTGTACTTCCGATTGACTGACACAAAAAGCATAGCACTTCTGAAATAAAATTTTAATATTTCTTTTAATGGATTATTATAGTTATTATTTGACATTCTTTGAAGGTTAAGTCGAGATTTTTACTATAACTTGAACAATAAATTTAGCTTTTCAACAAACTATGATATACTGATAACTATCATTATTCATACGGACATGTTGCTTTAAAAGGAAATACAAATGTATGGATGATATGTCTTGGTTTCAATGCAAGTTTATCGTTTCACACATACACATACTTTCCGACGGTATTGCGTTTTCCTTTAACCTTTATGTTTTAACTCAATTTAATAATCAAACTCTCATTTATGGAGACTTTCACGTTTTTTGCTAATATGCTTTCATAACGGTCTGCTGTGCTGCAGATTTGTTGTGTGTGAGAAAATTAAACATTGCTTGGAGGTGAGGCTAGCAGAACAAAATTATTGATACATTGGACTCGCGACAACTCGAAGGCAAAAGAGAACCATAAATTACTTCGACTTATTGACGTGCTCGAGGGATAACTTTGAGTCTTTCTGAAAGAAATTTTGTTATAGTATTTTCAACCCCGTAAATCATTTATACTTAGACGTTTCTTTGACAAAGCAAGCCGACGGCAAAATCATATCGAAGAAAAAGTGCAGCAGCTGCGGTTCTTATTGCTGAAAGATCAGTCCCAGGAATAGGTTCGAGATAAACGATAAATTCGATTTATCACATGAGCGTGTTATCGAGAATCCATTGTATGTCGTCTGCAGAAACTTATATGATAATATTACATTTACTCACACAATAAGAACTCTGGTGAGATTGTACGTGTGTAGAAACAATAACGAGTGTTCGCAGTTCGAAAATGAATCAAATGTAAATAACACATATGTCACTTTGATCAAATTTTATTTTAGGTCGTTCGTTCGTTCGTTCGTACATATCTCTGCAACAAGATCCCGTTTTCACTGATGTTGCCTTAAAACAACACTTTGAAAATTACCTTTAATATGTCGAACAATGTGTGTATAGTTTCTTTGTCGCTGTTACCCCTCTGACACAAGACCTGGAAACCATCCGTCCATTCGTCATCATACAACTGGTTGAATTTCTCGGCAATCACGGTTGGCCTCCATGCATCCCCGAGATCTGCTATAGCTGGATTATTATCCTTCAGCTGGGCGGAGAACGCTTCGCTGAGTCTGACAATTAGGAAAATGATTCATGTAGTTAGTCAATACCTTTATATGATGTACATGTATATACATATAGTAAGTCAATACTTTTATATGATGTACATGTATGTACATGTAGTAAGTCAAGAATTGTATATAATGTACATGTATATACATGTAGTAAGTCAAGCATTGTATATGATTACATGTATAAACATGTATAAGTCAAGACTGTTATATGATGTACATGTATATACATGTAGTAAGTCAAGAATGTTATATGATGTACATGTATATACATGTAGTAAGTCAAGACTGTTATATGATGTACATGTATATACATGTAGTAAGTCAAGAATGTTATATGATGTACATGTATATACATGTAGTAAGTCAAGAATGTTATATGATGTACATGTATATACATGTAGTAAGTCAAGAATTTTATATAATGTACATATATATATACATGGAGTAAGTCAGGACTTGTATATGATATACATGTATATACATGTAGTAAGTCAAGAATGTTATATGATGTACATGTAAGTCAAGAATGTTATATGATGTACATGTATATACATGTAGTAAGTCAAGAATTTTATATGATGAACATGTATATACATGGAGTAAGTCAAGACTTTTTTAGGATGTACATATATATATACATGGAGAAAGTGAATACTTTTATATGATGTACATATATAAACATGTAGTAAGTAAAGACTTTTATATAATGTACATGTTTATCCATGGAGAAAGTCAAGACTTTTATATGATGTACATATATAAACATGTAGTAAGTCAAGACTTTTATATGATGTACATGTATAAACATGTAGTAAGTAAAGACTTTTATATAAGGAACATGTATATACATGTAGTAATTCAAGATCTTTATTTGATGTATATTTGTTACAGCGAAACTGTGAATCTAGGAAAGTTTCACTAATTCGTAAACATTTCAGGTAATATTCACTTAAGGAATTCGTGAAATGAACAATTCACTTTAGGAATTCGTGAAAAGCCTTAATAGTTTAGGAATTTCGCGAAATAACTGGAAAATTATTTCAGTTATTTCACGAAATTTCTGAATTATACCCAAAATAAAATAATTTACAACTTAATCATTCAACATCGACGTTATGCGTAACTTTAAACATGTGTTACTTAATCATTAGGAACAAATGTACAAATTATGCAGCTTCTCTGGACGGTATGATAGGGATTTGATTCTTTGTCCCATATTTTAGGATCTCCTCTCCTAGGTGAATTAGTCATTTCACGAATTTCCTGATTTGTTCAGGAATTTCGTGAAAATCTTAGTTACACAGTTTGACTGTAACATATGTACATGTATGGAGTCAGTGAATACCGTAATATGATTTACATAGTAAGTCAAGACCTTAATACGACCCCACAGTGAGTTATGCCCCTTAAATAATTCACATAGTAAATCAAGAACTTTCTATGATTCACATAATAAATCAAGAACGTTCTATGATTCATATATTAAATCAATAACTTTCTATGATTCAGATAGTAGGTAGATACATTTAATTGATTCACATAGTGTGTAATGGCATTTATATTGATTCACATAGTAAGTCAAGTTCTTCATATGATTAAAAAAAATAAGTCAAGAACTTTATTTGCTGCACATTGTAAGTCAAGACCTTCATTTGTTACACAAAGTAAGCCAAGCTATTTATATGATTACAAAGTAAGTATTTTGTTTAACTAAATGTTTAACCTTTCTGTAACATTAATATGGATTAATATTAATCCAATCGAAATATTTTCCCCGAAAAGGTTGAGAAAGTGACAACACGAATGA
The DNA here is from genome assembly GCA_031761405.1 of Serripes groenlandicus. Lineage (NCBI taxonomy): Eukaryota > Metazoa > Mollusca > Bivalvia > Cardiida > Cardiidae > Serripes > Serripes groenlandicus. Next base: position 67,562,657 of record JASEVX010000006.1, read on the forward strand.
ATTAAAAATAAACTGGTAAATTATGTATTTATAATAATAATACACTGTATAATGAAATGTTCTATTATATTCTGTTCTGTTCTTTAATGATATGAAGAATGTGGGGCTAACCTTTTTTGGATCGCATCCTTCTCTTGTGCGAGTTTCTTCATTTCTTCAGTCAAACTAAGAACTTTCTTTTGTAAATCCTCAATGTGTCTGTTCATCTTGTCGTGCTCATCACTATTGGATTGTTCTCTGATAGTAAGAAGGAAATCTCACATCAATTTATATAGAACTATTTTATCTTTTGTTTCACTGATCCATAGCTGTTATGTATTACTTGATTTCGTACCTTGCGTCGTGACTGTACCATTAGCTTGTCAACGCCTAAGGAGAACGTTATGTCCCGGATGTAAGCTCAAAACCGAAAAACACAGTTGGATGTAAGGCAATAATAATGAAATGTGAACAATGAAATCCAGATTAAGTTTTTATTTTCAGCGTGTCACCATTCCATATGAAATATCGTTCCATGATTTGAAGTATACATTTTGAACTTTTTTAGATAAATATAAATTTGGTCGAACACATTAAAACCAAAAATATATCAAAGGTTCGCCTGGCTGGAACTTGGCATACTTTTATTAACTGCGTGCGTCTGGTCTGATTATTCGAGTTCGTATTGGTTCCTCGAATATGTGTATTTTAAAGTTATATTGGAAGTTACTAGTGAGGCTACAATTTTAGTTTGAAGTCAGAATATTGTCTAATGTCTATATAATATATAGGCTGACAATATGTACATTCTTGTGAGACTTTGCGTATGCAAATGCTCACCTGAGTTTTCTTTATTTGCATTTACATCAAGACCTTAATCGCAAGACTCTGCATACATATATCAAGCAATATATAAATGCATTTAATGGAGATATTTCTTCAATTCAAAAGAACGTTTTATGGAGTTGTTGCTAGTATATCTCCAATCACAATATGTCCCAATTAATGTATCAGAGATAAAAGCAAACCAACTCACCTCCGCGGATTTGGATTACTCTGAGGTTGCTTCTTAGTTGCATTTCTTTCTTGAAACAGTTTATTGTTTTCCTGCTCGAGTCGATTAATGTGCGCAGCACTGATCACCCCACTGGGATTAAAATACGAGTAAAGCTTATTATAGTGTTGATGTTTATACGTTTATCGTGAATATATGAATTTAAAAAGTAACCGTTTTATGGTTGCATGAAACATAAGATGCTGTTGCATATTACATAGCACTGATATGTAAAAATTAAAATACAATTTGAAATTTGAATCTTTTCATATGTACCAACCAACACAAGATTATATAAACTGAAAGAATATCTATCGTTACGTTTTGTTTGATACGGGAAGTAGAAATCGTTTTAAAAACTAAACGCGTCATCTGATTCAAAAGCAAGTATGCATTAAAATGATATCTTGGGTGGAAGATGGAAAGTATAGAAATTACGGGCTTTCGTTAACATTCATGTATTTTGAAATAAGTTGACGAAAATAAGACAATTTTAGAAGATACTAGCCTTTCTTTTAACGCATCATTTTCTGCAGTTAACGTTTGTATCACTTTTTGTAAAGCCAATTTTTCGTTAGATTCTACAGCGTTGGTTGCTTCCCTGTTAAATAAAATGATTGTTGAAAGTACATGTATTATGTTTTAAAACATGAACATACAGGTTGACAATAACCGGTAGTTGTGTCGCTTAAATACTGAACGGTTTTCTCTTACCCCTGTAAGCCTGAATCATTTGACTAAGGGGACTTCATATATCTCTATTGAGGGTAACTATGCATTTTCTTTAGCGTATTTCTGTGCAAACCTTCGGGAAATTTGCGGACAATTACAAGCATTCGTTTTGAAAATATTAAACTTTGTTTTTCATCTAGGAACATAAGTTCAAATATACCCGGAAGATCTAAAGCAATGTAAAGCAATGTAAATGTATGTTAATTCATGTCAATTCTTCAGGTCCTCGTTTTTCATCGAGCAATTGACCAAACAATAGTGTTTATTTTGTCTAAATAGACATAGTACAATATGCTTGTCTACTGCATTCCGTATTTTTCTAAAATATAGAACGGAGTTCTTATTCACCGTATTTTCTATACATTCAATATTTAATGCCTCGGCTTAAGCTCGTTTAGGTAGCATATTGGGAGAAACCTACATATCCTAAAAAACATCTCATAAAGTGTTTCGTATATCCGTAAAAATGTTCGATGTCAAATGATGATTTGAAAAACCACACACATTTCCGATTTTTTCCTTCGTTGTTGTGGTTCATCTCTATCTGATTTCAGCAGGACCACTTGATACGCTTCCATTTGGGTTATCAAACCTGTTTCAACTGACGATTGTCTGAAATAGTAGGTAATAATGTAAACTAAATGAAAGCAATATACTTTGTTTTAATGTATGGGGCATGCTGAAAAGTTTCGATCTATTTGCAGCAAAAATCGTTTAAAAGTAATTTTGCATAGTGGGAAATTGCTCACGATTATCAACTTCTCCTTTTGCCACAATTCACCTCTTTTCAATAATCATTACATTCAATTATAAAGATGTTCCATAGTTGCGCCTTGATGTTTTTTAATAATGGTTAAAGGAAATATAAATAGATTGCTGAGTTGGAGAGGACGGTTATTGTCTTTTAAATTAATTAACTATTTATTATAAAT
>JASEVX010000006.1:67570353-67705251 GCA_031761405.1 Serripes groenlandicus
CGGTGTTTGAACTGAACATATCGCTCAATTTATGTCTTGTTCAGGGAGAATGCCACTTCAAAGGATGGACCGAGGGCATGTGGACTAATATGTCATGTAAAATTAAGCAAGAGTGAGTTAGACTGAAAATGGGCATTTATTAATGCCATAACTATTCTATATGATAACAGATAAGTATATAAAATATACTTAAACTCAAATACATGACATATCTTCGGGACACATTTTGTTAAACATTCGGGCCACTTTGAATTATATTCGAGGTTTGGAAGTTTACGACCAGAGTAGATAAGTCTGGCCAAAATCATCCCTGGTCGTTATATAGTTGATAAAATACACGTAAGCAATTTGATCGTATTTGTCGTTGATAATCCTCAGATTGTTGACTTACGTGTGATTTATTACAGCGTAAGGCACCGTGTATTTTTTTCTATCGTTTTGGGAGGTATTCCTTTGCGCGGACTACTACAGTTTTCAGGTGGTTCCAGTTACATAGTGTTTTCAATCGTTTAGCCCTTTATTTCGTCATAAGTATTTGTCTGAGTTCTTTCCTTTAAAAGACGACTTTAGAGATCTAAGAAAACACGCTAAAAATGAACATTTCTTCGTTTCTTGCAATATCTTCATTTTCTTAAAATGGTTTATTTATTTGTTCAAAATTTCATTATTTTTGTCACATGTTTGAAATCTAAAATATTTTATCAGGCAATAGGTTAAATGGCAAAATGATTATGAACATTAAAAGTAAAAAAGGAATGCCAGTATACTTGCGATATTTACCATCAAGATATGTAGATCGTTAAGGTAAAACATATCACACACTGTTCTTTCATTTAAACAATAGAATGTCTCATCTTGTTTGTAAAAGTGTATTCTTTGATAGGGCTATTTTGAATAATAGTATATTATTGTAAAACATAATTAACAATGGACGTTACATTTTGTAACACCTTCCTGACGTTCAGCAAGGAGTTTAACACCGCTTTCAATCGTTTTAATCATATAAGCCGTCTCGCGAGAAAACTAACATTGTGGACTCTGCGTAAAGTTTCGACCCGGATCGGCCTAAGCATGCCGCGTAGGTTTACCCGGATAGACACTTTTCGCCTCCTGTGGACTTTCTGTTTCAGGAATCATTACTCTATACCTCTATCCCCCCTGAGACGGAATGTGTCGGCCCGGTTCAGCCTGCGCGGACTGCGCAAGCTGATCTGGGACGATACATTACGCAGATGCTATATTGTTTGTTTTCTCGCATTTGTCGAAATGCTCTTCATAAACCATACGTTCATAAACCATAATCCGCAAGTAGCAACTTCCAATCTATTGACTGATATAGTTAAAATATCCGATTGGGCTGATACATGGCTAGTTAATTTTAATCCCTCCAAATCTGAAACTCTTCTCTTCTCGCGCAAACTTAACAGAAATGCACACGATCCCTTATATATGCGTACCCAGCCAATAAAAGAAGTTAATATACATAAACATCTAGGTCTTAATTTTGCTTCTGATTGCACGTGGCACGAACATATTGATTATGTAGCGGCTAAAGCTTGGAAAAGAATCAACATAATGAGAAAATTAAAATTTGTTTTGGATAGAAACTCCCTTGAAATTATTTACTTTTCTTTCATAAGACCTATTTTGGAATATGCAGATGTTGTTTGGGATAACTGTAATCAAAACGATAAGGATAGATTAGAAAAGATACAACATGAAGGAGCGAGAATTGTTTCCGGAGCTACTAAACTTATTTCAATTTGTGATCTTTACAATGAAGTGAGGTGGGAATCTTTAAAAATAGAAGAACTAAACACAAGTTGATCATGTTGTATAAAATGAAAAACAATCTAACTCCAGCATATTTATCTAATAAAGTCCCAACTATGGTAGGTCAAAATTCTCAATATTCCTTAAGAAACTCTGATGACTTACAAACAATCCACTCTAGAACAACACAATACTATAATTCGTTTCTTCCATCATCAATAAGAGAATGGAATACATTGTCTCCAGAAATACAAAATGCTGAATCAGTAAGATCTTTTAAACTATTATTAAATAAAGAAAATAGGAAACCACCTCTATATTATTACCTTGGGGATAGGTATTCTCAGGTATTACATACCCGATTAAGAACACAATGTAGTGGACTCAACCATCATCTTTTTCTCAGGAATATTATTGATTCTCCCCTTTGTGCATGTGGACAAATTGAAAATACATTACATTACCTACTTGAATGTCCCCGCTATAACGATAGGAGACATGGCATGCTAAGAGAACTTCCTCAAAACATTAGGCTTGATACGTTGTTATACGGAAATCCAAACTCACCAATCGAAGAAAATAATGCTATTTTTGAATCAGTCCAACAATTTATAATCGGAACCAAACGGTTTAGCTCACGATAATTCACCCTTTTCCTTAATTGATTTTTTGTTAACTTGCAACTTTTTAAGTATCTTTTTATGTTATATTTTATTCGGTATGGATAATCGACATATATACATTAACTAGCCTCCCATACGCGCACCACTCTCCTTTGTCTATTTCTGCTCTCTTTACATCTATCTCTTTCTTCCTCTTTCTCCTTCCTTGCTCTCTCTCCCCACTCTCTTTTATGTATCTGTTTCTTGTATTATAAATTACAAAGCTTAAGTAAGCTGATATTTTCTGCACATGTTAAATATTCACCGTGCTTCCTGTAAATTAATCTCTATTGGAGAGGACCTTCAATAAGCTATGAGCTTTCGGTCCAATCCATTTCTCCATTGTATATTTCTTGATGTAACCTACTATGTAAAAATATATGAGAATTAAATATGTTTAAACTAAACCATACGTTCCTGCTTCCGAGTTCACCACTACATGTACAGCACTGACTGTGTGAGGGTTGTACATCCAAAATCGTATGTGAACATTCTACTGTGTGTTTACAATACTTGTTAAAGCTTTTACTTTCGTTTGGGTCAATAAATAAGTTGCAGCATAGTGTGTTTTATCTGTTCTGGTACGCTAGTTATCCAAACACACTTCACATCATTATATCTAAATTAGAGAAAACGGCGTTCAATAATCGAATGACGCGTATCAAACTGCGAAAATGTCTTATTGGCAATGACTTATGTCATTTGCATTTTGATCTGAATATCAGATTGTGTGTGTTCAGGATTGTGATTATTTACTTTGACTTCACCAATATTTAAGTCCTTTGATCTACGATGATGCACAACGGTTGAAAGGACTAAAAATTAGGCAGTATTGGTATGAGCTTTACTAGGCACCTATCTATAAATGTGTATGGTTTGCATATTTAAGCTTATTGATCATTTAAGAATAGTTTACTGTACTATATCCTGTATGAAAGTTTATTTCAGTTATAGCCCATGTTCTAGATATGTTCATGAATGCGGGATGTAGTTTTAAAACAACAACGGAATTATGTTTCTATCAGACATTGTCATACAGATTTAGACGGAATGGCGTCGCTAAAATATAAACATTCGTGTTGTTATAGAAGATGTAAGGGACTGTTGATTTATCACTGCCTGTGTTCTATACAATTAGATAGAACCCCCTCAACCTGTGAATACATATTTCGTAACACCAATATAGAAATAAATCTTTCTCGAACATTGTGTCAATGAGTTCATTGCACACAATAGGGTATACATGCAGAACTGTGTTTAGTTCATTGGTTTATGGATTAATTGTTTCTTTTCAACATTCTTCCCACGCAACTGAACACCTTCCCACGTGGATTATTTAACGCATTGGTGGGAGTCGAATGACGCTTGCGACGAGAACCTTGGCAATCATCCTAGACATTGTAGGCCGAATCTTGTTTCGAACTCTCAGCCAACGGATGAACATCCCTCGTCATTACCGACCAAGCTATCACGGCTCAGCTCCATGTCAAGCAACATGTCCAACAATTCCTTTCAAATGGGTGTTTTAAAATATGACATTTATGTAATATTATAAATATATAGACATATACCTAGTTTATTACGTATATTCATGCATCTTGTAGGCTACATGTATACACACAAAGAAATAATTCCATGGTCATTTAACAAACAATAATCAAGTTGCTGTGATTCAAGATAAATCAAGATTATATAAATGGAAAACGATACCTTTTACGAGGTAGCTGACGTATCATTCTAGCTTGAATTCATTTGCAATGTTTGCATTAGACTATTGACAAAGAATCTTGTAGAAATATAATTAGCAATTGTTATCAAACCAATGACAACATGTACGGGAAATAATGTACAATAAATATACCTGAGCAGACACGTATTCGTACTAGGTTAATGTGTATAAGGTAATATGCAGGGGCATCACTTATAATATTCGTGCATAACACTTATTTGAGCAGTAACCGCGAGAAAACCAACATTACGGACTCTGCGTAATGTATCGATTCAGATAAGCCTGCGCAATCCGCGCAGGCTATTCCGGGCCGACACATTCCGCCTCAGATGGATAGAGGTATAGAGTAATGATTCCTGAAACTGAAAATCCACAGGAGGCGAAAAGTATCTGTTCGGGTTAACCTGCGCGGCATGCTTAGGCTGATCCTGGTCCATACTTTACGATGAGTCCACACTGTTGGTTTTCTCTCGGGGACGACTCATTTATATATATGTCATGTAATACTTATATTACATGTATATAGTCATGTATATTTATGAAAAATATAATACGAGTAAACTGAGTACTTTTGTGAATAATGTAGAACACACTTGACCTGCACATTTATATAGTCCAATTTCGACCTACAATATACGCTACACATCTTTGGTTTCTTACTTAAAACTTCTCGATACATGAGCAAAATGTTTTAAACGACCAATGCTTTTGCAAACAGTTGCAGAAAGGATAATATGCATAGAGAGGACATAACTATTATCGTATGGACTGTCTTGATGAGATCCTTAGAGCTACGGCTTCTTGTTTTGGATGGGCAATTCCTTTAGCTAACACAATACCTTTGTGCGATAGGTATAACGTGGGCCATATGACATAGTCTAGTTTAGATCCAGTTGTTCTGTAGAAGTTATAAAGATCCCTATCGAACTCCACGCCACATTTCGAGTATCTGTCATCATCAATGTGAAGTGGTGGACTCATGAGGACCATGAACCAACATAACTCCAGGCATTTATCGATGAATGGTACCAACTTTTTTATATGCTTTTCGCCATATATGTTCTTCTTGGCCTGGGTCATTTGTTTTAAGAATTGCTGAAACGTGAATAAAGTTATTGATATTAGTGCACTTGTTTGCTTAGAAAAAAGAGAATAAGTATTAGTTATTCAAATTAGAATCAAAGTTATAATAATGATAAAAGTAGTAAACATATTAATAGTTATGAAAATATATGTAAACAGGAGAAATATTACAGTAACAGATGATCAACTCTTTTCAATTTTATTCACCTAAAATATCAAAATGTATAAAGTTAAAGCGCAATGCATTATTAAGTAGTTACACTAGACGTCATTTCATGATATAAGGTCAATGAAGTAGGTGATGTGTTTATTGCATTACCACTTGTAACTGAGCAACAGCATGACGTCCAGCTAGTCTTTTGGCGTCCTTGATCAGCTTGAGAGTGGTGTCATCTAGTTTTGCCAGTTCAGCTGCCTACAAATGTATATACTTTACCCTTTCCAACATGCAGATGTATATTGTACATCGCATTTTTAGAAAATGGTGGCATTCAGAAACATTGTGGCAAAAAGAGAAAATTCTGAATGAGCAATTGTATACGCTCTTCAATAATTATAAGTTCAATTATAGGGAATTTCAATAGTTTAGCGTATATCTTTCGAAAGTTCTCAACTGCAGATGTATGTTATGGAAAACAGTTATATTTACATCTGATGCCGCTGGTTTATACATATATGGAATGTGTAATTTGATATGATAAGGAGTTAACAAGACAGTATATATAATACGATCTGCTAATAACAAAGACCACTTTGTTGAACAGTATATCGACGTTATGTAGTCTTCGGGTTTCACAAATGACTAGTATAAACACATACATGTATTTGCATATAGCTGCCAGACTATCTGTTCCTTTCGCAAGATAGACTTTAAATAAGTATTTTGTAGTCATCTGTTTAAACAGAAGGATGCCTAGTGCCTAAATATTGAACACCATCATGTTTATTTTTATTGTCATAGACGTATTCACTATTTAGCACTGAGAGAGTTATACATTACTTCTATTTCCGTAGTACGTTTAAAGGGATACATGGCGTCTTCTATCAGCTGGTTCGTGTGAGATCGATTTGTTCTTTCACAGAATGTATAACAATCCTGGAAATATATAATCGTATTTCTTACAGCCGAGCATTTGGATCAATTCTGAACAGGAGTATTTACAATATTAATCGAATATATCTGTATTTTATCTAATGAAAATAGCATACGAAGACCAACAGCAGGGACGTAGCTCCCTTTAGGCACTGTTGGCAAGTACCTACACATTTTTTTCTAAAAATTCCCCAAAATGCAGCTGCGGCGATACACATCTGCGTAATGTATCGACCAGATCAGCCTGCGCTGTTTGCGCAGACTGATCCAACCGACACATTCCGTCTAATGGGGGATATATAGAGTAGTGATTCCTGAAACAGAAAATCCACAGGAGGCGAAAAGTGTATATTCGGGTACGCCTGTGTGGCATGCTTAGGCTGATCCGGGTCGATACTTTACCCAGAGTCCACAATGTTGATTTTCTCACGAGACGGCCTACACATTGGTTATTGCCAAGCTACGCCCCTGAACAGCTACCCAATGATTACAGATTTAAGACGTGTGTAAGTAAATTTAAAGTTTGTGTCTTAATTAAGTCTTATGTTTCTAATTGTGATTTGTTATCGAGTGACGCAAATTCACATCAGACATCGTAGATGCATCTACATTGATCACGAATACCACAATACTGATTGTCCTAAGGAAAACTCATTTACGTTGTTCGAGACAGCGAGACAGTGGCTCAGAGAGATAACGCCAGGTACGTGATTCAAAGGTCCTGGTTCGAATTCCCTGAATGATGATCTTATATGTTAATATCATCGACATGTACTCGTTACGCGGCCTTGTTCAAAGAAGCAGACCTATAACAAGTATTTCCTAAGTCAACACATAAACTATATTGCAATTTGTTTGTAACTTGTACATAGCTATGTATAGGTATGAAAATTGATAAAACAATGCTTAAACTTTGAACTTAATCATCGACAATTCATGAAACAAGTTGTAGGTACGAGCATCGCATTCAATGTTAAATAAATAAGCTTAAACAACACTGATACATGTATACAACACTGATATACAAAGCCTACCTGCAACATTTCGAACAGAATTCCTACAGCAGCTTTGTCCTCCACTTGTCGTTCAAACGATAACACCTGAAACCCATCAGCCCATTCGTTGTCAAACAACTCCGTGTACTTATCAGCGAGTTTCTTTGGATTGTGAAGATCACTCATGTCAGTGACCAAACGATTGTTAGATAGGGTACTATCTGTGGCCGAGGTTAACCTAAGAGTTAGAAAGAACAAACGATCGAGTCCATAGATATTCATTATGCATAATAATTGTCAAACGTATGTTTCGCTTTCGTAGCACAAATTAAAGCACACTTACTAATAGGCTCTTCTTAAAATATAAATTAAGCAGAGACTGTACTGTTCAACCACACTGTATAGATCAAAAGTTTGATATTTCATGTCAATGGATTATGAATTCACCTCAAGGAATAGTGTTTTAATGTAAGGAACGCGGAACCCTTCTTATCATATTGTAGTGTATTTACTGTGATACCTATTTTTAAGAAACGTTCGGAAAACTTCATGTTTTATTTCTTGAATAGAGTTTGAAACAAGGTTGTTAAAATACATGTAGTATCCTATTTTCTGTAGCCACTTTTTGTTACGAAATGCACATGCTCTAGAGGCATGAAGCGTGTGAGGAAAGTGATAAAACAGTGTTAACTACATTTTTGTACCTCTCCAATAGCTGGTTCCTCTCAATCAAACTTTTTTCCAGTGATCTGTCCTTTAGCTGAAGCTCCGTTCTGAGCACGGTTATTTCTCTCTCAGCCTTCGATACCACGCCCAGTTTCTCATCCTTCTGCCCCGTGATATCTCCAGCTAACGACTCAATGTCGTCTTTCAAAGTAATGTTACGTTTTTCAAGTTTTTCAACAGTCTGTTCCAACCTATAACAAGTATAATGTGAGCTTCTCAGACATACAACATCCATTTTCCAGGGGACTAATACAGAGCCTTGTCGCATTTACGTGAAGTGTACTAATTCTGGTGAAATACAATAACATTTATTGAACAATGCACTTACTCTTTTATCTTGAACTGCTGCTGATCGATAGTTTTCTTCAATATCGATTCTCCTTTGCGGAGGAATATTATCTCTTCTCTAAACTTCTCCTCCCAGTTCGGCTCGGAATCGGGCGAACTTCTGCATTAAAATAGAACAGAAATAGACTCGGCATTGTGAATCCAGATAATAGAAACACTAGATTGTGTCGATCGTTCATTCATTCATTCTCTCATTTGTTCATGTGTTCGTTCGTTCAAACGTTAATTTATTCATGTCTTGTGTGATCATATATTTCGTTTTCATATATGTACTTAAAACAGTTTAACGTTCGCATAGCATGTAGCTGAAGCGTTTTAATTCGATTCAATTCGTGTATTCTATACCATATACATATATATTTACAAATGAATGTAGATGATTTCAGCAAGAGATGTTATTATGATGAATTCGTTCTAGTCAACGACACTGAAACAGTTCTTATTTAATAGCTAAACACACATGGTTTATGAATACAAAATAGTAATGAGGCTTGATCCCTCTTATTCACAAGTGCAATTACTGCATTACAAGAATGACGATAGTGTACTCGCCTAGATGTGAATGACCACCGTATACATGTATATCATCTTAATTCCTAATATACTTAATACACTTGTATGGAAATATGCTATGTTTGATGAAATTATTCTAGGCAAATATAGTTTAGTTTAAATTGTATGTTAAACATTAAAACTGGTAGTTATTGCGTTCCCTCCTTGGCACTCAGGGTTGTGGGGTTAGCATTGCTGGTAGCAGAATAAATGGACAGTAGTATTGGTAACTTACCCAGGAAATGTCATGATATATCTGAAAAGTTATGGAAAATGACGAAAACACCATACAAACAAACAAATTCCATATGAGATCGAGAATGTGTATTACCATAAGAAGGCTTGAATATAATTTGTAGTGGAATTTTAGACTTTAATGATTAGTTAAATTGAAATATTGCTCTCGTGGCAAAAAAAGAACAGGGAAGGTACAAAACGGGAATTTACCTGGTATAAGTAGCCTCTGGAGTTTCAACTGACCTAGTTATGGATTCAATACTGACCATTGCCTTCAGTTCCGTTCTTTTCATTTCCTTCGGTTCTTTAGTTGCAGGTTGCTTTCCCTTGCCTTTCCTGAAGTACACAGCGAATAAAGAAAAAGTTGGGTTTTACTCTAACTGGCTTTTTTCTATTTCAGGCTCACTCAAATATCTAACAAATAAATGCATTAAATGTTAATTGTGAGACAAGTAATAAAAGGAAATTCCATGTAGTCAACAATTTTCCCCATCCGGAAAAAGTTTTAAAAGGGATGTATGTGTTAGGTTTTAAGCTACCATTGAACCAAAGCCGGGTTTACGGAGGGCTTTTTGTGTTTACGTTAAGACGAGATCGAATTAATTATAATATAATCTCGATTATGCAATTAATTAATGTACAAGATTTTAATAAATGTATAGGACATATAATACATAACTTGTATAACGACAAAGTTCTAATGAGCTGAGGTCCGGGTAAACCAACATTTACGTAATTATTACACGTGTAAAAACAAGGCCTGTCTGCGTACAGGTGCTAAAAGGAACCGAACGGATACTGCTTAAGAGAGTTGTATTGATACATTATATTACTAATTTTCGAACAGTGTAGATCCGGACTAGACTATGTGGATGCGTGGGTTGTTTCTGCCCTACACTGGTTACACTGAGGACCGCTTCAATATTCTGGCCATATTTAATATTTCAACAATACCTCAATTCAGCCATGATACTTTTGGATAACTCAGGCCCTTTACCACGATCGGCTGGTTCCCTTGAACTTGGATCTGTATTCTTTGGTCCAGTTCTAGATGGAATCTCCAAATCAGGCGGTGGAATCTTATAAAAACAAATAATAAATCAAAACGAGATGTTCCCCCCGCAAACCATTCAGTATTATGACTTTTCTATAAACTGTAGGCGTTAACACTTCATATAAAAGACTAATACCCCAGTCTCACGTACACATACTACTATCAGATACAATTCGTATTGAACACAATAACTAGTAGATCATTATTTTAATCAGTGACCCCTGATTCGATTCCAGAACGAACACATTTGAAGTGTTTTGTTCGCTCAAGTACTATGCAGATATTTATAAAAAGGTATTGGTATAGGTTTGGATCAGCCAGTATATCCTCACAACAGCATATGAGAAGCAACACAATTCACTGGAGGCTTCTGACCCTAGCACTCATCCAGATAACCTGTGACATGTCTGTAACATAATTTTGAAGGTTTTGGGGATCTTTGCTCATTTCAATTCTTCCAAAATGGTCGCAAGTTCAACATGTACAATTGAATAAAGCAGTGCCTTGAAGATAATTTGTGAAGAAACGTAGATCTAGATCAGACAACACGGATGTGCAGGCCGGTCTTCATCTTTACCTTTCGCCACGGGCCATGTTGTACCATTATGCACGGACATATTTAGTGGTGTATGCCCTGGAAGCATCTGGAATCAAAATATTGAGAGTACTGCTGGAAGGTGTATGACCTGACAGCAACTGGTAAAACAGTTATTACAAAATAACGGACTAATACAATTATACAATTTTTGTAAATATTAAATAAATCAAAACAACCGAAGATCGGGTGATATGTGACGTTGATCTTATAACAGAAATATCGTCACAAAGGACTTACGTATGTGTCCAGGATTTCGTCAAGTTTTTGTATATTCAGTTTGTACGTGTGTATCTTGTCCTTCCGATCTTTTATCATGTGTTCGTGAAACTCTTGTCGAATTGGTGGAACGAGGGAATATTCGCCCTATACAGAACAAAGAAGAATGTTTAACTGTATTGTAAATACCTGTACAAACAAGACTTTCCGGAATTCTCATAATTGTTTATCAGTTTATATTCAGCGGCAGAGTAAATGCCAAGAAAGGAATCGTATAATTTCCTTCTTTATGAAGCAGATATTTTCACGGCAATGACTTCTTTGTTTTAGAAAGCTTCCTATACTGTCATGGAGCTTCGTGTACGACCATGGTATGAATAAATATCATATCAAATGTGAAGTAACAATTATGTTTGTGTCATTGGTGGAAAACGTTTACTCTTTGCACAGAGCTTAAAGCATCAATAACTCTTGCTGAATGATGACAACATTAAATACTGTTTCACTGATAAAGTCCTAATGTTACACCTCGACAAAAGACTTCTCTAACCTTTCACACCCAAATACAACACGTATAGAATTGAAGGTATTGAAAACATATGGAAAGTCTCTAAATATAAGGGTATCATTTTTTGAAAAAAATCGTGGTAAAGGAAGACATTTCTCGTTATATTGCATCTGCAAGTGGAGAATGTTAAGAAGATTGAGAAATTTAATCATATTTGCGTGTAATAATCCCAAAACCTGTTTCCATGTCAAACATCAAATTCCAAAGTGTAACATTTTTATCTTCAAACATATTCCAAAGCAAAGAGAGAACTATGGAACCCGTTACTCCTTTAATTATCAGTTAAACGTTTAGGTCAATGAATATATCAGAGCCAGAAACTAAACTAATCTACAATAATACCTGCAATATTGTCGACATCAGTTTTGTCCATTTGTCCTGTGTGAATCGATCCTTCAATACTCCATTCTCCTGGAATTTCTCATTAATTTCTTTAAGCGTAATTTCAAGTTTTCTGGCTTGGAATCCACCACTAGTAGTCGTTAATCTGACCGCCATTTTTGTGTAGCACGTGAAATGAAAAATTCAGATTTGCGTCTTTTATAGTTCTAACTGTATGTATTAGTTCTTTATTAAAAATTTCCTCTATATTTCCAATGTTTATTACATACACCATACACTCTATACATTGGATATTTCACGTTCGTTATATATATTTAATTTTACACATTACTTAAATTTACTTATTGAAATCTAACAAAAATCCAAGTCATATCGGGTAAAATAACTTTATTTCTGATAAAAGATTATTCATGAGCTAAACCTCATTTTTTATGAAATAAAAAGTATATATCGTTTAGTATATTTAAAAGCACCTGCTTCATTGGTCATTAAATATGTTCTAAAGAATACAAATAGTCATAAATCATGTAAGCAATACGTTTCTGTCTCTGTGTATAGTGTATAGTTCCACATATATTACACAAATAAATAAACAATACAAAGAAAGGGACTCAAATATAACACCGTTGGATTCAACAGTTTACAGGATAAATATAGTTACTGATCAGGTCAAAGGTCATTTTTGTTCTTAATAAATACAAGCCATATTTAGAATTGTATCGCTTAATCCTATCCGACACATAGACCCATCTGCAGCAGAAGGTGAAAACAGTGTGACAAAGGGATTAATTACTCATTACGAGCAAGATATTGAGTGAAAAGGAGGTCGTATCGCAGATGCAAACAGTGCTTATGCCTACTTTCAACAGAACCCTCGTTATATGTACGTTTACATTAGGAAGAACTATAAATTCAACATCTGATAGAAAAATTATAATTGCAAGCAGCCGTGATAGCTCAGTCGGTGACAACGGGGCTATCACTCCTATGGTTGCGAATCCAAACTACGGATCAGGCATTCAATCTCTCCGACGATTGACAAAAGTACTTGTTACTAGCGTCATCTATTGTCAATAATGAAGGGAGAGTATCAGTTTATTGTCAATGATGAAGGTAGAGCATCAGTGTGTTGTCAATGATGAAGGTAGAGGCTGAGTTTATTGTCAATACTGAAGGTAGAGGCTCAGTTTATTCTCAATAATGCAGGTATAGTATCAGTGTATCAGTTTATTGTTAATAATGATTTATTGATTGATTGATTGGGGTTTAACGCCGTTTTTAACAAGTTCTCAGTTATATCACGGCGGCCAGTTCACCTACTCATGCATTTCCTGGTTTTCTCACACCAGTACTCCACACAACAATCCTCCCAAGCAACTGGCTGCTTTTCCACATAGACTCAGCCCATTGGTGGAAGACGAATGACGCATGTCGCATTGACTTTTGTCAATCCTCGGAAAGAAAGTTGGCCGAGCCGGGATTCGAACTCACAACCCCAGGATTGACAGCCCGCGTCGCTACCGACTGAGCTACCGGGGCTTGACTGTTAATAATGAAGGTAGAATATCAAGGTATTGTCAATATCGACTTTTTTGTCAAAAATGAAGATAAACGCTCTGTTAATTGTTAGTAATGAAGGTAGTGTATCTGTTTATTGTCAATAATAAAGCCAGAGTATCAGTTGATTGTCAATAATGAAGGTAAAGTATCAGTTTATTGTCAATATCGAAGGTAAAGTATCAGTGTATTGTCTAGTATACTGGTAGAGGCTCAGTTTATTGTCAATAATAAAGGTAAAGTATCAGGTTATTGACAATAATGAAGGTAGAATATCAGTTAAATGTCAATACTGTTGGTAGAGTATAAGTTGTTTGTCAATACTGAAGGTAGAGTATCCGTTTATTGTTAATAATGAAGATTAATTGTCAGTTTATTGACAGTAATGAAGGTAGAGTATCTGTTTATTGTCAATAATGATGGAAAAGTATCAGTTTATAGTCAATAATGAAGGCAGAGTATGTGTTTATTGTCGATAATAAAGGTAGAGTATCTGTTTATTGTCGATAATGAAGGTAGAGTATCTGTTTATTGTCGATAATGAGGGTAGAGTACCAGTTTATTGTCAATAATGAAGGTATATTATCGGTCTATTGTCGATGATGAAGGAAAAGTATCAGTTTATTGTCAATAATAAAGGTAAAGTATCAGTTTATTGACAATAGTGAAGGTAGGATATCAGTTTATTTTCAATAATGAATGTAAAGTATCTATTTATTGTCAGTTATGAAGGTAGAGTAATGACTAATGAAGGTAAATTATCAGTCCAGTGTCAATAATGAAGGTAGAGTATGAGTGTATTTTTAATAATGAAGGTAGACTATCAGGGTATTATCAGAAATGAAGGTAAACGCTCAGTGTATTGCAAGTAATGAAGGCAAAGTATCTGTGTATTGTCAATAATGAAGACAGAGTATCAGTGTTTTGTCAATAATGAAGGTAAAGTATCCGTTTATTGTCAATAATGAATGTAACGTTTCAGTTTAACGTCAATACTGAAGACAGAGGCTCAGCTTATTGTCAATTAGTCTCAAGCTCCTGAAGTGGAAGCTCTTATCATGACATCACCGATGATCGAACCCTGGTCTCCAGCTTTCGATATGGAAGCTCTTATCATTATATCACTGAGGATCAAATCCTGGTCTCCAGCTCGCAAGGTGGAAGCTCTTATCATAACATCACTGAGGATCGAACCCTGGTCTCCAGCTCTAGATGTGGAAGCTCTTATCATTATATCACTGAGGATCAAATCCTGGTCTCCAGCTCGCAAGGTGGAAGCTCTTATCATGACATCACTGAGGATCGAACCCTGGTCTCCAGCTCTCGAGGTGGAAGCTCTTATCATGACATCACTGAGGATCAAATCCTGGTCTCCAGCTCTAGATGTGGAAGTTCTTATCATGACATCACTGAGGATCAAATCCTGGTCTCCAGCTCTCGAGGTGGAAGATCTTATCATGACATCACAAAGGATAAGTAGGGATTATTACGCTCGCCTCCGTAAAGCTGATCTCCTGAAGCTTAGTCGGCAGCGACGCAGGTTGTCAATCCTGGGGTTGTTAAATCGAACCCCAAGCGTCATTCGTTCTCCACAAATGGGCTATCAGTCTATGTCGAAAAGCAGCCAGTTGCATTAAAAAGTATGTTGTGTGGAGTACTGTTATGAGGGAAAGCCAGGAAACAAATGTGTATGTAAACTGGCCGCCGTCATATGACTGAAAGACTGTTGAAAACGGCGTTTACTTTTTTACCCACATTCTATGTACAGACAGATTTAGGGATTTATACCGCCGATACTTATGTGTAATGTGTTTAACAACTCGACCTACTCAATGATGCAGCGGTAGAGCATCCGCCTCGGTGCGGGAGGTCGCGGGTTCGATCCCCGTTCGGGCCATACCAAATACTTTATAAATGGTAGTTTAAAAATGATACCTTCCCTCTATTGACGCTAATGATTATGGCGTTAGCATTTTGACTGATTGACAGGTGTCAGAATAAATTGACCAATGGTACTTTTAATTTACCCATGAAACGCCGTGGTGTAACCGAAACTGTGTTGAAAGCG
Organism: Serripes groenlandicus; assembly: GCA_031761405.1. NCBI lineage: Eukaryota > Metazoa > Mollusca > Bivalvia > Cardiida > Cardiidae > Serripes > Serripes groenlandicus. Next base: position 67,585,955 of record JASEVX010000006.1, read on the forward strand.
GCGTAAAACGCCATACAAATAAACAAATTAAATGTAATAACTGTTTCGATACTTCAATACATATAATGAGTTCCCATTTTGTTCTTTACAAACTGTGACGGATTTCAATCGTACACTGCTAAAGAACAATAGTGTTGAATTACACAAACAATTGCGCCAACCCTTCTCATCTCATTCACAATTTCCCACTGCTTTCACCAGATTTTATATAAATTGAAGAAAATCTATTTGCCACAATATTTTCAACTCTTTTCAGCAATGGTACTTTCATTTGTAGCGTTTCCATTTATTCCCCCTAGATTATTTAAAGTCGGTTGCTCCAGATTCGTTCAGTATGGGAAAAGGTCATAAGACTTAAAGTGGTTATATCTTATAACAGGGGGTGTAGAGTTGAGCTACTCTAATATGAAGGGAATTGTAGGATCTCTTTATCAAAAGTGTTGTGCTATGTGTATTTACCTATTTACTCATACAGCAGATATGCAGCAAACTTCCAGTAAAAAGTATTGAAAAGCTCTAAAAATACAAGTTTAAATATGGAATAGAATTTAAAACATTGATGCAAAAAGTAGAAATTGCTCAATTTGAGCAATTCCTTTTTTTCCCACATTTTTTTCACAAGTGGTTTGCTGTAGATGCGTCACAATGCACATATGCAGGTGGGAATGGTTCGGTACTAATAATAAGTTAATTATGACTAACTCTCAATGTTATTAGTGTAGTAAAAAGGTACATGTAGATAGCTTTAAAAGATAGTGTGGAGCTAAACTAACAATAATGTGCATTTAGTTATGACACTTTACCATTTCCCAAACCGCCACGGTGGTGTAGTTGTAGAGCGTCCGCCTAGGGTGCGGGAGATCGTGGGTTTTATCAATTTTTCTCTGATACAGTAGACAGTTGTTGACTCTGTAAAGCCGAGCCCCGGTAGCTCAGTCGGTAGCGACGCGGGCTGTAAATCCAGGGGTTGTGAGTTCGAATCCCGGCTCGGCCAATTTTCTTTCCGACGATTGACAAAAGTCAATGCGACATGCGTCTTCCACCAATGGGCTAAGTCTATGTGGAAAAGCAACCAGTTGCTTGGGAGAATGGTGGGTGGAGTACTGGTGTGAGAAAACCAGGAAATGCATGAGTAGGTGAACTGGCCGCCGTGATATAACTGAGAAATTGTTAAAAACGGCATTAAACCCCATTCAATCAATCAATGACTCTGTAAAATATTTCTGTTCTAACGTACGTTCTATTCTTATCCCAAGACAATTCATTCAAGTCGGGGACAATTCTTAACGTATCACTAATATTTCTTTGCATATGTCAGTATGTGTTTAGGGAAACTGAAGATGAAAACGAGACAATTGTGTTCAACTGAAAATAGAAGCGTTCAATTTTTTGGTCATCAAAGTAATAAGAATGTATTAATCTGTCATTAAAAAAAAGTAGGTTCCACCGAGATTTGAACTCGGATCGCAAATTATCATAGCTTCTTATGAATTTATATCACCTTTCCTCTTTGCTTTGTAAATTTGTATGTTTCAGAATAGCCATTATCCGGAGCAATCGGGAATCACTCCAATATTTAAGGAAATCCAAATCATGAAGATAATTACATTGGAATTACGCTTATTAATGTACTGGCTAACTTTATTCGCAACCAGTAATAAATTGTCTTGTAAAATGGACCAATCTGCATGAAACATTGTGTGATAGCCAATACGGATTTCAAAAGGGAAAATCAATAATAGATTGTATCTTCATATTCCATGCTGTTATCTCAAAGGTTCTATCCATAGGTATTAAGTTGTATTATGCATTCTTAGATTATGAAAAGTGCTTCGACAGTATAACTCGATCTTTGTTATGGAAAAAAACTACTACAAGATAACGTCAGCGCTAAATTTATACAAGCACACAAGTCTATGTACGTGTCCGTTAAGTCAGGTGTTAGATATGATAATGATTTATCAGATTTTATGGAATGACGGATCGGTTTGAAACAAGGTGACCCTAGTTCTCCTCTTCTTTTTATGATATTTGTAAATGACCTCATAGATAACATTTATTCAGATTCTCCATTCATTCAGATTGTATAATCATGAAGATAATTACAGAGGAATTACGCTTATTAATGTACTGGCTAACTTTATTCGCAACCAGTAATAAATTGTCTTGTAAAATGGACCAATCTGCATGAAGCATTGTGTGATAGCCAATACGGATTTCAAAAGGGAAAATCAATAATAGATTGTATCTTCATATTCCATGCTGTTATCTCAAAGGTTCTATCCATAGGTATTAAGTTGTATTGTGCATTCTTAGATTATGAAAAGTGCTTCGACAGTATAACTCGATCTTTGTTATGGAAAACAACTACTACAAGATAACGTCAGCGCTAAATTTATACAAGCACACAAGTCTATGTACGTGTCCGTTAAGTCAGGTGTTAGATATGATAATGATTTATCAGATTTTATGGAATGACGGATCGGTTTGAAACAAGGTGACCCTAGTTCTCCTCTTCTTTTTATGATATTTGTAAATGACCTCATAGATAACATTTATTCAGATTCTCCATTAATGGGCTAAAGCTATTTCTCATTTTATTTTGTATGCAGACGATCAGGTTGTCTTTGCAAAATCAGCAATTTCACTGCAATCTATGTTGAATGACATAGATAAATAGTGCAGATTGTGGGGTATGAAAATAAACACTTCAAAAACTAAAACTATGATCAATACTCTTTAATTATCAATACTTTGTACAGTAGGTCTCCCAAAGGGAAGGAAGTCTGTAACAAACTTTATATCATTAAAAGTCTTTAATTATCAAAAGCTTTGTATAGTAGGTCTTCCTAGAGCGGAAAAGGTCAGTAAAGCACTTTATATCATTAATACTCTTTAATTATCAAAAGCTTTGTGTTTTACTGACTTTCTTCCTTTTGGAAGACTTACTTTACTTTTTCTTTTTCTGAAGGGAACAAAGAGTTACAATTTACAAAGGGTTAATTGTTTATGGGTCGAACACACAGGGGGTGGGGTGTAGTGATATCCATATCCTTTATTGCACTTAAATATGATATGTACACATTCAGAGGTTTGTAACTGTATTTGGTTACCTAGAATAAGCGGAATTTAGTTGACATATTTGACTTTTGCTTATGTTTGCCTTCGAAATTCGGTCTAGAATTGTTTGCACTATTTTTGGGTGTGATCTCATTTACATCACGTGACTTGTAACTATGGTATCTTTCCTAACGCAAATCTACAACAAATGGAAGTTGGCTCCTTACACAAAAAGATTTATCAAAGAAAACATCTATTGCTCAACATAACTTATTTAAAGTCCTCTTGCATTTGGAGTTTACCATTATCACAACAGTGCAATCTCTTTGAAAGTCTAATAGGTTATATCTTGAATTTTTTTCTTCGGAGAAATGGGGCCACATCATTGCTAATCAAAGTACTGAAAGTACTGAAATGCGGTGGATGTTGGCTCTAGAGTGTTAACAAGATTGTCCCTTCAATTTGACCTAGGGACCTATTGTTTGACCCAGCATGACCCATGTTAGAACTTGAGCTAGATATCATCAAGAAAAACATTCTGATAACATTTCAACATGCTCAAGCTAAATATGCAGTGTGAAGAGTGTTAACAAGATTTTCCTTCAATTCGGCCTAGTAACCTAGTTTTCAATCCGGCATGACGCCTATTCAAACTTGACCTAGATATCATTTAGATAGAATTCTGACCAAATTTCAGGCTGCAGTAGCCAAAAAAGATGCTTCTACAGAGTTAACAAGATTTTCCTTCAATTTGGCCTATTGACCTAGTGTCTGACCCGATGTGACCCATATTCGAACTTGACCTGGATATCATTAATACAAACATTCTGACAAAATTTCAAACTGCTGAACCAAAAATTGCCTCTAGAGTTTTAACAAGCTTTTCCTTCTGACCTAGTGACCTACCTTTTGACCCATCATAACACATGTTCGAACGCGACCTACATATCATCAAGACAAACATTCTGATAAAGTTTCAAGATGATCAAGTTGAAAATAAGGCCTCTAGAGTGTTAACAAGATTTCCATTCAATTTCCATATTCGAACTTGGCCTAGATATCATATAGATAAACATTCTGACCAAATTTCAAGCTGCCTTAGTAAAGGATACGGCTTCTATAGTGTTAACAAAATTTTCCTTCAATTTGGCCTAGTGACCTAGTTTCTGACCCAATATGACCCATATTCAAAATTGACCTAGAAATCATTAATACAAACATTCTGACAAAATTACAAACTGCTGAAGCAAACATTGCGGCCCCTAGAGTGTTAACAAGCTTTTCTTTCAATTTGACCTAGTGAACTATTTTTTGACCCGACATGACTCATGTTCGAACTTGACTTACATCACCAAGACAAACATTCTGATAAAGTTTTAACATGCTCAAGTTGAAAATGTGGTCTCTAGAGTGTTAACAAGATTTTCCTTCAATTTGACCTAGTGACCTAGTTTTTTACCTCAAATGACCAGGTTCGAACATGTCCAAGATTTGATTGAGATGAATGTTCTGATAATCTTTCATGAAGATCCGATGCAAAATGTAGCCTGTAGAGTTTTAACAAGGGAAAATGTTGACGATGCACGACAGCCGTATTTCCGTATTTTTCATAGCAGGGATTTTCTCAAAAGGTTTTTGAGCTACCTGCTTTCAAGCTACTCGTTTTCCATATATTTAAAAGAAACATTTAAGATCCTTATGTCTAACTTAAATTTCTAAATTATGTATACAACTTCATGGATTAAAACTTTACATTTACTTTGTATAATGTGCATACTATTTAGCTTGTTGTGAAACGTATTTAACTGATCCCTGGACAGTCAAGAAAAATTGTACATTTTGTGAATTTACACTTCCTGAAAGCTGGGCATGATAATATACGGAGGTATTCAGCATAGCTAAATCCCCCGCATAAAAATGCAGAAATCATCCACACTAAGTTTTTAAGACGAGCCCTTAAAGCTGGGAAATCAACTTCACTATTAATACTGTATGGTAAAATTTGTAGGACACCTTTGATTGTATATGTATATGTATGTCTGTCTATATTATTTGGCTAAACACACAGTAAGTGTTTAAAGCATTTGTAAATAAAGTAAATATATAATTAAAACATCGGATTCTTTATTTCATTTTAGATGTATCATAACTAAGTGTTTTTAAACAAGCATAATTGTAATATGTTTAAGACATTTAAATTAGTTTTTTTCTAATAATAACTCTCCTCCCATGTCATTTCCGGAAAGCTATCAAAAATAGAAGTCGCGGGCTTCTGCCCGGCGACTAATAAACATATACGGGGGGAAGGGGGTTTCGACAAGTAAGTGGGAGTGTATCTTCTCTGGGTGCATGTTAGTTTACCGTTATGTGATACGGAAATGAAGTTGCAACAACAAACACGATCGTCCATTAATTCAATGTTCTATACAGTGACCATAAACTGTCCATTACCTAACTCAGTGTTCTATGCAGTGACCTTAAACTGTCCATTACTTAACTCAATGTTCTATACAGTGACCATACACTGTCTATTACCTAACTCAATGTTCTATACAGTGACCATAAACTGTCCTTTACCTAACTCAATGTTCTATACAGTGCCCATAAACTGTCCATTACCTAACACAGTGTTCTATACAGTGACCTTAAACTGTCCATTACTTAACTCAATGTTCTATACAGTGACCATAAACTGTCCATTACCTAACTCAATGTTCTATACAGGGACCATAAACTGTCCATTTCCTAACTCAATGTTCTATACAGTGACCATACACTGTCCATTACCTAACTCAATGTTCTATACAGTGACCATAAACTGTCCATTACCTAACTCAATGTTCTGTACAGTGACCATAAACTGTCCATTTCCTAACTCAATGTTCTTTACAGTGACCATAAACTGTCCACTACCTAACTCAAAGTTCTATACAGTGACCATAAACTGTCCATTTCCTAACTCAATGTTCTATACAGTGACCATAAACTGTCCATTACCTAACTCAATGTTCTATACAGTGACCATAAACTGTCATTTACCTAACTCAATGTTCTCTACAGTGACCATAAACTGTCCATTGCCTAACTCAATGTCCTATACTGTGATCATAAACAATTCATTACCTTACTCAATGTCCTATACAGTGACCATAACCTGTACATTACCTAACTGAATGTTTTATACAGTGACCATAAACTGTACATTACCTAACTCAATGTTCTATACAGTAACCATAATCTGTACATTACCTAACTCAATGTTTTATACAGTGACCATAAACTGTCCATTTCCTAACTCAATGTTCTATACAGTGACCTACATGTAAAACTGTCCTTAACCCCTTTCAAAACTGAAGCAGACGACTGTGAAAACATCTCATCAAAAGGATGAACATCCTTTGTAAGTGGAAGTAAGATTATTGAATGAAATTGGAATCATTGTGACACATGGAAAAAAACAAATATAGTACTCTTAATAATGTATGCAGGTATTTTCACAATATCGGTTACCAATTAAAGCCTTTACATACGTAAATAGACCGACCCTTGTCGATAATCGACGACATTTTTCGAAATCTATAGGGTAATTAAATATCCTTGTTTTGCTATTCGATATCCTGTGAAGGGTGTATAATATGAATCCTTCCAGCATACAGTAAATCTTAAGCATACTACAACGACGCCACATAAGCAAAGCTATATAAACTATCAATAAATAAAAGCATATTTATTGACAAGAGTTGAAAACATTGTAGCAAAGTGAGAAGTTACTCATTTTGAGCAATATAATATATCTCCATTTTGGAAAGGGTTAACGTAACTATTATATATCATTCTTTACTCGTATCTTTCAACGTTCTTAACTGTTAGTTGTTGTACAATGGACATTTAGGATTCAGTCTAAAAGATAAGATTCCAATTAGACATGGACAGTTGAGTGGAATATACTCCCTGTTTATAGAGGATATTTTAAATGTCGATCAGAAACTGTAAAATACAGCAGAACAATGAATTTTGATGTGATCACTTCAGCGAAAGGTTTGGCAATCCATTCAATGGAAATATTAAACGGAGCGATGTATCTCTTTCCCATCTGTAGCAGACGACTTTTACAAAATAATTTGACAAAATTAGTAACTGCTCATTATGAGCACATTCTTTAGTTGCCAAAATGTATGAAGCTCTATTCAATACATATACTTTTATTTATACATATTTACCATATTTTGCATAGTTCTTTTTCAAAGTATCTGCTGCATAGTTTGGATATGTGGGAAATGATTAACAAATCATTGCACATGCGCATAACGAAGGTACTCTCAACGATAGATATTTTAAGCAATCGTTCACAAACAAACAGATTGGATAATTATGAATTCTGATTAGAAAAGTAGCTACACAACTGAATCAACATGTAACGAAAAAAAACGAAGTAAGCGTTTATAATTAGCATATACTATTTTACAAATACATATAGCCTGCACCGTTTAGTTAATTTAACTGCAATAGGTTTCAATATTTTTTCTGTTCATATTTCCCTTATTACTTCCGTGTTTAGATAGCAACCAATGTAAACACAAAATTTAATGCCATACAGTTTTCCTAGTGAATTAAAGTTATTTTAAGTTATAGCGTCGAGTTGGGTTTTGCGGCGTTTTCAAACAAAATCACGGGGATCAGTTCACAAACAAGAAACATTACAATTTGATCAAAAATTAATGCGACATCATCTAATTAGCTGTTTGGAAAAGAAACAATTCACTATCTTTCCGTTTGCACCTCTTCAGTCTGAAAATATGAAATACCCTATAGTTAAAAATATGTGTTTTCTGTAACTGTAGATTGACCCATGATGACTCGAATCCAAGAATGAAAGAGTGTTGAAAGTGTGACGAATGGTTTTATTTCAGCTGTTTAAACATATCTGAAGAATTAAAAAAAGTAAATTAAACAGTTCAAATGACAAATTTTATTGCATTTACGCTCGCACTCGGCTATATAGCCATTTGGCATATTACTCCTTAGATGGGCCTGTTTATACACGTATAGTCTCGTGCTAAGCATTTCCATTTCCACGCACATCGAATATAAGCATATTCGTTGAGGGGTCTTCAGATAAGTAAGTGGAAGTGTATCTTTTCCAGATTCATGTCAATATATGTTATATATTGACTATAAACTGTCCATTAGCTAACACATTGTTATATACATTGACTAAAAAACTGTCCATTACCTAACAAATTGTTCTATACATTGACTATAAACTTTCAATTACCTAACACATTGTTCTATACATTGACTATAAACTGTCCATTAGCTAACACATTGTTATATACATTGACTATAAACTGTCCATAACCTAACACAACGTTCTATTCATTGACCATACACTGTCCATAACCTAACACAATGTTCTAAATACAACAGATGCGCTATATGAACACAAGGTGTAACCTTTAATCGCTAACAAGTCTATGGTAATAATTCTTCCACTTTCCCATGTTCTTCGATAACTCTTAGAAGAAGGGAACATATAGTTAATGTTTCCTTCATCCTCTTTATTGTGGTATGTGGTAATTTCGGTGATGGTATATGTATGTCCTTTTGGGTATTTCGAACATGGACTGTCATATTTAATTGTAATTGTACTACCATGGTTTCTACAAAGCTTTGAGATTACTTTCAAATTAAGGAGCGTTGATGAGCTACATTATTGCCGTATTATTTGTATGTTAATCTGATAATGCTCGGCAATACTGTCAGCTGTACCGTGCCATCCTCACAAGTGTTTGAATACACACATCTAACAGTATGCTTGAGATACACTTAACATATCTTATCTAGATATCATTTAATAATCTGATAGATTAATAAAATAATCATGTCGGCAAATGTCTGAATTTACTTAGACCTGTACTTATTAAAAAGTCAAAATAAGATCACGTCCATTGCTTTAAAAACACAGAAAGCATAGTAATCACGTATTTGTTCTTTGTGCCGTGATGACTTTATTTACGTTATGTGCACGATATAGTGTCTTTATATGTAGAAAAATCAAGCAATTTTTTTAACATACCGTACACCATCTACGTGTATCGGTACTAGATGTTATGTTTTACGATCGATCAGAGATATTTGACATTGTAACGGAATAGTTTTAGGTTTGTTTGACGGCGGAACTTGTTATGAATTTATACATTTATGCCAAATCATGTGTGTTTCTAAGAAATATAATTATTTCGGGAAAACTTACCAATGATGATGTTCGCTTACGACTGTCACTCGCCTCGTTTAGTATCAATATCCGGTGTTCCCCGCTCCCCCCATACGGTGATGAATCATTGTGACAAAGGGAGAAAACCAAATATAGAGCTCGGAATGATGTATGCAGGTATTTTTCACAATTCCTTCTACCAATTTGTACTTTTAATAATACCTATACTCCATAAGACGAACTGCTAGTTTGGGTGACTTTTCAACCGATGTCAAAGGTGAGAAATGTAGAAATGATCCTTTATGTTGTTTACTTGTCATTTTAATTGACGTTCAAAAGTTGAACACGATGGTATATGTTACTTCTTAGTCTATATAAAATGAAATTATACCGAGAACGAGTTAAATGTAGAAGCGTCCTGGTGGCAGTCTTCACTGTTTTAACCTTTTCCCTCATATAGACGCTTTCTGACGCCTCTGCAGCAGACGGCTTTTTGAAAACATAGTAACATAAGAAGAAATTGCACAAAACGTGCAATTACCCCTTTTGTCACAATGTTTTCCACATTTAGTCATAGGTTATCCATTCAATTATAGAGAGTTTCCATTATTTGACAAAATATGTTCAAAGTCGTCTGATGCAGAATTGTCGTATGAGGGAAAGGTTAGAGATAGTTTCTCCTTGTAAGGATGTATCATCTCCTAATTTGGAATATTGAGTCTTAATAAAGATATATTTTCTCCTAGTCCTTTTTTCAAAATTTGACTGTACTGTAAAGTCAGCTTCATTTATTTTTAAATGCTTAAAGAACTGTTAGAAATTTAACTGTATAGTTTTATGAAATAACTTATCTCTCAGCTCAGCACGCACTGCTCAATGTGATTTATCATAATCACTCGTTTCAATGCGTGTACATAAAAGAGGGAATTAATTCACTGCAAAATTCTAGTTGATATTACAACCAAAGGAATACGTACACAATGAAAGCTTTCAAAACATATGTGTGACTATTGACTCGAGTTTTAAATAGTTTTACCGAAATATCTTAAACGAAATTGATATTCGGTTGCTTTTAAAAGATTCGAACTATCGGATTTACTCAGTGCCAACTTTCGGGATATCTGGTGTCTCGAAGGATCCAATGGAGTTATATAGGGAAAATATAGTTAAACTGCTCCTACAAATTAGTTAACGAATGGATTATTTCATTTCAAACGAATATGTTATGAAAGCATTTGATCTTTATAATATGTTTAATATGATTCTATGATTTTTACATTTTAGTCCTTTTTGTGGCGATTGGTTTGACAATCGCCACAATGCTAACAGAAACAACAACAACGAAAAATATTTATATAGTCGGTTTTGAAATATCGGTTGATATTTATTTTCCTTACTGCAAACTAATTTACTCACATCCGTTATAGTTCCATCATTGATGCAGAGACGCGATTAATAATAATTATGTCAGTGCTACTTTGGTACCGGATTGTTACTAATATTTGAGTTTTATCGAGACATCATCTACATAGAGTTAAAATATGTAAATATTATCTTCGTCATGATTTGGCAGATAATAAATATTATTGCGCGTTCTGCCTTGCAAGGTTTGTTTACCCAGGGATCATGAATAATTAAATTTAATTGCGCGCTAAATGACCTTAGCTGTCGATACGCCATAAAACCATATACGTTCTGCCTTGCAAATAACGGCAAATAACTCTGATGATATTCAAATCTGGAAATTCCAAAAGGTTCTATAAATAGCTCGCAAGAGTGGTGTTCTTAAATCTCAATATTATAAACGCTTTATTTTGTAGTTGTTTAAATATATGAAAGCGTCTAGATGATACTACTGGTTTACAAAGGTTTAAAGGACACACGATGTCAGTGTGTACACACGTTATGTACACACGTCTGCACGTTCTATAGTCAATTAGCAACCAATGCTGAAAGTGTAGCCTAATTTAGTTTGGAGATCGAGCATTATAATATATGCCTGTATTTTTATAAATTGAACAGTTTGGCAAATAGTGAAATTGTGCTTTTTGTGCATGTTTATGCATATAAATACACTGTGTTTTTATGTCTCTGACAACCCTCAATCATGCAATGTGAAGGGACAGACCTGTTTAATATCGGACATCATTGAAACAAACACCAAACTATTGGATACTGTTTTCTCTCCTTTCTTGATAATTTTATCATTTCTAAAGTGTACACAATATTTTATCTTATTATGGCCTAGCGACCTGGTGATGAACATGTGATTATCCGAACAATTCAGATTACAAATAGCCATTCTAATGAGCTAAAACGACAGTCTATCGAGTACCAACTAGATTTTTCATAAATTTGGAATGGCCTAATTTGAACACATCATGACCAGTTTCAGAAATCACCAAGACAACATTCTGGCAAACTAACATTATTCTACTGTCAAAAGATGCAGGGTTGATTCATTCTCAAATTTACCCGCACCAGAGTGCACTATTATTGAAAATCGCAAGCCCTACACCGATATACTGCTTGTTACTTTGCAGGATTTTCCATACGATCGCCACTATAGTGCCATTGGCACTTTGATTTAGATTGTTGTTGGTCATCCAGAGTTACATTGAAATAAGAAGGAGCTAAACATTATTCTGCTTTAATAAGGTATTTAACATCTGATCGCTTCATTTCAAACGGCTCAAGATGCAGAATTTTCTCTCTTTCATTTGTACTAATTAAAACAAAAAATTAAATACATTTTAGTCCATTTTGTACATTTATGTAAAATTCGATGCCTCAGAAAGATGAAATGCCTCTGTATTTATGCGTACGGTATTGTTTAATCTCAGCGGTGAACCAAAACCCCCATCAGCTTATCCCACCGTTTATGACCAGATAACGGAAGTTGGCTGGCCATATTGATTTGTGTACACTTTTTATTACAATATTTGATTGTTTATGATTGTGATATATTTAAAAACGACTTTCAGAGTCTATTGGAAAATCGGCATATTTGGCCATTTACAGCCTTACTTTAATAGCAAAGACAAATACATGTATATAAACATTTAGAAAGAATAAACAAAGATAAATAAATGTATAAATTGTAATCTGTCTTTAAAAATGACGAATTTGGATATAAAATTAATCTTCAATCACAGCAATACATTTTTTCTCTTTGTATACCCGCATTGGAAGTTTAGAAAATTTTCGTCAAAGCATTAGATAAACAAATATTAAAGTTTTCACTCTTCTAGAATAAATCGATACTGAGAATATTATAAAACAACACTTTTTATGATCCCCATAAATTACTCCAGATGATCAAACCAACCGGACAGCGTCAGTTGACTGGTAAACTAGTTTATGTAAACGCCAGTATTGCTTGGAGATAGAGATCGCTCGATCGCATGAAAAGCCCCAAAGTTGGCAATGTTTATGGGAATAAACTATATGCATCAATCTTTAAATTCTTAATACTCTGGAATAGTGCCTCCAATATGGTTAAATCAAAATATATAAAGATCAAGAAAAAAGGCTCGAGTGTTTAGACATGCTTAGTAATTCTCTCAAACTGCAATATACAAAAAGACATTCTATCATTTCAGGAACTATTTTTTTCCAAGGGGTCTCTTCTATTCAGTTGATCAGACGAAATTGTACAAGAACAAGTGATGACCTTTAAGGTTTCACTCTGGGTTGGAGTTATGTTAACAACGTGTGTGTTACAGGTACGCATTTCAGTTCGATTAGAGTGCTGCAACAATTACAGCGTAATACCATTATTCGATCAATGCATGAGGGTTTACTATAGTAGATGTTGCGCCAGTGGGGCCTGTTTTTATCAAACAGTTGGATCTTAGCTGCCGTCACCTTGGAAGTTATTACTGTTGGAGAAACAGGAACCAGGATTGGATGGAAAGGATGACATTAGCGATTGCGGTAGCAGTGTCATATTTGGGTTTTTATTTACTTGGATGGTGTTATACGCCGATTTCAACAGTTTGTCATTTATATCACGTCGTTATCTAGATACATTGCCAGTACTGCACTCTAACCATTTCAACACGGAGAAATCGGAATAAAGAAACACATATTGAACTATATATGTATCCATGACACGTCATAATACAACTAAAACTGCATTGGTTGTGAAGTGGCAAGAGGAGTGCTTCGAAAGTGGGAGATCAGGGTATGAGCCCGGATCGGTCATGCTTAAGACTTTACGCACGGTAGTAGTTACTTCCGTCCTTGGCTCTCGGGGTTGCGGGAACAGTACTGCTACTGATGCAGTGTTGTCCATGATATGTTTGACAGAATACTGCTTATTTACTGGCAACACCGTGATATGACTCAAATAACAATGGCTTAGAAACACTCAACCAAATCAATGACAAACGCCCCCCGCACCCCCCTAGATCTAGTAATAATTCTAGTAAGACCTATCTACCCTTAAAGTATTTCTTTTCAGTTAATTGGCTTTTTCTCACCTGCATGGGCATGCAACATTGACAAATCCATATCGGAGGATTACTGTGAAATCAAGGGATTAGTTTACCCGTCTGGAGGTCAGTATATAGACTTACGAAATTCAAAACCTTAGTTTTAAAGATAATCATTTAAAAATAAAAATATAATTAACGATAAAGTCCTTAGCATACGTATGTTTTAAAATATCGTAACCATTGATATTCCCAGTTCTAGAATTCAAGGTGCTCACTTTTTATAAGTAACATGAGCTACTATAAACAACAAAACATGATTAAGAAAGGTTATAATCTTTCTACTTTTAAAAAGAAACGTGAATACTAGAGCGTTTTTATGTTTTTTTGCGAAAACCAACATTAAAACAATTACTGCATGTATAATAAAGACCTGTATGAGTTTCTCTGCTAAGGGACCAAAATGAATACTTATTTATGTAAGTTTTTTTAAAATGTAAACCTTCTATGACTACTCGGTCAAATGAGTTAGGTTTGGTTTTCGCAGATCGCCACTTAATATAAATGAATGAAAATGTGTTCAAGATCCTCGTATTTCAAAGCGCTAAATAAATGATATGACCAGACCCAATAATTTTAAGTAAACTTTTTTTTGATAATGTTCATGGAATGGTATGGAATGGTATGGTATATTCGGCTGTACTGCGGTCCATTTCGCGGATGAGTCAACCGGACAACGCCGATTCAACCAATAAAATAACAGCTTTTGACAAGCACTCGCCGAACACTCGAAAACCCGAATACACCTCTGATGTAACATATATCCCCAATATCATTGAAATAAGCTCGTGGTTTATTTCTACATGTGTGTGCAAAATGTAGTATAGGACATAATTTCAGATACTATCGTAACTCTGACTTGATACAGAGATATAATTATGTATATATACGTTCATTTTCGTTACATTTAAAGTGTATGTCATAAAATAAACAACAACTGTTATGAGAATGCAAGGACATCATGATACATGTAAACACATGTTAGCATCAAGGTCGGGATATCCAGTATCGGACTGTTGTATTAGCCTCCGAAGCAAGAACTGGTTTCCGGGATGAATCTAAACGACGACATATGTGTGACAAAAACATGTTACTTTTCATTATGTATTTTTCTAGGTCTTGACCAGGACATTATTGGTCTGTGTGCAACCTGTTTAATTGGATCCGTACCGCTCACAGTCGGTATCATGGTGGTCTTTAAAAAGCGCTTCAAGGACGATAGTCTTGACTGGGAGAGTGTTTCTACCAAAGAAATAGTTGCGTCTGGATTCTTTATAGCGTTTCGTAGGTATCTTAAGTAACGTTAATTTGTGTCATTCATTTCTAATACTCTTCTTGTATAGAGTTTATATACCGATCGAACGATCCAATGAAAATGTTATTATAGTGACACATGTTATTTACAAATATAACTTTTCCCATAATCATTTCCACAACACCCGGCCACATTGGGCCTACATGTCACCCTATAGACATATTTACTACTGACTTTGTAATACAGGAATTTCTATCCCGAATTGTCTTTTTCCATAATCATTTCCACAACACCCGGCCACATTGGGCCTACATGTCACCCTATAGACATATTTACTACTGCCTTTGTAATACAGGAATTTCTATCCCGAATTGTTTTTATGCGCGTGTAACAAGCAAGTGCTTTTGCCCGAATTTGTTAATGGAGGGTAAAATCACGAGGATCAAGAATTCTCATATTAAACGTCAATGGATAATATTTTATACATGATGTATAAAAATGTATATCATCTTTTTCTAAATGATGTATGTCTTTTACGCTTTCATGTCGCGAAAATATATCGTGATGTATATGTACAGGTAATTTACCCGACATCATGTTATATCTTTGGAGAGTGATAATATATCTTGAAAAATTATGATTTTTCTCATCCCAGGATATTTTTATAAATTATCGAAGCATATAATATATATAAATATAATATTTTTTTAACAATTTTTGAAAATGTTTTAAGGTTCAAATTAATGAAATATCAATGACGAGCTGTTTAAAGCATTCAAAACGTGGTCACATTTTGTCTTTTACAGAGTTCCTTGCTGGCATCGCTTGTTTAATCTGTTTAATACGGTATGACGTCCACGGATGGTCAGCGGTCTTATTCTTTACTTTCGCGTTTCCAGTCTTTGTTGTGGTGTTGGGTATTATATTTTGTTGCTTGGTGGTTGTATTTTGCTATATTGCTGCTTCAATTATGAAAGAATGACACTGAGAAGAAGAATATCGATTTTGAAGCTGCTTTTCCGAGTTTTAAACTGCTTTTAATGACATATTGTACTTACCATGTAATGGTAAGTCACCACGTACATCCACTGCACATACAACGTTAAAAGGATATCTACGGGGGGGGGGGGGGGGGGTATTATATACTACCATACTAGTAGTCACGTGATTGTGACAGTTTAGTGTGCATGAGTCATACCTCATAACACGGTACAGTCCTTTATCACTCAGTGGCGTTTAGGATTAACGCATAGATGCAATTTCACCGTCTTAAATAATTTATATGTAAATGTGTATTATAAAAAGCAATCTGAGGTTAAAGATCATATCAAGGAAACAGCCAAGCAGCATTTTCTGATTACTCGGCTAGGTAACCAGAACTGCTGCTACGCTGTTTTCGAAAGATGGATCCGCTCCAAGAAACAGTTATTAGAATTATCCCGTGTTCGAGTTAACGCGAGTTCACTGTATATTATTGAAGGTTTATGATTATTTAAAGGTTTTTGACTGAAATAGATTGTCATTAAAAACGCCGCGCGGAAGCGCGGTATCAGTATTGGATACGATTCAATTGATTCAATTGAAAAGGAGGCAACCAACATTATTATTGTAAAGAAAAACTCTTTTTTAATTGTTTGGTTTACGGCCCCCAAATTCGGGGGATGTTTTTGCCTATTTATAAAAATCTGTTGTTATTCTAAACTTCAGACGTTCCTCCCCATACAGTTCGTTCATTCAGACCATTGTATTCTTGCTTTATGTTGACTATACATGTGAACTTTTTCTTTTAATTTCATAAATGTTCGATTTTGATTATAAATATCTTACAACTTTTTTACATTACTTTGGATTTTTTGTTTATATACTCCCGTTTTTGTTATCATACCTCTGCTCAACTGGAAGGAGAAAAGACTTCCCCCTCTCCTTCCAAAGCTTGTGTCATACTTAACTTATAACTAGAGGCATTAAACCTTAATATATGTTAATATTAAAGCACCTATGGGTTTTTTAAAATCCAATTGATCTTGTTAGAGCAGATTTAAAACCGTTTATTGGTTAAAAATTAAGAAACTTCAGCTTGTATGACACATTGGAGTTGCAGTAAATGCTAAGCAAACTGTAAACCAAATGGTTTCAGGACTAAACTTGTCATTTCACGACTAAACTTTACATGCTGAATATCACATAGATCGCAACATATAAAACGTCTAATTTCTCAAATTGACCCTTTTTGCTCTTTGTAACCTTTTAGTATAGGCTATGGTAGCCAGGTGAGCAATGTAGGCACATCTTGGACTTCTTGTTTAAACAAAAAAGGGGAAATTTGGCCTTCTTGTTCGATATATTTATATCCTGTCTGTTTACACGTTATTTAAATGTATTGACCTGCATCTGCTTCCTTTAAGTCATGCTTCAAAATCATGCGCGTCTTTTCGTGCTTTGTATCAAAATTCGTTTAATTACGTACTTAACAACAATGTCAATGCCTGGACGAACAGGGAAAACAGTGCACGGTGTTGATGATGCTTACGTGATATTCTGATGCAGTAATGTGAACAAGCAGGCTGTTTTGTGTCTTATTTCTTTGTATTGTTTAATTCAGAAATATATATAAAATATAGCTTTGAAAATGAAAATGCCCCCACACCAAGACATTTGCCTAATGTGACGAAATATAATGACGCTAGTCTCATTGACGTTTGTTAAAAAGAAAATCGGATGAAATTGATTGCCGAACCTGAATCTGAACTCAGGATCGCTTGATAGACGGCCACGATAGTTACAGTTTGAGCTATGAGCTGACACACAATTTAGCCGCTACATGGAATAGGGTACAAGTTGCCTTTCTAAATACAGAACTGCCAGTGCAGTTCATCCGCACAGTCAAGAAAAACGTTCACATATTACTTATAATTTGGTAAAAGAGTATATCAAGTTGTGTATGAGCAGGTGGACAAAATTATTTGAACCTGCACTGTTCAGAATTGCCAACTCATACAGCTTTCTCACCCATTACTGTTACCGACTGAGCTATGATCTGACACACAATTTGCATGGGAAAAGGTACAAGTTGGCTATTTAGCTCACCTTTGCACGAAGTGCCCAAGATGAGCTATTGCGATCACATTGTGTCCGTCGCCCGTCCTTCGTGCGTCGTGATGTGTGTGTCTTGCGTTGTGAACAATTGCGGTGTTAAAACATTTTACATCAAATCTTCAAGAAATTTTCTAAAAACTTACATCTACATCAAATCTTAGCCAAGTTCGAAACTGGGTCATGTGAGGTCAAAAACTATGTCACAATGTCATATAGAAGGAAAATAAATGAACATCATATATGCCTTATTTTTTAACTTAGCATGTTGAAACGATGCCAATATAATTGTATTGATGATATCTAGACTAAGTTCGAATCTATGTCAAGTTCGATAATGGGTCATGTCGAGTCAAAAACAAGGTCACTAGGCCAAATTGAAGGAAAACTTGTTAAAACTCTTGAAGCCGTATACTTTATTTAAGCATGTTGAAACTTTGTCAAACTGGGTGTTTTGATGATAATAGCTTACCTGACCACAAAATGAGTTTTTGTGATTGACTATACGGTTGGCATAAATGAGGTGATCATTCCAGGGCCATCATGACCGTCTTGTTTAGATCCAGAACGGCCTGTACATCCGCACATACACACCGTCTGGTCAAGAAAGTAAATTTTCACATATTACCTACACACGTTTGTTGAAAGGTTATGTCAAGTTGTGTATATTAGGACAAGACGGAGAGGTAGAAATAATTATCTGAACCTACACTGTTCAGAAATGCCATCTCGTAGACTTTTCTCATGCACTGGATCATTTAGGATTCACCTCTAAGTGCTCATTGGCGAACAGTGCGGATCCATGTTTAATCGTTTTATATATAAACTATGGATCAAAGTCTGATATCTACTCGAGTCTGATAACGTGTTACTTGACCTCCACAGATAACGTTACAACTTATTTTCAAATATATCGAAACCGAACTTGCTGTGCGTATTCCTATCATCCAGCGAGGATGCTTTAAGGCGACTGATGGATTATCTGTACTTCTAGTTTTAGGATCAAATTCACTCGACGATAGTTCATAGGCATAACGGTTCAGAGATTCCATTTTAGTAAAGACACTTAGAAAATGTCACTAGAAGAGAAAAACTTGCAGCCAGACTGGTGCTCGAACCCGGGACCTCTCGCAAGCTTTCGGGGCAAGTACTCCGCCGACTAAGCTAACCTGGCCGCTTACATGCAATCTCTCCAATTGTGTATAAGTTCGACCCGCGAACTAGAATTTGCCAAGGATGTCATATTATACACTGCAAGCGCCGTAAGGCTGACTAAGCAGTGCTGTCACCGCCATACGTTGGGCGCCAATGTCACTTAATATACACAAAAGAAAGACGTATCGGTTTCAATTTTCGCACACTATATCTCAAGTGTATTTGTCATCGATCGAGTCCAAAATCTACCACATGGTATGAAGAGATTAGACGTGATTTTGCCTGATTTGCATGTGCAGCCCGAGGAAAATGTACATGTCACCGGAAACGTGTATGGGGGTAATCCTTAATGCTTATACAAAGGGAAAATCACATTTGAATTCACATCGGTACACAACGAGCATGCCTAGATTGAATGAAAATCAGCGAATTCTAGCATTGACGATGCCTGCTCGTGGCGACAACGTAACTAACGTTAGTAGGGCGTTAGTATGCCACAGAAACACAGTAATTCGGCTGCGCCAACGCTTCCAGCAAACAGGTGGTGTAGCAGATCGACGCAGATCTTGTAGACCTAGGGTAACAAATCAACAAACAGACAGGTGTATCACGTTGACGCACCTTCGACGTCGTTTTCAAATTTCGTCTAGTACTGCAAGGCAGTACGGTATCAGCAGACAGACCGTATTGCGTCGCCTCAGGCAAGCTCGGATGCCGATCCGGGCTAGGAGGCCCTATGTGGGGGAGGTCTTGACAGCACGTCATTGGGCTGCTCGTTTACAGTGGTTCAGACGTCATTTCCGTTGGGCTAAAATGTTCCCCATATTGTACGTAAACAGATCTCAATTTTGGTACCAAATATATAGGCTTTCAGAAAAGTAGTCGGTGAAAAATCACAGAAAACAAAGTGCACACTTTCTTTTGGAACTGAGTATATATATATATTCAAATGGGTGTTGCTCTGCGAAAACCAACCATGATGTGAATGTAGCACGTGTGGAAACAGATCTGCGTACGCATCCACACTAAAGATTCAAGTGAATACTGGTTTACCAAGTGTCTAGAAACATTCTATGAAATATTGGCGAACAGTGCACAGCCTGATCGGACTACGCGGATACTCCGACTAAATTGGGTATACACTGGTCGCTATTGCCTTACGGTTGGCAATGAATAGAGCCAATGGTTCTTTGAGATAGGGGGTAAATATTGTGTTACTTTTCTTCATCTGACGGGGGGGGGGGGGGGGGGGGGGTAACCTTTCCAGATTCATGTCAATTTACCGTTATGTGGTACGGAAAAAGAGTCGCAACAACAAACACGATCGTTCATTAACTCAATGTTCTATACATTGACCTTAAACTGCCCATAACCTAACACAATGTTCTATACAGTGACCTTAAACTGCCCATAACCTAACGCAATGTTCTATACAGTGACCATAAACTGTCCTTAACCTAACTCAATGTTCTATACAGTGACCTTAAACTGCCCATAACCTAACACAATGTTCTATACAGTGACCATAAACTGTCCTTAACCTAACTCAATGTTCTATACAGTGACCTTAAACTGTCCATAACCTAACTCAATGTTCTATACAGTGACCATAAACTGTCCTTAACCTAACTCAATGTTCTATACAGTGACCTTAAACTGTCCATAACCTAACTCAATGTTCTATACAGTGACCTTAAACTGTCCTTAACCCCTTTCCAAAATGAAACAGACGACTGTGAAAACATCTCGTCAAAAGGGTGAACAACCTTTGTAAGTTGAAGTATGATTATTAAATGAAATTTGAATCATTGTGACAAAAGGAGAAAAGCCAATATAGAACTGTTAATAATGTATGCATGATTTTTTTCACAATACCGTCTACCAATTAAAGCGTTTACAATCGTAAATAGACCGACCCGTTTCGATTTTTAACGACATTTTCCGAATGTATACGGTAATTGAACCTTCTTGTAAAGACGTTTCGTCGTCATCGTCAAATCACATTAAAACCTAATTAAGTATCTGTTATCGTATTAACTTTTTATTGTAATGTTACAAAGGTGAGAAATTTATAAATGTTCGTTTATGTCGTTTACTTGTCGTTTGAATTGACGTTCAAGTTTTGATTACGATGATATTGTTTACTTCTTATATAAAGAGAAAATATACTTAGAACAAGTTAAATGTAGAAGCGTCCTGGTGACAGTCTTCATTGTTTGAGAGTTAAGCAGCGGTCCCATCTTACGGTCTCGCACGTAGTAGACCGTAGTTCATTTGAACTACGGTCAACTAGGTAGAAGTAGGGTGAAGTAGGTTCGAGCATAATGTCTAGGGTTAACTAGGGTAATACTACGTGCAGATTCGCACACCTACGTTGAACTACGTGTGAACTACGGTCAACTAGTTAGAAGTAGGGTGAAGTAGGTTCGAGCATAATGGCTAGGGTTAACTAGGGTATGACTACGTGTAGATATTAAGTCGTAATTATGATATATTTCTGCTAGTCCTTATTCCAAAGTTTAACTGTCTATAAGTCAGCTTTATTTGTTTTCAAATGCTTTGAAATTGTAAAATTCTTAAATGTATCGTTTTATGAAATAACGTTTCTCTCATCTGAGCACACACTGCTCAATGTGATCTACCATAATCACCATTTGTAAGGTGTACATACAAGAAGGAATTCATTGCAGAATTCTAGTTAATATTACAACCAAATTGGGACAAATTACATATTAGTAGTCCCAGAACCAAAGGAATACACAATGAAAGCTTTCAAAACATATCTGGGACTATTGACCCGAGTTTTAACAAAATATCTAAAAAGACAATGACATTCGGTTGCTTTTAAAAGATTCGAAGAATCGGATTGACTTTTATGGGAATAAACTATACGCACCAATCTATAAGTTCTGAATACTCTGGAAAATAAACTCCAAGTCGCTCAATCAAAATCGATAAAGACCAAGAAACAAAGACTCGATTATTTAGACATGTTTAGTAATTCTCTCGAACTGCAAAATACAAAATGACATTCTATCATTTCAGGAAATATTTGTTTTCAAGGGGTCATAATCTATTCAGTTGAACAAACGAAATGGCAAACGAAAAAGTGAAGACCTTCTTTGTTTCATTTTGGGTCGGAGTTATGTTAACAACGTGTTTATTACAGGTACGTATACCTGTTCAATTCGAGTGCTACAACGATTAGAGCGTAAGCATGAGGCTTTACAATAGTAAATATTGCGCCAGTGGGGTCTGTTTTTATCAAAATGTTGGATCCTAGCTTCCGTCAGCTAGGAAGTTAGTACCGTTGATGATAACGGGAACCAAGATTGGATGGTTAGGATGTCATAAGCGACTGCGGTAGCAGTGTCATATTTGAGGGTGTAGATTTCAACAGATTTTCAGTTACACTACGTCGTAACCTAGGTCAATTGCCAGTACATATAGGTAGTATTTATCCTGACACCGATACATCAGTTGTACTGATATTCCTGCAACCCTGATCGTCGGGGAGAAAAGCCATTACTACCATTTTTGCAAACTTTGGTTTGAATGACACGGCCTGGGATTGAACCCTGGTCGTCGAATTCGCTTCAAAGGCAGACGTCCTAATAATTTCTACACGAACAGAAGGTGTCGGAATGAAGATACAAGTTGAACTAGAAACTCATGGCACGTCAATATGTAACTAGAATACAAACGGTAGCAGTGCATAATACAATCAAAACAAACATTCTACCATGTGTTATCACAAACTTCTTTCTTAAAATGAAACTTCATCGGTCACATAGCACCGTTTAAAGTTACTCACTTACTTAGATTTAGCTATCCTACTAATAAGACCTATCACCCTTACTTCGAGTAATTGGCTTTTTCTCACCTGAATGGGCATGCAACATAGACAAATCCATATCGGAGGATTACTGTGAAATCAAGGGATTATTCTACCCGTCTGGAGGTCAGTATATAAACGTACTGAATTCAAAACCTTAGTTTCATAGATAATCATAAAATAAAATGAAATACTATTAATGATGCAGCCAGGACATACCCTTCCTACGCATAAGTTCGTTTAGAATATCGTAACCAATGATATTTCCATTTCTAGAATTCAAGGTGCTCACATGACTTACTATAAACAGGTAACATGATTCACAAAGGCTAATATGTTTAGGGAACGTGAACACTGGAGCGGTTCCTTGCGAAAACCAACCTCAAAACAATTACTGCAAGTGTAATAAAGACCTGTAAGAGTTTCTCTGCTAAATGACCAAAAATAATACTTATTTATGTAAGTTTCTTTAGAAATATTAACCTTCTATGACTACTCGGCGTACTAAGGTTTGGTTTTCGCAGATCGCCACTTAATATAAATGAATGAAAGTTTGTTCAAGGACATCGTATTTCAAAACGCTAAATAAATGATATGACCGGATCCAATACTTTTAAAATAGTTCAATGAATGGTATATTCGGCTGTAATTCGGTCCATTTCGCGGATGAGTCAACCGGAAAACTTTGTAGCGTATTCATATTAACTTACCACATCGAACACTCGGTCATGTGTTAACCTATTCAACCAATAATTACAGCTTTTGAACAGTACTTGCCGAACACGCTTTGGATAATCCGAATACACCACTGATGTAACATTTATCACCAATGCCATTGAAGTAACTCTTGTATTCAGTGCTAAGATTGTTCACAAAATGAAGTGTAGGACATAATTACAGATATTATTATAAATCAACATGACTCTGACTTGATACAGAGATATAATTATGATATACATGCATTTGCATTACATTTAAAAGGGTGTGTCATAAAATAAATAACAACTTTTATGCGAATGCATGAACACCATGCTTCATCTAAACATATCAGGCTTTTGCATAAGTTTCCGAAGCAAAAAACTGATTTCCTGGATATATCTAAATGACATATGTGTGACATAAACATGTAAATCTTTATTATGTATTCTGCTATGGCTTGACCTGGATATTATTGGTATGTGTGTAACCTGTTTAGTTGGTTCCGTACCGCTCACAGTCGCTACCACGTGGGTCTTTATTAATCGTTTCAAGGACGATACTCTTGACAGGATGTTCAATGATAAAGGAGAACAAATTGCGTCTGGACTTTTTGTACTACTGCGTAGGTATATTAAGTAACGTTAAGTGTTTGTCATTCATTTCTACTACTCTTATTGTATAGAATTTATATACATATTGGACGATCGAACGGAAATGTTATTATAGTGGCACATGTTATTTACATAACTTTTTCCATAATAAAACATATTTACCACTGATTTTTGTATACAGGAATTTCTATCCCGAATTATGATTATACACGTGTAACAAGCGAGTGTGTTTGCCCGAGTTTGTTAATGGTGGGTAAAATCACGAGGGTCAAGAATTCTCATATTAAATGTCGTTGAATAATATATCATACATGATGAATAAAAATGTACACATTACTTCCAGCAGACATCTTCTTCTTTTTATTTCTTTTTTTTTCCTTTCTTTATTCTGAACTTGATTATTTTTTCTGTATGTGTGTGTATGTGTACATATATTTATTATGGATATGTGTATGTATATGTGTATGTATATGCATGTGTGTGTATATGTGTGTGCATGTACATATGCATTTATATATGTGTTAAAATTCAATATTTTTACGTATTTTTCATATAACACTTCGGCGGTTTTGTTTTTGACGTGCTCAGCCTTATCCTGCTTTGGATATGGCTGCGCTCGTGTGACAGTCTACCCCGGAAACGTTGCCTAACCGGACTATGTTTTATCTCCAATATTTATTGTTAAGCTACAAAAAACTTAAAAAATAAAAGTCGTATTTAGAGACAAAAATAAAAATTGTTTGTAATAATTATCAAAGGGGATGGCCGTATCTAAGTTGTGAGAATTTGTGGCCAGACCCGTTTGCCTATAACATGTATAGTTGTAAGTCTAAAGTTTATTCTGTATATATATTATGTGGGCAATAAAATATGTTTAAAGTAAAGTAAAAATGTATGTCTTTTTTCGTAAACGACGTCATATTTTGATACAATTATGTATGTATTTTATGTTATCCTGACGCGAATATAGATCGTGATGTGTATATATATGGTATGGTGGCGTAATTTACCTGACCTCATTGTATATCATCGGATCGACTGATAACATCTCATGAGAAAATATGATTTTTCTCATCCCTGGATATTATCTATTTGTTTATACTAAACGCATTGATGCAATTTTACCGTCTTAAATCATTTATATATAAATGTGTATTATTAAAAGAAATCTGAGGATAAAGATAATTTTCTGATTACTTGTCTGAACAACCAGAACTACTGCTACGCTGTTTCCGAAAGATGGATCCGTTCCAAGAAATTGTTTGAGCAACCAGAACTGCTGCTACAATGTACGCTGTTTCCGAAAGATGGATCCGTTCCAAGAAATGGTTATTCGAATTATCCCATGTTCGAGTTAACGCGAGTTCACTGTATATTATTGAAGGCTTTTGATTATATAAAGATTTTGACTGAAAGAGCTGGTCTCTAAAATGTCTCATTACGTAATTGACAACAATGCCAATGCCTGGATGAGCATGGAAAACTGTGCACGGTGTTGATGATGCTTACGTGATGCAGTAATGTGAACAAGCAGGCTGCCTGTGTGACCGATTTCTTTGTATTATTTAATTCAAAAATACATATAAATATAACTTTGAAACTGGAATGCCCCCACACGAAGTCATTTGCCTAATTTGATAAAATACGAATGACGCTAGTCGCAATGACGTCTGCACAAACAATCGGATAACATGGATTGCCGAACCTGAATTCGAACTAAGGATCGCTTGATCGACAACCATCATAGTTACCGACTGAGCCATGACCTGACACAAAATTTAGCCCTTACATGGGAAAGGGTACAAGTTGGGTATTTAGCTCACCTTTGCACGAAAAGCTCAAGATGAGCTGTTGCGATCAAATTGTATCCGTCGTCCGGCCGTCGTGCGTTGTGCGTCATGCGTTGTGTGTCGTGCGTCGTCAACAATTGCCTTGCACATGTTACATCCACCCTTCATCGACATTTATTAAAGCTTTCATCTACATAAAATCTTGTTCGAAACTGGGTCTTGTGAGGTCAAAATCAAGGTAACAAGGTCAAGTTGTAGGAAAATCTTTGAAACGTTCTAGATGCTTTATGTTTAATTTTAGCATGTTGAAACGCAGAATAATTGTCTTGATGATATTTAGGCTAATTCCGAATCTATGTCAAAATCGAATATGGTTCATGTCGAGTCAAAAACTAGACCAAATTGAAGGAAAATCTTGTTAAAACTCATTGTACTTAAGCATGTTGAAACTTTGTCAGAATGGGTGTTTAAATGATTTTAGCTTAAATGACCACACAATTAGTTGTTGTGATTGACTATATGTTTGGAATAAATGAGCTGAGCGATTCAAGTCCATCATGGCCTTCTTGTTTAGAACCAGAATTGCCTGTGCATCCGCATAGTCTTATTAAGAAGGACACTTACACAAGTTTGTTAAAAAGTTATGTCAAGTTGTGTAAATTATGATAAGACTGGCCAGGTAGAAACAATTATCTGAACCTACACTTTTCCGAATTGCGATCGTGTACACTTTTATCACGCACTAGACCATTTAGGATTAAACTCTAACTGCTCCTTAGCGAACAGTGCATATCCTGATAATGAACGTTTAATTGTCGTTTCCTGGCTAATAACCAGTTAAACCGGTATTATTTATCCTTACACCAGCGCATGAGTCACAGTGATAACCCCGCCGCTCTGAGCGCCAAGGGGGAAGTCACTACTTATATTTTAACCAGGTCTCAGATGTGACCCGAGAGAGGATGGAATCCTGGTCGCCTGCATTCGAGGTGGAAGCTCTTATCATGACATCACCAAACTGTTCTCCAGCTCTCGACGTGGAAGCTCTTACAATGACCTCACTGAGGATCAAATCCTGGTCTTCTGCTCTCGAGATGGAAGCTCTTATCATGACATAACCGAGGATCAAATCCTAGTCTCAAGCTCTCGAGAAAGAAGCTCTTACCATGACATCACCGAGGATCAAATCCTGGTCTCCAGCTCTCGAGATGGAAGCACATACCATGACCTCACTGAGGATTAAATCCTGGTCTCCAGCTCTCGAGATGGAAGCTCTTACCATGATCTTACCGAGGATCAAATCCTGGTCTCCAGCTCTCGAGATGGAAGCTCTTACCATGATCTTACCGAGGATCAAATCCTGGTCTCCAGCTCTCGAGGCGGACGCTCTTACCATGACCTCACTGAGGATCAAATCCTGGTCTCCAGCTCTAGATATGGAAGCTCTTACCATGACCTCACCGAGGCGGAAGCTTTTATCATGATAGCACCGAGGATCAAATCCTGGTCTCCAGCTCTCGGGATGGAAGCTCTTACCATGACCTTACTGATGATCAAATCCTGGTCTCCAGCTCTCGATGTGGAAGCTCTTACCATGATCTTACCGAGGATCAAATCCTGGTCTCCAGCTCTCGAGGCGGACGCTCTTACCATGACCTCACTTATGATCAAATCCTGGTCTCCAGCTCTTGAGGCGGACGCTCTTACCATGACCTCACTTATGATCAAATCCTGGTCTCCAGCTCTCGAGGCGGACGCTCTTACCATGACCTCACTTATGATCAAATCCTGGTCTCCAGCTCTCGATGTGGAAGCTCTTACCATGACATCACTGAGGACCAAATCCTGGTTCCCAGCGCTAGAGGTGGAAGCTCTTATCATGACATCACCGATGTATAAATCCTGGTCAACAGCTCTCGAGATGGAAGCTCATATCATGACCTCACTGAGGATCAAATCCTAATCTCCAGCTCTCGAGATGGAAACTCTTATCATGACCTTACCGATATTCGAATCCTGGTCTCCAACTCTCGAAATGAAATAGAAGCTTTTATGATGACATCACTGAAGATCAAATCCTGGTCTCCAGCTCTCGATATGGTAGCTTTTATCATGACATCACCGCGGCGGAAACTTTTATCATGACATCACCGGAGATTAAATCAATGTCTCCAGCTCTCGAGATGGAAGCTCTTACCATGACCTCACTGAGGATCGAACCCTGGTCTCCAGCTCTGGAAATAGAAGCTTTTATCATGACATCACTGGGAATCAAATCTTGGTCTCCAGCTCTCGAAATAGAAGCTTTTATCATGACATCACTGAGGATAAAATCCTGGTCTCCAGCTCTCGAAATAGAAGCTTTTATCATGACATCACCGAGGATCAAATCCTGGTCTCAAGCTCTCGAGGTGGAAGCTTTTATCATGACATCATCGAGGTGAAAGCTTTTATAATGACATCGGCGAGGATCAAATATAGGACCATGACATCACCGAGAATGAAATCCTAGTCTCAAGCCCTTGAGATGGAAGCTTTTATCATGACCTCACTGAGGATCAAGTTCTAGTTTCAAGTTCTCGAGATGGAAGCTTTTATCATGACATTACCGAGGATCAAACCCTGGCTCTCGAGATGGAAGCTCTAACCATGACCTCACTCAAGATCAAATCCAGATCTCCAGTCCTCGAGATAGAAGCTTTTATGAGGACATCACCGAGGCAGTACGCTGTTCAAAGAAAACTGCACATGTACGTAATCTGAATAATATTTTCCTAGTTGCTAATTTAGTTTGGTGCTGCATTGTTTAAAAGCCATTAAATGCTTGTTTCTTATGTATTATTGTTTATTGTCAGGAATAACTGGACGGGGCACAGTTATTTGTTTTGTATTAATGCTTGCAAGTGAATAGGTATTATTACGCTCGATGTCAGTCTTGGGGTTGCTAGTTCGAACCCCAAGCGTCATTCGTCTTCTACCAATGAGCTAACAGTCTATGTTGAAAAGCAACCAGTTGCTTTGAAAAGTATGTTGTGTGGAGTACTGTTATGAGGGAAAGCCAGGAAACACATGTGTATGTGAACTGGCCGCCGTTATATGACTAAAAGATGTAGAAAACGGCGTTTAACCCAATCCAATAATTCAATCAAATCCGTAAAGCCTAGTTTACCCACAATCGACAATTAGACTACCCTGACGTGTTTAATAAACGGGAAAATGTGCATACAGATTTAGCGATTTATACCGCCAATACTTATTTGTAATGTGTTAAACAACTCGACCTCCTCAATGATGCAGTGGTAGAGCATCCGCCTTGGTGCGGGAGGTCGCGCGTTCGATCCCCGGTCGGGCCATACCAAAGACTTTATAAATGGTAGTTTAAAAAAGTATACCTTCCCTCCATTGGCCCTAATGATTATGGCGTTAGCATTTTGACTGATTCGCTGTGTCAGAATAAATTGACTTTAATGGTACTTTTAATTTACCCATGGAACCGCCGTGGTGTAACCGAAACTGTGTTGGAAGCGGCGTAAATCGCCATGCAAATAAATAAATTAAATGTTTTATTTGTTTCAATACGTCAATACATATAATGAGTTCACATGATGTTCTTTACAGACTGTGACGAATTTTCAATCGTACAATGCCAAAGGACAATAGTGTTAAATTACACAAACAATTGCGCCAACCCTACTCATCTCATTCACAACTTCCCACTGCAAGGCGCGCTTTCAGTTTATATAAATTGGAGAATCTCAATTTTCCACAATTTGTTCAACTCTTTTCAACAATGATACTTTCATTTCTAGTGTTTTAAAAGTTGTTGAAGCGTTCTGTGTCGGATAAGGTTGTAAGACATTACGTGGTTATGTCTTATTATAGAGGGTTTAAAGTTGAGGTTCCCTAATATGAATGGAAGTGTAGGCCCTCTTTATCAACAGTTTTGTGTTATGTGTATTTACATTATTCCACATACATGTACAGCAAATCTGCAGCAAACGTCCAGACAAAAGTATTGAAAAGCTCTATAAATACAAGTTTAAATATGGAATAGAATTTAAAACATTGATGCAAAAAGTAGAAATTGCTCAATTTTAGGAATTCCTTCTTTTCCCAGAATGTTTTTCAAAAGTCGTTTGCTGTAGATGCGTCACAATGCACATATGCAGGTGGGAATGGTTCAGTACTAATGATAAGTTAATCATGACTAGCTCTCAATGTTATCAGTGTAGTAAAAAAGGTACATGTAGATCGCTTTAAAAGATAGTGTGGAGCTGAAATAACAATAATGTACATAGTTATGACACTTCACCATTTCCCGAGCAGCCACGATGGTGAAGTTGTAGAGTTGTGGCCTAGGGTGCGGGATATCGTGGGTTTGATCCCCGGCCGGGTCATACTGAACACTTGACGCTCAGAGTTGCGCGGTTAGCATTACGACTAACTGACTGGTTTCAGGATAAATGTACCAGAAGTACTGGTAACTTACACGGGAAAGGCCGTGATATAACTGAAACATAAATATTGTTGGAAGCGGTGTAAATCACCAATTACCAGTTCCCAACATGCAAGCGCAGTTTGACACATCTACATCAGACAAATATTTAAACAAAAGGAGATATTGCACGTCATCACCATCATCATCATCATCATCATCATCACATCATCATCACATCATCATCATCATCATCATCATCATCATCATCATCATCACATCATCATCATCACATCATCGTCATCATCACATCGTCGTCATCATTTGTTCTACAGTAAGGTCAACTCTATTCAAGTATTATAACTTCATGTATTTGGGAAAGAGATGGTCGCTAGAGAAGATTAATCGGAAAAACAATGTGGATATTTTACCAGTAGTTATTTCCCTTCATACGTGGCAAGGGTTCTCTTTGGTTGTTTTTATATCATAGTTTAACAATTTTTCTCTGATACAGTAGACACCTGTTGACTCTGTAAAGTATTTCTGTTCTAACGTACGTTCTATTACACAACTGTATATCCCAAGACAATTCACTCAAGTTGGGGACAATTTTAACGTATCGCTAATATTTCTTTGCATATTGCAGTATGTTTTAAGGAAACTGAAGATGATAACGAGACAATTGTGTTCAACTGAAAGTAGAAGCGTTCAATTATTTGGTCATCAAAATAATTAGAATGTATTAATCTGTCATTAAAAAAAAAGTAGGTTCCACCGAGATTTGAACTCGGATCGCAGGATTCAGAGTCCTGAGTGCTAACCATTACACCATGGAACCCTTGGTGTATTTATACAGTTTATCTATAGATTATTTTATATGACCGCTTTCTTATTTAAGATTAAAAATTGATACAGCTTTTCACACATTCTCTGTCGTAGATGTGCCGTCCCTTATATTCACTTTCACTGATTGTAATGAGCCGATAGGTAGAGTGCTTTCAACAAAGACTGTTCACGGTGTTTTAAATCTATATCTATAAATCTTCGTAATGTATGTTATATTAAAAACGATAACGTTTTGTTTAAAGGTATGCATGACTCCATTTCTCACGGGGACTCTTGTGCCATACAGACTCTCTAAAGTTTCATCTGTAGAGTTGCATTGGATGTGACCTTGCACCGATCAAACTGAGCCTATTAAATATAAAGTGCAAACTTGCACATACACGCGCATTCCTAATTAACAATCCAGTCTATTTAGATAAACAGAGAAATTGAAATCTGGTTGCTATTCTCTTACATTAGTTTAATATTATTATAAGCATGTACTAATTCGATAACAGACATATTCAAACATATACATATATACATAGTATTGAACCCGAGAAATCATGTATTTATGTGAAAGTGTCTGTGTGTGTGTGTGTGTGTGTATGTGCGCTAGAATGTGTGAATGTGTCATGTGCATGCAATTTATATATTTTCCTAATACTAATGTTTTATGACGAAAGACTATGTATAGTTTAAGTTAATAAAATATATTGATTTATCTATAAATAAACGCTGTGAATTGTGGTGAATTGTGTGTGTTGGAGTGTACATATATGTATGAAACATGACTCCTTAGATGGGCCTGATTACACGTATAGTCGTCTCGTGCGGAGTATTTCCATTTCCACACACATCGAATTTAAGTATATATACGTGCTTTTTGAAAAAGAACGCACTCGATATATATGGTCAAATTTATCATAATAAAAAATACTACACCTAACTGTCACTGAAAAATGAAAAATGTTTTGAAACAAAAACAAAAAGTGTTTAAATGATATTAATAGAAAATCGTTCACTCATGCAAGAACCCAATTTAACAATGCAAACAAAAAAGCAAAGAAAAAATTCAGACTAAGGGAGGGATATATAATAAGTGAACTATCAAAATCAGACTCTCGCTGCTTCTGGCGAAAAGTGAAAAATACTTACACAAACGAAAAAGATAAGCCTGAGTCTCTCTCGATAGACCAATTATTTGATCATTTTAATAATATGTTTAATAATGAATATTATAATGTTGATGATAATGATTCACAATATCATTCATTTACTGACCAGTCCGATTTCGACTTAGACTTATCAATTTCGGAAAAGGATTGATTGATTGGGGTTTAACGCCGTTTTTAACAATTTCTCAGTTATATCACGGCGGCCAGTTCACCTACTCATGCATTTCCTGGTTTTCTCACACCAGTACTCCACACAACAATCTTTCCAAGCAACTGGCTGCTTTTCCACATAGACTTAGCCCAGTGGTGGAAGACGAATGACGCATGTCGCATTGACTTTTGTCAATCGTCGGAAAGAAAGTTGGCCGAGCCGAGATTCGAACTCACAACCCATGGATTGACAGCCCGCGTTGCTACCGACTGAGCTACCGTGAAAAGGAAAAGGAAATAAGAAAAGCAGTGTTATGCAAAACAATGGGAAAAGTCCAGGAAATGATGATTTATCAAGTGAAATTGTCAAAGCTTCTTTTGAATTTATATCACCTTTCCTCTTTGCTTTGTATAATTGTATGTTTCAGAAAGGCGATTATCTGGAGGGGTTTAATCACTCCAAAGTTTAAGAACGGAAATACTAATGATGCAGATAATTACAGAGGAATTACGCTTATTAATGTACTAGCTAAATTTATTCGCAAATAGTATTAAATTGTCTTGTAAAATGGACCAATCTGCATGAAGCATTGTGTGATAACCAATACGGATTTCAAAAGGGCAAATCAATTATAGATTGTATCTTCATGTTCCATTCCGTTATCTCGAAGGTTCTATCCACATGTAATAAGTTAAAGTGTGCATTCGTAGAAAGGTGCTTCGACAGTATAAACCGAACTTTATTATGGAAAAAAACACTACAATAAAACGTCAGCGCTAAATTTACACAATCACTCAAGTCTATGTACGTGTCCGTTAAGTCAGGTGTTACATATGATAATTATTTATCTGATTTTATGGAATCACGGATCGGTTTGAAACAAGGGGACCCCAGTTCTCCTCTTCTTTTTATGATGGTTGTAAATGACCTCATAGATAACATTAACTCAGATTTGGACGACATTTTCTCAATTAATTAACTAAAGCGAAGGGAAGAAAGTCTGTACTGAAAACTCTTTATGTCAGTAATACTCTTTAATTATCAAAAGCTTTGTATAAAGGGTAATTTGTTTAGAGGTCCACCACACCGGGGGGGGGGGGGGGGGGGGGGGGGGTTGGGGCGGGGTGTTCTCAGTCATTTACATCATCGCAAATCTACCAAAAATGGAAGTTGAAAGTGGAAGTATGATTATTGAATGAAATTGGAACCATTGTGACAAAAGGAGAAAATCAAATATAGTACTCTAAAAAATGTATGAAGGTATTTGTATACCGACCCGTGTCGATGATTAACGACATTTTCCGAATCTATACGGTAATTGAACCTTCTTGTAAAGACGTTTCGTCGTAATCGTCAAATCACATTAAAACCTATTTTAGTATCTGTTATCAAATTAATTTGTATTGTAATTTTAAATAATAGCTATACTGCATAAGACAAACCGCTAGTTTGGAAGACATATTCACCGATATCAAGGTGAGACATTTATAAATGTTTCTTTATGTCGCTTATCTTTCGTTTGAATTGACGTTCAAGTTTTGAATACGATGATATTGTTTACGTCTTATAAAAATTATTTATTATACTGCGAACGAGTTAAATGTAGAAGCCTATTGGTGGCAGTCTTCACTGTTTTAAAGATAGTATCTCCTTGTAAGGACTTATCATCTCCTAATTTGGAATATTAAGTCGTAATTAGGATATATGTTCTCCTAGTCCTTCTTCCAACGTTTACCTGTACGGTAAGTCAGCTTTATTTGTTATGAAATGCTTTTAGAACTGTTAGAAATTTAACTGCATCGTTTTGTGAAACAGCTTTTCTCTCATCTCAGCACGCTCAATGTGATCTATCATAATCACCCTTTGCAAGGCGTTTACATAACAGAGGGAATTACATGCAACATTCTAGTTGATATTACAACCAAAGGAATACACACGGAGAGACATCAAAACATATTTGTGACTAGTGAACGGAATTTTAAATAGTTTTACCAAACTAAGAGAAAACGACAATCGGATCGACTTTGGTAGGAATAAATTATATGTACAAATCTTTAAATTCTTTATACTCTGGAGTAATGAATTCAAAACCGATTGTTGGGTTGGCATCTTTTTCGTATTCACTGGTCTCAGGATAAATTGACCTGTAGTTCTGGTGTTTAAGACAGGAAACGCCTTGGTGTTACTGAAACTGTCTAAAACGTCATGTCAAAAAAATATTTTTAATAACTGTTTCGATACCCCCCTAATATATAAAATGAGTTCACATTTTTTTTTGGACAGACTGATGGATTTTTCAATTGTAAACAACAAAAGAACAATAGTTTGAATTACATAAACAAATGTTAACCCTTCTCATCCAATTCAAAATGTCTTACTTCATAGCGCGTTTTCATCAGAGTTTATATCAAGTGGAGAAACTCCCTTTGCCACAATGTTTTCAATTCTATTCAACAAGTTTCTGTTTCAAATGTAATGGCAATCGGCTATAATATTGCCTTTATGTATTTACAAAACAACTATATGGCAAAGACTGGCATAAGATATTAATACATAAATTACATACAAATACAAACAATTCAACGTTAATATACATTAATAAACAGCAATAACATTAAGGGTATTTTTTCTATTTGGCATAGCTTCCTTGATATATTTAGCAAGATTGTGTTTGTGGGTTTTTTCAAGACCTTATTGCTTTGAACCTTTGCAGTGGGGCCCACGTTACATTTAGATCTAAGTGAACTATATTCAACAATTATACATTAATTTCTAGAGTTTTCCATATATTGGTCTAGATTGTTTTAGAGTCGTCTGCTTCAGATTCGTTCAGTATAGGAAAAGGTCATTATACTTTAAGTGGTTATATCTTATTACAGAGGGTTTAAATTTGAGCTTCCCTACTAAGGAATGGAATGGTAGGCTCTGTCTCTCAAACATTTGTGTTAGGTGTATTTACCTTTTTCCACATACATATGTACAGCAAATATGCAGCAAAAATATTTAAAAGGTCTATAAATTCAAATTGAATTATTGAATAGAGTTTAAAACATTGATGCAAATTTTAGCAATAGCGAGAAAGTATTTCCCTTGATATGTAAACTTGTTCTATTTGGTTGTTTTCAGATCATATTTTTACAACTTTTCTGATACAGTAGACACACCTGTCTTTTCTCCCATAATTTATTTTCTATCTCAGAACAATTTGGTCGATTTCGGGACATTTCCTAACGTATTGCTAATGTTCCATTGCATACAGCAGTGTGTTTATAAGGACACTGAATATGCTAATAATAAACAATTATGTTCAACTGAAAATAGAAGCGTACAATTACTTTGGTCATTCAAATAATTGTAATTTATTAATATTGATTTATTATTAAAAAGTACGTTCCACCGAGATTGGAACCCGGATCGGAGTATTCGGAGTCCTGAGTGCTAACCATTACACAATGGAACCCTTAGTGTATACCTTATTTCGTTCTCCGGCGCTGTTTACCCTCGCACTCGGCTATATAGCCAACTGACGAGTAGTAGATATAAATGTGTGTATTAGCCAAACTCAGTGAAGTGTGTGTGTGTGTTGGGGTGTGTGTGTGAATTATTACTCCTTAGATGAGCCTGATTTCCATTTACACTCACATCGAATATAAGCATATATAGGGGTGGGGGGTGGGGGTGGGGGGTGGGGGGGGGTTGGTTCAGATAAGTAAGTGGGCGTGTATCTTCTTTTCCAGGTTCATATCAATTTACCGCTATGTGGTACGGAAATGGAGTGGCAAAACAAACACGATCGTTCATTAACACAATGTTCTATACAGTGACTATAAACTGTTCTTAACATAACACAACGTTGTATACATTGACCATACACTGTTCAATAACCTAACACATTGTTGTATACATTGACCATACACTGTCCATAACCTAACACAATGTTCTATACAGTGACCATACACTGTCCATAACCTAACACAATGTTCTATACAGTGACCATACACTGTCCATAACCTAACACAATGTTTTATACAGTGACCATACACTGTCCATAACCTAACACAATGTTCTATACAGTGACCATACACTGTCCATAAGCTAACACAATGTTCTATACAGTGACCATACACTGTCCATAACCTAACACAATGTTCTATACATTGACCATAAACTGTCCATAACCTAACACAATGTTCTCATTGACCATAAACTGTCCATAACCTAACACATTGTTGTATACATTGACCATTAACTGTCCATAACCTAACACAATGTTCTATACATTGACCATAAACTGTCCATAACCTAACACAATGTTCTATACATTGACCATAAACTGTCCATACCCTAACACAATGTTCTATACATTGACCATAAACTGTCCAAAATCTAACACAATGTTCTATACATTGACTATAAACTGTCCATACCCTAACACAATGTTCTATACATTGACCATAAACTGTCCAAAATCTAACACAATGTTCTATACATTGACCATAAACTGTCCATACCCTAACACAATGTTCTATACATTGACCATAAACTGTCCAAAATCTAACACAATGTTCTATACATTGACTATAAACTGTCCATAACCTAACACATTGTTCTATACATTGACCATAAACTGTCTATAACATAGCACAACGTTCTATACATTGACCATAAACTGTTCATAACCTAACACAATGTGCAATACAGTGACCATAAACTATCCATAACCTAATACAATGTTTTATACATTGACCATAAACTGTCCAAGTCTAACACAATGTTTTATACATTGACCATAAAATGTCCATAACCTAACACAATGTGCTATACATTAACCTTAAACTGTCCAATAACCTAACACAATGCTGTATACAGTGACCATAAACTGTCCATAACATAAAACAACGTTCTATACATTGACCATAAACTGTCCATAATATAACACAACGTTCTATACATTGACCATAAACTGTCCATAACCTAACACAATGTTTTATACATTGACCATAAACTGTTCATAACCTAACACAATGTTTTATACATTGACCATAAACTGTCCATAACCTAACACAATGTTCTATACATTTACTTTAAACTGTCCATAACCTAACACAATGTTCTATACATTGACCATAAACTGTCCATAACCTAACACATTGTTCTATACATTGACCTTAAACTCTCCTAACCTCTTTCCCACATGAAGCGGACGACTACGAAAACATCTCGTAAAAAAGGGTGAACAATCAATACCGGATATTAGTACTTATTGAAGCGAATGACAGTCAAAAGCGAACAATACCATTGGTAAGTTTTCTTAAAATAATTACATTTCTAAGAAACACACATGAACTAGCATGTATGCATAAATTCATAACGAGTTCCGCCGTCAAAAAAAACTAAAATTATTCCGTTACAGTGTCATATATCCTTTATTGATCAAAAACATGACATCTTGTACCGACAGCAAATTGTGTCTATCAACTTCATTCCCGTTGAAACAGTTTTATTGCAGCTTAATTCCTGTCTGTTTAGTCTGTTCTTCTTCACCAGTATATACATGTACTATTTACATTAATGTAACTCTTTCATGGTCTTTATTCCAATCGAAGTCACAATATTAAAAATAGATTTTTTGAAAGTGTATATGTGTACGGCATACTGCATGTAAATAAAACGAAAATACATTGTTTATCTGTAACACGCGCGTTTCCGTGGTTGGTCAAATATAGAAACATCGCAATGTTTAAGAAACATTCAAGTTTACGATACTTTAATAAACATAGATTTTCACGTGAATGTAACTTACGTTTACATCAACGATCTTTAGAGAATCTCACCCTTGGATTGTTATCCATAGACTAACTTTCTATAGAAGTTGTCTGCCTCGTGTGCCGGAGGTCGCGGGTTCGAACCCCGGTCGGTTCATACCAAATACTTTACAAATGGTAGTAATGGCTTCCCTCCTTGGCGCTCAGGGCTGTGGGGCTAGCGTTACGACTGAATGGCTGGTTTCATGATAAATGAACCAGTAGTACTGGTAACTTAACAAGGAAAAACCTTGATATTTGTGTTCATTTTTTGTGTGAGCACAAAGCAAACATAATTAAATGGAAATAATAAGGGTCTTAGCAAATGTTGTTGAATTGTTCATACCCCTACACACGCACTTCGCCTTTGGGTCAGAGATTTATTATGTACTAGTAACTGTCAAAACAGAGTTTGTAGTTCGTTGATTGGTTTAGATCACATCAGCAATAGTATCAATCATACCAAGCAGTATTTCAAGAGTCTATCTATGACAACGAAGTTCACTTCTGAATAGCTTTCAAGAGTGAAACCTGTGGAGTCGACGCCGCTAATATTATTGCGAGTACATATAGGTCGACTCATGTGTTTAAAAAATCCAGCCATAAAACAACCTTAATGAAGTTGACTGGCACAATATAATGTCGGTACAAGATGTCATGTTTTCCGATCGATCAAAGATATTTGACATTGTAACGGAACAGTTTTAGGTTTGTTTGACGGCGGAACTTGTTATAAATTTAAAGGGTCATGCTAAATCAAGTGTGTTTCTTAGAAATATAATTATTTCGAGAAAACTTACCAATGATGATGTCCGCTTACGACTGTCACTCGCCTCGTTTTGTACCACTATCCGGTGTCGCTCCCATACGGTGATGAATTATTGTGACAAAAGGAGAAAAACAAATATAGTGCTCTGAATAATGTATGCAGGTATTTTACACAATACATTCTACCAATTTGTACTTTTAAATAATAGCTATACTGCATAAGACGAACCATTAGTTTCGGAGACTTTTTAACCGATGTCAAAGGTGGGAAATTTAGAAATGTTACTTTGTGTTGTTTACTTGTCGTTTTAATTGACGTTCAAAATTTGAACACGATGATATATTTTACTTCTTATATAAAAAGAAATTATATCGAGAACGAGTTAAATGTAGAAGCCTCCTGGTGGCAGTCTTCACTGTTTTAGAGATAGTGTCTCCTTGTAAGCACTTATCATCTCCTAATTTGAAATATTGAGTCGTAATTAGGATATATTTTCTCCTAGTCCTTCTTTCAAAATATAACTGTACTGTAAAGTCAGCTTCATTTATTTTTAAATGCTTAAAGAACTGTTAGAAATTTAACTGTATACTTTTATGAAATAACTTTTTTGTCATCTCAGCACGCACTGCTCAAGGTGATCTATCATAATCACCCGTTGCAATGCGTGTACATAAAAGAGGGAATTCTATGCAGAATTCTTGTTGATATTACATCCAAAGAAATACACAATGAAAGCTTTCAAAACATATTTGTGCCTATTGACCCGAGTTGTAAATAGTTTTACCAAAATATCTAAAAAGAAAATGATATTTGGTTGCTTTTTAAAGATTCGAACTATCGGATCGACTAAGTGCCAACTTTCGGGATATCATGTGTCTCGAAGGCTCCAATGGAGTTATATAGGGAAAATATAGTTAAACTGCTCCTACAAATTAGTTAACGAACGGATCATTTCATTTCAAACGAATATGTTAGGAAATCATTTGATCTTTATAATATGTTTAATATGATTCTATGATTTTTACATTTTAGTCCTTTTTTAGATTGTTGTTGGTCACCCAAAGTTACATTGAAATAAGAAGGAGCTAAACATTATTCCGCTTTATTAAGGTATTTAACATCTGATCGCTTCATTTTAAACGGC
The DNA here is from genome assembly GCA_031761405.1 of Serripes groenlandicus. Taxonomy (NCBI): domain Eukaryota; kingdom Metazoa; phylum Mollusca; class Bivalvia; order Cardiida; family Cardiidae; genus Serripes; species Serripes groenlandicus. The sequence goes on from JASEVX010000006.1 coordinate 67,626,469, forward strand.
TCAAGATGCAGAATGTTCTCTCTTTCTAAAAAAAAAATTAAATACATTTTAGTCCATTTTGCACATTTATGTAAAATTCGATGCCTCAGAAAGGTGAAATGCATGTGTATATCTTCGTACGGTATTGTTTAATCTCAGCGGTGTACCAATACCCCCATCAGCTTATCCCACCGTTTATGACCTGATAACGTAAGTTGGCTGACCATAATGATTTGTGTACACTTTTAGAGATTTATTTATTACAATATTTGATTGTTTATGATTGTGATATATTTATATACGACTTTCAGAGTCTATTGGAAAATCGGCATATTTGGCCATTTAAAGCCTAAGTTTAATAGCAAAGACAAATACATGTATATAAACATTTAGAAAGAATAAACAAAGAAAAGTAAATGTATAAATTGCAATCTGTCTTTAACAATAACGAATTTGGATATAAAATTAATCTTCAATCACAGCCATACATTTTTTCTCTTTGTATACCCGCATTGGAAGTTTTCACTCTTCTAGAATAAATCGATACCGAGAATATTATAAAACAACACTTTTTATGATCCCCATAAATTACTCCAGCTTATCAAGCCAACCGGACAGCGTCAGATGACTGGTAAACTTTATGTAAACGACAGTATTGCTTGGAGATAGAGATCGCTCGATCGCCTGATAAGCCCCAAAATTGGCAATGTTTATGGGAATAAACTATATGCACCAATCTTTAAATTCTTAATACTCTGGAATAGTGCCTCTAATATGCTTAAATCAAAATATATAAAGACCAAAAAACAAAGGCTCGAGTGTTTAGACATGCTAAGTAATTCTCTGAACTTCAATATACAAAAAGACATTCTATCATTTCAGGAAATATGTTTTTCTATTCAGTTGATCAAACGAGATTTTACAAGAACAAGTGATGACCTTCTTTATTTCTCTTTGGGTCGGAGTTATGTTAACAACGTCTGTGTTACAGGTAAGCATACCAGTTCAATCCGAGTGCTGCAACGATTAGAGCGTAATACCAGTGTTCGATCAATGCATGAGGCTTTACTATAGTAGATGTTGCGACAGGGGTGCCTGTTTTATCAAGCAGTTCGATCTTAGCTACCGTCAGCTAGGAAGTTAGCTAGTTACCGTTGGAACAGGAACCAGGATTGGATGGAAACGAAGGCATTAGCGACTGCGGTAGCCGTGTCATATTTGAGGTTGTATTCACTCGGATGGTGTTATACGCCGATTTCAACAGTTTTTCATTTATATCACGTCGTTACTTAGGTGCATTGGCAGTACTACCGGTAGTATTTATCCTGACACCGATACATCAGTTGTACTGCTATTCCAGCAACCCTGAGCGTCATATAGGAAAGCCATTACAACATTTGTTGATACATTTGGATCAAACCCTAGCCGTCGGCTCCGCTTCAAAAGCAGACACTCTAACCATTTCAACACGGAGAAATCGGAATAAAGAAACAAGTATAGAACTATATATGTATACATGACACGTCATAATATAACTAAAACTGCATTGGTTGTGTGGTGGCAAGACGAGTGCTTCGAAAGTGGGAGATCAGGGTATGAGCCCAGATCGGTCATGCTTAAGACTTTACGAACGGTAGTAGTTACTTCCGTCCTTGGACCTCGGGGTTGCGGGAACAGTACTGCAACTGATGCAGTGTTGTCATGATATGTTTGACAGAATACTGCTTATTTACTGGCAACACCGTGATATGACTCAAATAACAATGGCTTAGAAACACTCAACCAAATCAATGACAATTTCACACCCCCCCCCCCCCGCCTCCAACCCCCCACCCCGACACCAACCCCAGCCCACCACCCCCCACAAACACCCCCTCCCCAATTATTTTTTAAAATTTGCTGTAACAGAACAGCTTTCTATGGCACTATGAACAAACCAAACGTTCAAACGTTAGGTAATTGCGATCAATCTGATTCATCTCTGCATTATTCACCAATTAGTCTTAGAATGTTTGAAGGCAAGCCTTTAGCCATAGTGTAATAGTTACGGTAAGGTTGGTTTTCACAGAGCACTGTTTAACGTTACTCGCTTAATTCGCTTACTTAGATCTATTAATAATACTAATAAGACCTATCTACCCTGAAAATATTTCTTTTTAGTTTATTGGATTTTTCTCACCTGAATGGGCATGCAACATTGACAAATCCATATCCGAGGATTACTGTGAAATCAAGGGATTATTCTACCCGTCTGGAGGTCAGTATATAGACTTACACAATTCAAAACCTTAGTTTTAAAGATAATCATTACAAAATAAAAATATAATTAACGATGAAGCGCGGCCGAGCACTCTCTGGGCGTTTTTTTTTTTTTTTGTTCCCGTAGCATACGTATGTTTTAAAATATCGTAACCATTGATACTCCCAGTTCTAGAATTCCAGATGCTCACTTTTTATAAGTAACATGAGCTACTATAAACAAGAAACATGATTGAGAAAGGTTATTATGCTTTCTACTTTCAAAAAGGTACGTGAATACAAGAGCGGTTTTTTTTTTCGAAACCAATCTTAAAACAATTGCTGCATGTGTAATAAAGACCTGTATGAGTTTCTCTGCTAAGGGACCAAAATGAATACTTATTTATATAAGTTTCTTTAAAATCTAAACCTTCTATGACTTCTCGGCCAAATTAGTTAGGTTTGGTTTTCGCAGATCGCCACTTAATATAAATGAATGAAAATGTGTTCAAGATCGTCGTATGTCAAAGCGCTAAATAAATGATATGACCAGACCCAATAATTTTAAGATTTTTTTTTTGATAATGTTCATGGAATGGTATGGAATGGTATGGTATATTCGGCTGTACTGCGGTCCATTTCGCGAATGAGTCAACCGGTTCAACCAATAAAATTACAGCTTTTGACTAGCACTCGCCGAACACTCGATAACCTGAAAACACCTCTGATGTAACATCAACCCCCAATATCATTGAAATAAGTTCGTGGTTCATTTCTAAATTTGTTTGCAAAATGTAGTATAGGACATAATACTAGATACTATTATAACTATATCAACGTGACTCAGACTTGACACAGAGATATAATTATATACGTGCATTTTCGTTACATTTAAAGTGTGTGTCATAAAATAAACAACAACTGTTATGAGAATGCAAAGACATCATGATACATGTAAACACATGTTTGCTTCAAGGTCGGGATATCCAGTATCGGACCTTTGTATTAGCCTCCGAAGCAAAGAACTGGTTTCCGGGTTAAATCTAAACGACATATGTGTGACAAAAACATGTATTTTTTTCATTATGTATTTTTCTAGGTCTTGACCAGGATATTATTGGTCTGTGTGCAACCTGTTTAATTGGATCCGTTCTGCTCACATTCGGTATCATGGTGGTCTTTATTAATGGTTTTAAGGACGATACTCTTGACTGGTGGTTTGTTTCCGTCGAAGAAAAAGTTGCGTCTGGATTTTTTTTAGCATTACGTAGGTATCTTAAGTAACGTTAAGTTTTTGTTATTTATTTCTTCTACTCTTTTTGTACAGAGTGTATATACCGATCGAACGATCCAACGAAAATGTTATTATAGCGACACATGTTATTTACAAATATAATTTTTACCATAATAATTTCCACAACACCCGGCCACATTGGGCCTTAATGTCACCCTATAGACATATTTACCACTGACTTTGTAATACAGGAATTTCTATCCCGAATTGTGATTATACACGTGTAACAAGCGAGTGCTTTTGCCCGAGTTTGTTAATGGAGGGTAAAATAACGAGGGTCAATAATTCTCATATTAAACATCAATTGATAATATATTATAAATGATCTTTTTATAAATTATGTATGTCTTTTACGTTTTCATGTCGCAAACTATATCGTGATGTATTTGGTGAGGTAATTTACCCGACATCATTTTATATCTTTAGGGGGCGACTGATAACTTCCCATGAGAAATTATGATTTTTTTTTTATAAATCATCGTAACACATAATATATATAGATATAATATCTTTTTCAAAAAATAATAATGTATTTAGGCTTTAATTAATGAAATATCAATTACGAACTGTTTAAAGCATTCAAAACGTGGCCACATTTTTGTATTTTACAGAGTTTCTTGCCGGCGTCGCTTGTTTAATCTGTTTCGTACGGTATGACGTCCACGGTTGGTCGGCGGTCTTATTCTTTACTTTCGCGTGTCCAGTCTTTATTGTTGTGGTGGGTATTATATCGGTTTGCTTGGCGGTTGTAATCCTTTTCCTTCTTGTTAAATTGCTTGAATTCCTCGGTGACTTAGACGATATGGAAGATGAAGATGAAGATGAAGAAGATTGAGTTTGAAGCTGCTTTTCCGAGTTTGCAATTGAAATATCGAACTGACCACTATAAGTCACCATGTATAAACGTTGCACATTCAACTGGCACATTTAGAAGACATGGACATGGAAATTTTAGGGGAATCATATACTACCATACTGGGACAGTTCAGTGAGCAATAATCATACCCCACAACGCGGTACAGTTCGTTATTACTCGGTGGCCTTGTGATAACTCGGGGTCGAGTAGGACCCATAAAATATATCTCCGTTGTCGAGGTATCCATATGCTTACGCTAAACACATTAATGCAATTTCACCGTCTTAAATAATCTATATGTAAATGTGGATTATAAAAAGCAATCTGAGGATAAAGATCATATCAAGGAAACAGCGCAGCATCATTTTATGATAACTCGTCTGGCCAACCAGAACTGCTGCTACGCTGTTTTCGAAAGATGGATTTGTTCCAAGAAATGGTATTCGAATTATCCCATGTTCGAGTTAAGGCTGTATATTATTGAAGGTTTTTGACTGAAATAGTTTGTCTCTAACATGTCTCATTACGTACTTGACAACAATACCAATGCCTGGATGAACATGGAAAACGATGCACGGTGTTAATGATGCTTACGTGATAGTCTGATGCAGTGTTGTGAACAAGCAGGCTGTTTTGTGACCCATTTCTTTGTATTGTTAAACTGAAAAATACATATAAATATAACCTTGAACTGGAAATGCTCCCACACGAAGACATTTGTTTAATTTGGTGAAATACGAATGACGTTAGTCACAATGACGTCTGTAAAAATAAATCGGATAAAATGGATTGCCGAACCTCAATTCGAACTCAGGATCGCTTGATCGACATCCATCATAGTTACCGACTGAGCTATGATCTGACACACAATGTGGCCCCTATATGGGAAAGGGTACTAGAACTGCATCCGCACATCAGCACAGTGTGATCAAGAAAAACGTCCACATATTATTTATGATTGGAAAAGATTATATCAAATTGTGGATGAGCTGGTGGACAAAATGATCTAATCATGCACTGTTCAGAATTACCAACTCGTATATTTTTCTCACCCATTATTTTATCGACTGAGCTATGACATGACACAAAATTTACGTGGGAAAATGTACAAGTTGGCTATTTAGCTCACCTGTGCACGAAGTGCTCAAGATCAGCTAGTGTGGTCATATTTTGCCCGTCGTCCGTCCGTCCCTCGTGCGCTGTGTGTCGTGCGTCGTCAACAATTGCCTTGTTAACACATTTTAAATCCAATCGTCATGAAACTTTATAGAAACTTACATCCACATCAAATCTTAATCACGTTCGAAATTGGGTCATTTGAGGTTAAAAACTAGGTCACAATGTCAAAGAAATTGAAAATCGTGTTAATATTCTAGATGCCTTATTTTTAACTTTAGTATGTTGAAACGTTGTCAGAATAATTGTGTTGATGATATCTAGGCTAAGTTCGAATATATGTCAAGTTCGATTATAGGTCATGTCGAGTTAAAAACTAGGTCACTAGGCCAAATTGAAGGGAGATCTCGTTAAAACTCTGGATGCCGTATTTTTTATTCAAGCAAGTTGAAACTTTGTTATAATGCGTGTGTTGATGATAAAAGCTTATCTGATCATAAAATGAGTTGTTGTGATTGACTATATGTTTGGCATAAATGAGGTGAGCGATCCAGGACACATCATGGCCCTCTTGTTTAGAACGCACAGCCGCATAGTCTGATCAAGAAGGACAATTTCCACATATTACTTACACAAGTTTGTTAAAAGGTTATTTCAAGTTGTGTATATTATGATAAGACTGAGCAGGTAGAAACAATTATCTGAACCTACACTCTTCAGGATTGCGATCTCGTACACTTTATTCACGCACTGGATCATTCAGACTTCAACGCTAAGTGCGCATTACCGAACAGTGCAGATCCAGATAATACACGTATTCTGATATCTAATCGAGTCTGATAACGTGACCTCCATGGATCAAGTTACAACTTATTTTCAAATCTATTGAAACCGAACTTGCTGCGCGTAGTCCTATCATTCACTAGACGACAGTTCATAGGCATAGCAATTTGGGGATTCCGTTTTAGTACAGACACTTAAGAAATGCCACTAGAAGATAACAACTTGCAGCTATTCCGGGGCTCGAACCCGGGACCTCTTGCTTTCTACCGATTAAGCTAACCGGGCCGCTTACATGCAATCTCTCCAATTGTGTATAAGTTCGTCCCACGACATACACCCCTTGTCATAGTACACACTGCAAGTGCCGTAAGGCTGACCAAGCAGTCCTTTCACAGTCCCACGTTGGACTGCAATGTCACTTAAAATATAATAATAATATTAGCCGTTTCACGAGAAAACCAACAATATGTACTCTGCGTAATGTATCGACCCAGATCAGCCTGCGGTATTCGCGCAGGCTTATCCAGGTGGACACATTCCGTCTCAGCTACATATAGGTAATAGAGTAGTGATTCCTGAAACAGAAAATCCACAGGAGGCGAAAAGTGTCTGTCCGGGTTGGCAGGCGCGGCATGCTTAGGATGATCCGGGTTGATACTTTACGCAGAGTCCACAATGTTGGTTTTTCTCGTGTAACGGCTGATATACATTTTCAAATGAGTGCTGCTCTGCGTAAATCAACCGTGATGTGAATGTAGCACGAGTGGAAACATATCTGCGTACGCATCCACACTAAAGATTCAAGTGAATACTGGTTTATCAAGTGTTTCTAGAAACCTTCTATGTTAAATGGGCAAACAATGCAGAGCCTGATCGGATTGCGCGGATGCACCGACTGATCTAGTTCTACAACGTTAAACAATACCTTACGGTTGGTAATGAATCAAGCCAATGGTTCTTTCCGCGAGGGGATAAATATTTTTTCATATCATGGCGTCCAGTGCTCTAACCCTGTGTTCCAAGGCTATTGGCTACTTTCCCACATAGTCAACTATGAATCCAAATGGTGAAGAATCAATGCCACGTATCTCCATGATGTTTGATGATCATCGGAACTAATCAACGGCCGAGTTGGGGTTCGAACACACCACAGTTCTCGTCGTTACCGTCATTACCGACTGAGCCATCGCTACTCGATCAAGTCAAAGTCGGATTCAGCATACAGCACAGTCGCAGAAGATAACTTTGAAAATGTCTAGTTAATACACGGAAAGTCTCTAGATAATAATGTATTATTATTGAGAAGAGCATGATCTGGGTCTATACTGTTCACAGAAGTCAGCTTGTGAGTTTTTTCATGCACTGAATATCGAAATACTCCTATTATCTGAAGTTTATTTTTTTGGAATAATTCATTTAGACATCATATATTTTATCAAGGGAAAATAAGCCGTGAGTTATATTCATTAGTTCAAACAAACGTCTGACTTATTAGACATAAAACATAGAAGTTCTACAAACATGTTCTCCATAACCAATTTCTTCACTTCAATATATGTTTTACATTGTCCCATAGACTGGCTTAAACATATGTTTTCGGATAGATCATTTATCCCAGCCCTGCTATTAAAACGAAATCAAACGTTGTGGGGATAATGTAGAAAACGACCTATTCGCGCATCCACACACTGTGACCTAAATGAACCTATCTGTAAGAGGTTTCTTTAATACTTCTTTGATAAAAAAAAGGCGAACTGCCCACAATCAGATCAGACTGCGTGGATGATCTTGATCGACACTGGTCGTAATTGCGCTCAGTTGCTTTCCCTGTGCGCAGTTCAATTAATCACATTACATCATTCTTTACTTTATTATAAACAGTTAACATCATTCCAATATTTTTAAATATACTATATACATTACATATCTTATATCATTTATTCATCTTGAAGTTTTAATCACTGAATAACCAAAGTGTTGATTTCTTATTGCATTTTTTTCTCGTAATACGTTTCTTTATCTAGGCTTAAAGCTGACATTAAAAGCGCGTGTTGGTCTTTTCTTTCTTTTTTTTAATTTATCAAAACCATATTATAAATGACATAGAAACCCAATCAAAACATATACCATGTTCATTATTGTAGAGTTTGTCTTTAACAAATGCCTGCGAATGAGAGATAGGGTAATCATGCTTGGTACTGCTTGAACGTTCCAGATGAGATATTGGCACACATTCATCTGAACAACAACTTGACGTCATTTCTGAACTGTGTTATACATGCCCCGTAAATAAATGGATTCATAGCGGAATTAAGAAAATAACATTTGAGAAAGAAATTAGACACGGCCCTTCCTGCGTCCGTCATCGACAGGACAAACGTTTTATCCAAAGCTTCCACGAGTCGCAGAGACAGATACGGAACAAACATTATGACGAACACCAGATATATCAGGAACATAATATACGCTGATCGTCTAGCACAGGCAAATCTCTGTGATTTTCTATTGATACCAGTGCTAACAAGCGACAGCCGCGGATTTAACATAGAACTGTTGACAATCACATTCGGATCATGCTTTATACTGCTACTACTTCGCTACGGGTCAGATTCCGAAGACGTCAGCTCTTCTGGAACTTTTTTTGAGAAGAATGTTTGCTGACTTCCGGACTTTTCAGCTCGTTGCTCTTCTTGATCTGATGGTTGATTTTCTTGCTAATGAAACTGTAGAATAGGACAAGTACGACTAATACCCTCACAAAATAAGCCACAGTAACCCGTTGTACAAAGTCGTGTTAATTGTTCCGTCGTTCTCCTTCCATATCAAACTTGCCTGTCCGGTTATGTTATAGGGTGACAGCTCGACGTCGCGTTTTCCAAAGAAGACCAGAGTTGGCCATGCGCAAACAAGCCCAATGCTGATAATCGTGATGTAAACGTTCCGTGCATAGATATGACAAATCTGCCAGCTAGATGACATTGAAAGTTTTTAAGTCAATACAAGCCAAGTCACTAAATATGAATGTATCACTATTGAAAAGATCCTGATCTGATTTAATCTAATCAGGATCTTTACTGTTCACAGAAGCCAACTTGTGCATTTTCTAATGCACTGTCTTTATTGAAAGTCTCTCATTATCTGAAGTTTATTTATTTATTTACACCTATTGAAGTATATGTTTATTAAATAACGTGTATTGTACTTTTAAATAATAGCTATACTGCATAAGACGAATCGCTTATTTTTTTGAGACTTTTAAACCGAAATCAAAGGTATGGAATTTATAAATGTTCCTTTATGTCGTTTACATGTATTTTAATGGCGCAGTTTAAATTGACGTTCACGTTTTGAATACGATTATATTCTTTACATCATTTAAAAGGAAAGATTTTGAGAAAGATGTACATGTTGTTGCTTCCTGGTGCCAGTCTACACTGTCTCCTTGACTAATCATCTCTTAATTTTGAATATTAAATCGTAATTAGGACAATTTTCCACCTAGTCCTTCTTCCAAAGTTTAACTGTACTGTAAGTCAGCTTCGTTTTTTTAAAATGCTTTTAGAACTGTTAGAATTTAAACTGTATAGTTTAATGAAATAACTTTTCTCTTATCTGAGCACGCACTGCTCTATGTGATCTACCATTATCACCCTCTGCAAGGCGTTTACATAAAAGGGGGAATTACATGCAGTATATTAGTTGATATTACAACCAATAAATACACAATGAGAGCTTTCAAAACATATTTGTGACAATTGACCCGAATTTTAAAAACAAAAATGACATGTGGATGCCTTTTAAAGATTAGAACAATCGGATTGATTTGTGTGGGAACAAGCATACTGCGACGATGGTTCTCTCTTGTCTCTACTCTCACGACACCGCACGAATAATGAAACAAGCTATCGAGTTGTCGCGAGAACAGCGTCAAATTCACTTGAATATTCTTCTCCTCGTGTAAAAGTACGGGAAACGGAAGTTGTAATGGCTATGTGAAGTGCGCTCTGGTTGGTCGATATTTGGTCGTGTCCGGATATTTAGCCAATCAGCGATCAGGTAATAGGAAATCATTTCTGTTTGTGTTGATATATTTAGTTTTGACGTGTCTGTGTTTTCCGCGGAAATGGTACCCCTTACGGCAACTCAAATATTAAGAAAACGAAGAGACGGATCAAAAATCGGGACGATCATTCGATGTAGCATCTGATGGGCTACACAACGCACACCGAGTGGTTTCTAAATTCGACTGTGGGAGGAGATAGTTTTCGCAGGAAAAGCGGTTTTCGCCCATTTCCATAGCAACGGTGGTTTCTATGCCGACCATACTACAAAAAGAACAACTAGAGCCTAGACCCTTCATTCCTACCAAGTTTGGTCGAAATCCGTATAATAGTTTTGGCGCTACGCTTGCCACAAACATTTTACAAACAAACAAACGGACAGAAGCGAAGACCGACTTTAAGGGTCTCTAGAAAAGAGAACCACTAACTGCTTCAATACCCCCAATACATAAAAGGAGTTTACTTTGTTTTCTTTACAGACTGTGACGGATTTTTCAATTGTAAAATACGAAAGAATTGTATTGAATTACACAGACAAATGTCTACCCTTGTCATCCCATTCAAAATCAAACGAAATGTCGCACGAAAAACTAAAGACCTTCTTTGTTTCACGTTGGGTTGGAGTTATGTTAACAACGTGTTTGTTGCAGGTAAGCATACCAGTTAAATTCGAGTGAGAGACCAGTTTTCGATCCATGCACGAGGGGGTGTATCAAACTATCAAACAATTAGACCGTAGCTGCCGTCAACAAGGAAGTTAGAACCGTTGGTGAAACAGGAACCTGGATTGGATGGAAAGGATGCCATTAGCGACTGCGGTAGCAGTGTCATATTTGAGTGTGTATTTACTTGCATCTTAGATGGTGCTATACGTCGACACCGATGCATACGTTGTTCGTCTATTCCTGCAACCCTGAGCGTCAGGGAGGAATCCGATTTATCTCTGCATTGTTCACCAATTTGTCTAGGAGCCTTTATCCAAACGTGTAATAATTACGTTAAGGTTTGTTTTCACAGAGCACCGTTTAAAATTACTAACTAACTTAGATCTAGTAATTACATGATTATTGTTTATTGACATATTAACTTCCCTTTATAGAGTTACTCCTCTTTTATGCAAAGCCGCCATTTGTAATCTAAAAGGAGTCATTTGAGGAAACACTAACACTAGCCTGTTTATAGCATATTATTATTGTAAGTAATCATGGGTACTCAGCTATTATGTTACTATATTGACTACATTTACGCATTGTTCATTAATGTACTGCGTCAATTATTCTTTTGTCTCGTTTCCAATGTTAATTATGTTTATCATCGGAACAACACATTATTTGGTAAATATCTGAGTATTTCTCATTCCTGTATTTTCAGACTGTGTTCATTGTTGATCTAAATAAAGATATACAAAAAGACCACGTTCTTATATGAACACAGTACATGAACAATGCCAGTCGTACACTGCCCGATACTAGGATGCGACTACGTGACGGATGACGTTGATGCAGCGATTGTGGCTGCACTTATAACGGTTCATTCCATGGCTCACGCCCCAGGCCCATCCGCCAAAATTGAGAGGGTCAGGCGACCAACCATCGCGTTAGCTGGAACCAGTGATGACTGGGCCTATTTCTTGTCGCGTTGGACAGATTATGTCGCCGCTACTAAACTGGAAGGTCGCTCCAAAGTAGTTCAGTTATTAGAATGTTGTGATGAACCTCTCAGAAAGGACTTAACACGTACAAACGGTAACACTCTCACGGAACTGACTGAAGATCAGGTGCTCACAGCCATCAAGACACTCGCCGTTCGCGAAGAGAATACAATGGTGGCCAGAGTAAACCTACACAACATGAAACAGGATCGTGATGAGACCGTCAGAAGTTTTGGCGCGCGTATACGAGGTCAAGCAGGGGTATGCAAGTTTAATGTAAAATGCGCTAACTGTAATACAGACGTCAATAACACTGACGCCATTCTTCGCGATGTACTTACGAAAGGACTTGCTGATCCAGAAATACAACTTGACCTCCTGGGTGACAGCAACCAGGGTATGAGTCTGGAGGACGTGTTTAAATTCGTAGAAGCGAAGGAGGCGGGAAAGCGTTCAGCTTCGAGACTTTTGGACTCCAATGCAGTGGAAGCTGCAAGTAGCTCGTATCGAAAGGGTAAACGTGAATATCAAACCACACCCAAGGACAAAACAGAAACTTGCACATATTGTGGTAACAGAGGTCACGGAAGAAGTGCCCCATCTAGTGCTCGGCGAAGTTTGTGCCCAGCATACGGACACATATGCAACTTGTGTAATCGCGATCATCATCTTGAAAGTGTTTGTCGTAGTAAAGATAAACCTAAACTCACCAGAAACAGTAACACACTTTCAAAGAATTATGCTGTATTTGATGTTCTATGTACTGTCAATGATACTTTTGTTAATGCATTTGATGATTCTGGCACGTTAGGTGATTCTGGTGTTGAGCGTGCATTACGCATTGACCACCATGTTTATGATAAACTTACAGACACGTGGATTAAGAAACGATCAGCCTCTCAACCATTTGTTAATGTTGTTGCAAAAGTTTCTCATGATGATTACTCTGCTCTTGGGTTTGATTTGAAAAACAAATGCTCTATTTCAGCTACTATTCCTGCCATGGCAGATACAGGATGTCAGAGCTGCCTAGCTGGTTTGAGAGTCATCCACAGGTTAGGCCTACGCGAATCAGACCTCATCCCGGTAACCATGCACATGCATACAGCCACAAATGTTGGAATCAAGAGCATCGGTGCTACAATTCTCCGCTTGCGCGCCACTAACGATACAGGCAAGCAAATAGAGACTAGACAGATGACTTACATCTGTGATACCACTGACAGGTTGTTCCTAAGCAGAGAAGCCTGTTCAGCACTAGGTATTATCCCTGATGCCTTCCCCGCGGTTGGTGCATACGCAGCTAATGCTATCACAGTGAATCCCCACCCCACACCAGTGGACTGTGACTGTCCAAAACGTCAAATGCCTCCTTCTCCTCCCACAAGAATGCCATTCCCTGGGACGGCCGAGAATTTACCGCGTTTAAAAACCTTCCTCTTAGACCACTACAGTGCTAGCACGTTCAACACATGTCAGCATCAACCACTACCTTTGATGGACACACCCCCGATGAAACTCATGGTAGATAACACTGCGGAACCCATTGCCCACCATACCCCTATACCTGTCCCTATTCACTGGCGTGAGTCTGTCAAGACCGGTTTAGACCAAGATGTCCGTTTAGGCGTTATAGAGCAAGTCCCAGTCGGTGAACCTGTGACATGGTGTCACAGGATGGTCATATGCGCGAAGAAAAACGGAGAGCCTCGCAGGACAGTCGACTTCCAGGCCCTCAATGCTCACGCGACACGTGAAACTCATCATACCCAATCACCATTTTACCAAGCCCGTTCTGTTCCACATGGCAAAAAGAAAACAGTGTTCGATGCTTGGAACGGTTACCACAGTGTACCCATACGGGAGGAAGACCGTCACCTAACGACCTTCATAACTCCATGGGGACGATACAGATATAAGACAGCACCCCAGGGGTATATTGCATCCGGTGACGGATACACACGAAGGTACGATGAACTTGTCTCAGACTTCGCCAACAAGACGAAATGTGTAGATGATGTGTTGTTATGGTCTGATTCCATAGAAAAAAGTTTCTTTCAGGCAGTTCGTTGGTTGGACTTATGTGGCAAGAACGGCATTACCCTAAACCCCATGAAGTTTGTCTTCGCTGAGGACACGGTTGAATTCGCGGGTTTTGAGATAACACAAGACAACGTCCGTCCATGCAAAAGGTTCCTTCGAGCAATCCTCGACTTTCCAACGCCGAAGAATATAACTGACATACGTTCGTGGTTTGAGCTTGTCAATCAAGTTGCGTATGCATTCAGCATGGCCGACAAAATGATGCCATTCCGACAACTGTTGAAGTCAAATGTACAATTTCGCTGGACAGAAGAACTACAAGGCTTGTTTGAAGAATCGAAACGCGTCATTGCTAGTGAAATCGAAAAGGGTGTTCGAATATTTGATCCAAACATACCAACGTGCTTGGCAACAGATTGGTCGAAAGATGGCATAGGCTTCTTTCTGCTTCAGAAACACTGTTCCTGTCACATTTCCAAACCCTTTTGCTGCAATGATGGTTGGAAAATTACTCTTGTCGGAAGTCGATTTACACATAGCGCAGAGTCCAGATATGCCCCAATCGAGGGTGAAGCTCTAGCTGTGGCAGACGCCTTAGACAAAGCAAGATATTTTGTTCTAGGCTGCAGTCAGTTAATTGTTGCTGTTGACCACAAGCCGCTACTGAAGGTGCTCGGTGATAGATCTCTCGAGGACATCTCCAACCCGCGACTACGCAACCTGAAAGAAAAAACACTGCGCTATAAGTTTCGAATGGTCCATATTCCTGGTGTCAAACATCTAGCAAGTGACTGTTTATCTCGATACCCGACTGGGTCATCACTCACAGCCCTTCGCTTATGTATGGACTTCGTACCTCTGACACAGATTCGCTGATAGACGATACAGTGGTGATTGCAGCAGTTTCTTCCTTGAATACCATCCAGTCAGTTACTTGGGATCGCGTTCGCGTTGCCACTTCAAGTGACCCAGACATGCACACCGAACTGGGTATTATCGAGTCTGGTGTGCCGGACAATCGCCAGGGAATCCCAGAGACACTAAGAGAGTTTTTCCCTTTACGAGATCACTTGCACACGGCAGACGGAGTGATTCTTTACAAAGATCGAGTGGTCATTCCACCATCTCTTAGACAGGAGGTTCTGGACTCGTTGCATTCCGCGCATCAATGTGTTACAGCGATGACAGCTAGAGCAGAATCCTCAGTCTTCTGGCCAGGAATTACACCAGCCATCAGCAATATACGTGCAACCTGTCAGCATTGCAACCGTATAGCCCCTTCCAACCCTAGCGCACCACCAACGCCACTGAGAGACGCAGATTACCCATTCCAGTGCGTGTGTGCCGATTACTTTCACTATAAGGGCTGTAACTATTTATTGGTGGTCGATAGATACTCCAACTGGCCAATAGTTGAGCGAGCTCATTGCGGAGCTGATGGTTTAATAGAATGCCTCCGTCGTACGTTCGTCACATTTGGCATCCCTGATGAATTGGCCTCTGACGGGGGACCTGAGTTTACATCCACTGCCACCCGCAAGTTTCTAAAGAATTGGGGTGTCCACCACCGTCTCTCATCAGTTGCTTTCCCTCATAGCAACTGTCGGGCAGAAGTTGGGGTTAAAACTGTGAAACGCCTCATAATGGACAACACAAAACCAGATGGGGGTCTTGATACAGACTCTTTCCAACGTGCCATACTACAATACAGGAACACACCAGATAGAGACACTAAACTCTCTCCATCTATGTGCGTTTTTGGTCGTCCTATTCGTGACTTCATCCCAATCCCACCTGGCCGATATCAACCCCATGCTACTTGGAACGACACATTAGCTTTACGGGAAGACGCACTCAGGAAGCGCCACATAAAAGAAAAAGAGAGATTAGCACAACATACAAAACGTCTACCACCATTGGCTACGGGGGACCATGTCCGTATCCAGAATCAAATAGGCCAACATCCCCTGAAATGGGATAAAACTGGAACAGTCATTGAAGTCCGCCAGTTCGATCAATACGTGATCCGCATCGATGGATCAGGACGGGTCACACTCCGTAACAGAAAATTTTTGCGACGTTTTGTCCCAGTTTATCCTACACCATCTAAACTGACGATTGATAGAGACCTAGCGCTATGTCGACATTACCCACCACATCCCACACCCGGACCGACGAATCAGCCAATAAATCCCTCATTGGATCCCGGTGATGAATGCACTCAAGGGAATAAAACAAGCTCGACATCGCCGCCTTTGACACCAGATACATTGCAATTGAAGTCATTAAATCCTATGACGACCGTCCCCCGTATCCACAGAGTCAGTAGTCCTCCACATACAGATCCACACAGAACGACTGCTACCACAGTCAGAGAGCCGGTGGAGCCAACTAGCGACGCATCAGTCCCTCTCGTGCCCCCACTCACACTTACCAAACAGCGAGATAACCGATCACCAAGTCAGTCTGTACAGACCACACCTCTGCGAAAGTCGAGTCGCCCCACACGACAGCCTGCGTGGCATAATGACTTTGATATGTAGATATCTAATCACGAAACACTTCTTTTAAATCTGATAAGACCTAGCGTAATTATTTCTGTGTTTGCATTGTTTTGCTGATATATTTGCTTCAGTGTTCTGCCTAGTCAAGGCTCTAGTCATTGTAATTCATAACATATGATACAATTCCTTTTCACAACAGCCTTTGTTTCATTATATTACAAAAGACTCGAAGGGGGATACATGATTATTGTTTATTGACATATTAACTTCCCTTTATAGAGTTACTCCCCTTTTATGCAAAGCCGCCATTTGTAATCTAAAAGGAGTCATTTGAGGAAACACTAACACTAGCCTGTTTATAGCATATTATTATTGTAAGTAATCATGGGTACTCAGCTATTATGTTACTATATTGACTACATTTACGCATTGTTCATTAATGTACTGCGTCAATTATTCTTTTGTCTCGTTTCCAATGTTAATTATGTTTATCATCGGAACAACACATTATTTGGTAAATATCTGAGTATTTCTCATTACTGTATTTTCAGACTGTGTTCATTGTTGATCTAAATAAAGATATACAAAAAGACCACGTTCTTATAGTAATAATACTAATAAGACCTATCTCCCCTTATTTCCAGTTTTTTCCTTTCAGACTATTGGCCTTTTCTCAACTGAATGGGCATGCAACATAGATAAATCCATATCCGAGGATTACTGTGAAATCAAGGGATTATTCTACCCATCTGAAGCTTAGTATATAGTGTGACCAAATTTAAAACATTTGTTATAGATAATCATAAAATAAGATAAAATATAATTAACTCTGCAGCCGGGACATACACCTCCTTAGCATGCGTATGTCTAGAACTATCGTAATCATTGATATTTCTATTTCTAGTATTCAAGGTGGTCACTCTTGATAATTAACAGGAAACATGATCGAGACAATTTTTTATGCTTTCGACTTTCGAAAAGATTCGTGAATACTAGAGCGGTTCTTTTCTAATACCAACCTTAATCCAATTACTGCAATTGTGATATTTCTCTGCTAAAGGACCAGAATGAATACTTATTTATGTAAGTTTCTTTAAAATGTAAACCTTCTTTGACTACTCGGCGAACAGTACAGAGCCAGCATGACTTAGGTTTGGTTTTTGCAGATCGCCGCTTGATATCAATGAATGACTTTTTTCTCAAGAACTTCGTATTTAAAAGCACTAAATTAATGAAATGACCAGACCCAATACTTTTAAGAAAACTATATTGGCGAATTCGGCTCTTATTCGGTTTATTTTGCTTATGAGTCAACCGGAAAACTTTGGCGCGTTTCATATTACCTTTACATATCGAGCACTCGTCGAACACTTGGTGATGTAACATGTATCACCAATGTCATTGAATATAAACTCGTGGGTTCATTTCTAATTGTGTTCGCAAAATGAAGTGTAGGGCATAACTATGATATACGTGCATGCATTTTCGTCACACGTATTCTCTCCCATTATTGTTACCGACTGAGCTATGATGTGACACAATTTGCATGGGAAAATGTACACGCTGGCTATTTAGCTCACCTTTGCTAGAAGTGCCCAAGATGAGCTATTGCGATCACATTTTGTCCGCCGTCCGACCGCCGTGCGTCTTGCGCTGTGTGTCGTGCGTCGTCAGCAGTTGCCTTTTTAACACATTTTAGATCCAATCTTCATGAAACTGTATCAAAACTTACATCTTCATCAAATCTTGGCCAAGTTCGAAACTGGGTCATGTGAGGTTAAAAACTAGGTCACAGTGTCAAATAGAAGAAAAATCTTGATAACATTCTAGATGTCTTATTTTTAACTATAGCATGTTGAAACGTTGTCAGAATAATGTGTTGATGATATCTAGGCTATTTTCGAATCTATGCCAAGTTCGATTATGGGTCATGTCGAGTGAAAAACAAGGTCACTAGGACAATTTGAAGGAAAATCTTGTTATATCTCTGGAAGCCGTATTTTTTATTTAAGCATGTTGATCATTTTTCAGAATGAGTGTTTTGATAATAATGGCTTACCTGACCACAAAATGAGTTGTTGTGAATGACTATATGGTTGGCATAAATGAGGTGAGCGATCTAGGGAGATCATGTCCCTCTTGTTTAGAACCAGAATGGCCTGTGCATCCGCACATTTGCATAGTCTGACCAAGAAAGACAATTGCCACATATTACTTACCCAAGTTTTTTTAAAAGGTTATGTCAAGTTGTGTATATTATGATAAGACTGAGCAGGTAGAACAATTATCTGAACCTACACTTTTCCGAATTGCGATCGTGTACAATTTGCAAACGGACTGGATCATTTAGGATTCAACTCTAACTACTCCTTAGCGAACAGTTCGGATACAGATAAAACATGTTTAATTGTTTTATATATAAAAAATGGATCAGAATCTGATATATAATAGGGTCTGATAACGTGACCTCCATAGATCAACTTACATCTTATTTTCAAATATATTGGAAACGAAATTGCTGTGCGTAGTCCTATCATCCAGCGAGGATGCTTTAGGCGACTGAGTTAAAACATGTCACTAATGGAGAATAACTTGCAACCAGTCCGGGGCTTGAACACAGGACATCTCGCTTTCATGGCAAGTACTCTACCGACTCAGCTAACCGGGCCGCTTTCGTGCAATCTCTCAAAATGTGTCTGTGTTCGACCCGCGTCTTACACACCTGCTTGAATTTCGAAACACCAGTGCCAAGGATGTTATATAATTCTGCAAGCGCCGTAAGGCTGGCCGGCCAGTGCTCTAAACCTTGTGTTTCAAAGCTATTGGCTTCTTTCTCACATAGTCTATTATGAGTCTATATGTGTAAGATCAGTGCTTCTAGTCTCAATGGTTTTCGGTGATCATCGGAAATAATCAACGGCCGAGTCGGGGTTCGAACTCACCTCTGTTCTCGTCGTTACCGTCGTTTCTGTACCGACTGAGCCGTCGCTACTCGATCAAGTCAAAGTCGCATTCATCGAATTAATAGACAGTATGTATACTGTGTTTAACCCTTTCCAACATACACTGTATTCAGCGGTTGACAATGAATTAAGTCAATCGTTCTTTGAGAGAGGTGGGTGGTTACCTATATTTTCTTTTGACGTGTTTGGGGGAAGCTTAAAGACATGGCAGCCAGTGCTCTAACCTTGTGTTCCAAGGCTATTGGCTACTTTCCCACATAGTCAACTATGAGTCTATAGGTGAAGGATCAATGCCATTTATGTCAATGATTGTTGGTGATCATCGGAAAAAAATCAACGGCCGAGTCGGGGTTCAAACCCACGACAGTTCTCGTCGTTACCGTCGTGATTGGCTTATATATTGCTTCTCGATCAGGTCAAGGTCGGAGTCATCGAATTTATAAACAGGATGTATATTGTATTTAACCCTTTCCAGCATACAGCACAGTCGCAGCAGATGACTTAAGAAATGTTTAGTCAATACATGGAAAATCTCTTGATAAGAATGTATTATTATTGAAAAGAGTTCGATCTGAATCCACACTATTCACAGAAGCCAACATGTGCATTTTTCATGCACTAGCTATATTTGAACTATGAAACACTCCTATTATCTGAAGTAGTTTTTGTAGAAATCAGTCATCCCAGTCGTGCTTTATGAAATGAAACGTTGTGGTGATATTGCAGAAAACGACCAATTCGACAAATCCACACACTGTGACTTAAAAGTATCGTGTCTGTAAAAATATTTCTTTGATAAAATAAAAAGAACTGTACAAAACCAGATCAGACTGCGTGGATGATCTGGATCGACACTGGTCGAATTTGTCTTCAGTTGGTTTCCCTGTACGCGGTTCAATTGATCACATTACAACATTCTCTACGCTATTATAAACAATTAACACCATTTCAATATCTTTAAATATTATTATATTTACTAAATATACTATATACATTATAAATCTTATATAATTTATTCATTTTGAAGTAACACTCACTCAATAACCAAAGTGTTGATCTCTTAATGCATTTTCTTCTCGCTATACGTGTCTTTTCTTATGCTTAAGATGACATTAAAAGGGTGTGCAGTTTTTTTTGGTTTTTTATATTCATCAAAAACATGTTATAAATGACATAGAAACCGAATTAACAGATACCATATAAAACAGTATAGTGGTTGTATATTTACAAAATGCATGTGAATGATAGATATGGTAATCATGCAATCGTTGGTACTGCTTGAACGTTCAAGCTTAAATATTAGCACACATTCGCCTGAACAACAACTTGACGTCATTTCTGAACTGTGCTACACATGCCCCGTAAATAAATGGATTCACAGCGGAGTTAAGAAAATAACATCTGAGAAAGAAATTATACACGGCCCTTCCTGCTCCCGTCATCGACGGGACAAACGTTTTATCCAGAGCTTCCACGAGTCGCAGAGACAGGTACGGAACAAAACTTATGACAAATACGAGAGATATCAGGAACATTATATACGCTGATCGTCTAGCACTGGCAAATCTCTGTGATTTTCTATTGATACCAGTGCTAACAACGGACAGACGAGGTTTTAACATAGAACTATCGACAATCACATTCGGATCATGCTTAATACTGTTACTACTTCGCGACGGGTCAGATTCCGATGACGTCAGCTCTTCTGGACCTATTTTTGAAAATGTCAGCTGACTTCCGGTCCTTTTCAGCTCGTCGCTTTTCTTGATCTGATGAACGATTTTCTTGCCAATGAAACTGTAGAATATGACAAGTACGACTAAAACCGTCACAAAAATAAGCCACAGTAACCCGTTGTACAAGGTCATGTAAATTGTTCCGTCGTACTCTTTCCGTATCAAACATGCTTGCCCGGTTATGTTATGAGGTGATATCTCGACATCCCGTTTTCCAAAGAATACCAGAGTTGGCAAAGAGCACACGAGCCCAATACTGATAATCGTGATGTAAATATTCCGTGCATGGATTTGACGAATCTGCCAGCCAAACGGGTGACATACCTTCCTGAATCTATCAATGCTGATCACACCTAGTAATGTCCCTGACGACAATGTAGGCCACATTTCAAGAAATATTGTAAACTTACACAGCCATTCTGATGGGTATGTGTACGGGTGACTCACGGCAATGAGTTCCAAAATTATGACAAAACTGTTGACTGTATCATTCACAGCAAGCCAGAATATGAAATACTTGGACATGGACGTGGTATAGGAGTGTCTGTAGACGATGCATACAAGTATGTTACCAGGTATTCCTGTCACAGCTATCAAACACAAATAGATTATTAACACTGCTGAACTCTCAACTTCATCTGCATCTAAAGACGTCAGCGTGTGGATTGGTTGGTTTTCACTGATATTCATCTTTGAACGTCGTTTTGAAAGGATGTATTACTATAACGCATCGGTTATGTTTCGATTTATGCTATAAGTCGTCAAACTTAGTCCAGTTTTCCGTTAAATCGTAACTGATTGTAATTGAATCTAGTCTTAAACAAGTGTCTTCACTGAAATATCGCTATATGCGAGCGAGGACATTGTTTGAAAGAAACGTTCTAATTTTATTTCCTCTACTATTTTTATATTACACTACTTGTACAATGAATCTCCACGATGTAATGATATTAGGATAATAAGTTCTATCATGTTGTGAGTTGCCCATAAAGACGACTATATGCTAAGATAACAATTGAAAACGATTAATCCGACTCTCAAGTGTGAAGCATTGTTTTTTAGTCTGTAATACAACTGACTGGATTTTCTTTCCTGACTCATACTCCTTCTATTGGCCTACCATTTTTCATGATCAAAAGGATCATGTGACACATTATTATTCTATTGTTTTCTCATCTTGACCTTAGCCCTTTCCAATGTACGCCACATCTGCAGCAGACGACTTAAAAAAAACCACATATGATAAAATATTTTTAAAGGAAACTATAAATAAAAAATGGAGTTGCAAACATTGTGGTAAAAGTACGAATTTGTCAGTACGAGAACGTTGCCCCAGCGAATACAAAGTCAACCATTCCCCTCATACAGACGCTTTCCGACGCATCTGCAGCAGACGGTATTTAGAAAACATGGCTACAAAAGAAGAAATTGCTCAAAACGAGCAATTTCTCATTCTGTCACCATGTTTTCAACTCTATTCAAATATTGTTCTTTCATTTAAAGGGATTTTCTGTCCTTTTGCTTAGACGTTTTCAAAGTCGTCTGCAGCATATTTGTTGTATGTGGGAAAGGTTAAACTAGGAGAGACTCTCTCAAGGGAACAGGATATAACTGCTCACCATAACCATCTTGCTTTTACTCATATTGTGTTTTAACCTTTTTCCCCATACATACGGTTTCTGACGCAATATTGAGCAATTTCTCCTTTTGTCACAATGTTTTAAACTCTATTAAATAGTTAAACGTTCATTTAAAGAGATGTTCCTTATTTTGTCTATATGTTTTCAAAGTTGTCTGATGGATAAGTGTTGTATGTGGTAAAGGGTAAAAAGTTATCTGATGTAGATTGGCGAAAGGGTAAAGGATAATGACTCGTACTTCGTGGCGATATTTGCATATTATTATGTCTGCGTTTAGTCAACAGTTTTCATTGTTGGCCAAGTTGTTTGTTTCTTTGGTGTTTTGACGCCATTGTTCATCTATGTCACGGCGTTTCCTGGGTAAGTTACCAGGACTACTGGTCCAGGTTTCCTGAAACACGGCCAGTCAGTCATAAGGCTAACCCCG
Organism: Serripes groenlandicus; assembly: GCA_031761405.1. Classification (NCBI taxonomy): domain Eukaryota; kingdom Metazoa; phylum Mollusca; class Bivalvia; order Cardiida; family Cardiidae; genus Serripes; species Serripes groenlandicus. Next base: position 67,649,760 of record JASEVX010000006.1, read on the forward strand.
CTACCCTGAGCGCAAAGGAGGTCAGCCATTACTCCATTTCAAAAGTCTCATGCATGATCCGACCGGGGATCGAACCCGCGACATTTTGCACTAATCCACTACACAACCGAAACGGTTATGCCAACATGTTATATGTTAAAAACGATCTAGATGTACTTTCGACAACAAATTGTTGCAATAAAAATGCTTTTGACAACATTTCGGAAAAACGCAGCAATTTTCTCTTATTTTTAGCAAGGGGCTCGTTAGAGCCAATTGCTATAGTAGCTGATTTTCGAAACGACGCATCATTTTGAGACTGGAATCTAGACAGGCGTTTTACGATATCGGCATTGAATTACTTCACATCTGTCTTTTTACATCAGCTCTCCGTTTCTGAACACCATCTCGATTTCATATAGATGTATTGGTGGTTGCAGATCGTACATAATGTCAATGAAAGTGGATGATTTGTGGAATATTTTGTTAAAAATGAAATTACTGTTGCCAGCTAATACCCATGTTGGTCATCTCGTACCGCCAATAGTTCCTGACTAAAAATCAACTTGTTGACATATGAAGCCGAAAATTGATTTGATTCGACATCACTAACCCAAAAGAAATAACTCGAAAGAAATGTTATGTTAGAATATATAAATTACATGATTAATAATTAAGGTAGTAGGAGCCTAACGGGCAACATTTCAAACTATGATCAGCTTGATAATTTCTTAATGTGTATCATTTCCTGGATTTAAAAACAAAATTTAAAAGAAATTTAACCTCAAATAACAATTTTATTTGAATTTGAATTACCCGAGAGACAAGAAAAATCCTTTATTTCATTTATTTTTCAACATTTTGGTAATACTTTGGTATCAAAGTAACAAGAAATATATTTGCTTTCAGAAATAATACATTATTGATCACATCACCAACAAATATAATCAAACTGTACTGGAATAGTCATACGGTATTACGATTTAAACATACTATTTTGACCGCGTAAAATTGGAACATCGACGTTTAAAAGCAAAAATCAAAAAGTTCTAGAAATACTCATGACCTGTTCTTTATTGATAATTAACTTTAACATTTTGGGAACATTATGCCAAAAAATCAAAATGTTTTAACCGTCTCAAAAAAAAAAGAGTTTGAAATTCCCAACCACCTATTTCATCCGTGACTGCAAGTAATAAAATCTTCAATGAAGCTAATATTTATGTATAGAAATATATTTAATTACTTTTTAATAAAGTGTTATCTAATGAAAACAAAGAAGAAAAAATGTGCTTCTTAAGGGATTCGAACCACTACCTTGAAACCCTCAAAAGATTTGAAGTCCTGCGCTTAACAACATAGGCTAAAGCATTACAATTGAAGAGTTTCAAGTGGAGGTTTTCATTCAGTCTGGTTCCCTGCGTACTATATGACAAATACTACGTCACGCACACAACAAACATGGCGGAGCCCAGTGTATCCGATAAGGTAAATATAACAAAGAGTAACTCCTATACCCTCCCTGTAGGGCACACTTTTTAAAATTTCAACTTGCACTTATATTTGTGTATGTTAAAAGAAAATATCTTCATTTTGTCCCTGTTTCGTAGTGTTAAGAAATAATTCATCAATTTATTTACTTATCAAGTAGCTACATTTCGGATGGTGTTATGTATTTCGGATACACATAGGAGTTTATTCTATTTCGAGATCTTATCTGTCAATGTATTAAGGGCTGGGTACGTAAAACATTGAATATACATTGAATATACATATCATTTGGTTTTATACCTTGAAGTGGCTTACTTGGGCATATAATATGTGATATAATTTTGTCTTTTTAAGGTTTTTTCTGATGCAATTACAAAATACAATGAGCTTTTTTCAACACATATACAAACACCTAAGCCTCTGCAACAAGATACATTGCAAACGTTATTGGCAGGTAACGATTGCCTCTGCTTCTTACCAACTGGATATGAAAAATCCCATGTGTATGAACTGCTGCCATTTATTATTGAAAATTGTCTTGTAGTTGTAATTGAACCACTAAATGCAATAATTAAACACCAGTTGAACAAGCTTGGGGACAAGGCCAGTGTTGTGACCAGAGGACAAAAGACAGAAAATACAAACTTCCTTTTCGACCATCCAGAGGATGTTTTACAAAACAGAGACAAAACTTTTGCGGTGTTGAGGAATCACGTTTCCTCTTTGAAACTGTTTCTTTCTTCTCTGGTGTTGTTGCAGGTTTACTGCCATTAAAATACCCGTTATCAACATGGAGAAAGCTTGGCTTCTTTTGACTATCACTTGTATCAGTATATTTAGGTGTAACTGTCTTAGAGTATATATGGTCCATAATCTACAAATACAATAGGAAGGAAAATATTATTTATTTCAGTTTCAAGAAATAAACATAGGATAAGGGACATTCGTTATTTTCTTTCTATAAGAACAAAATGACAACAAATTTGGTTGGTTATTTTTATTTATGGGAGACGATCGGGTATTTGTAGCCTAAGGATAGAGATTTGAACAAAAAATATCAAGACTCTTCAAAAGCCATTTAGAAGTAATGTGGACTGGGAACTCAGTATTAGAAAATATACATTCATTTCTGACTGTGATTGTGAATGAAGCTTCATATTTATTTGACTAAATTTTGTGTATTCTTTTAAAATAATTGCAAATATGTTGCTTCTATACACTTTTCTTTTCATTTACTCCTATTTTTAAACCTAGTTATATTCCATGTGGCCAACATATATACTCGTAGGTTATGCGAAATTAAAGGTAACATTTATCCGAAATTATAAGGCAACCGAAATACGTCTACTTAACGAATGCATTATAAAACAACGGTCAGCAGGAAAGGCAATAAAATATAAACTTACCAATGACTTCTTGGTTATAATATTCACGCGAAAAAACTACTGCGATGAAAGTGCCCAACAGACAACCTTGATTTTAACTGTTATACAATGGTCCTGTGGGAGCTGCCATTTTCCCAGTATGCCTGACCCGTAACATAGTGGTAGGGGCAGGTAATCCAGACTAGTTTTCATTACGCTCATACTACCTTAAAATGTATTTCTACGCTTTCAACATACTTGATCGCGCGTAAAGTTCATTGGTAATTCCTAAATATTGTAAATCGAATGGAGTAAAGGCAATATTTCGATTCCGACTCAAAAACAAATTCAGATAATCGTGTTCCAATGATAACATATATACTCAAACATTCAAATTAGTTAAATGATAATAACATAAATAGTTGACAAAATATAACATATACAGAAAATGTGCAAGTGAGCCTAGGCGTCGGAATTTCCAAAAATCCTTTCGAATAAAATGTATTTTCAGCGGTAACGTTAATCAGGAATCTAAGTACTAGAGTATTTAATTTTAGATTCCTGCGTAAAAACATCAAATTCTCAACCAAAATTAATCTGAACAACCCCAGCAGACGGAATAAGATAGTCAAGTCCCAGTTATAAAACAAATGATTTAAATGACATTTGTTTTTTATCAAGATAAAACGCTTCAATACTAAATCGTTCGCTAACTCGTGTATCGGTTTATAATTATGTTACAAATAAAATCCTCCGAATTGAAGTGGCCGCGTAACGTAGCGGTTAGCATGTTCGGCCGTGAAGCCGGAGACTAGAGTTCGAAAAATATAATATGTTTTGTCTTATAAATTGCCGATATCAGTGGTGCAATTGTCATTTAACACCGCTGCAATAAACTGTTTCCAAATGTTGGTATTTAAAATGAATTCAAAAGCAATTTATTTAAAACTTTCACCTATGCGTTGTGAAACACTAAGAAATGATTAAATCGTGTGTATGATGTTTTTCGTCGCTTTTAACAATAGTTCAGTCATTGCACGCTGAAGAAAAAGTAGATAACACAGGATTTTATATCTGCTTTGAAAGTAAGATTGGACTCTCAATATAATAACCATTGTTAGGCTATTGTGATTTTGATATGAAATGTATATGTGTTATTTGCATTAAAAAAACACACGGCTAAAAATGCATTGTAAACCAGGAGGTGTGCTAAGCAGAAACTATCCAGATAGCATTTGCGCATGCGTATGCCAACTTTTAGTATATCGATAGACCATCATACTGTGTGTACAGTATTTTGCTTTACTCCTTTATCATTTAATATATGGATATAAAGTGCTAACTAACAAAGTGCTAGTGTAATGTGTTCAAGTTAGACTTTTGGGATCGGTAAATCCATGTCCAAATGTTATCTGCAGCTAGCCCCTTGCTGTGAGCACTTTCAGTGCTTTGATTACCAGATGTTGTTATCTTTATTCAGTTATTAACCTTACATTTACAGGGTGTTTTCATATGTTTTCAAAGGTGCCTGCTGGAGGCCTGTTGTATATTGGACAGGGGGGTTAAATGTTATGTCGAATGGTGCAGATCAAAATTTGTATATGAAGATTGTTGGTCAAGACCAATACTGGTCGCGAATCTGCAGTTTCGTAAGAAACGACAACCATTTGTGGAAATGATGTCGAGTAATTTAGTAATTTAATATATAACCCCGTGAGGAAAATCTGGAGAGTGTTTTTGCATACATACAAAATGTTCAGGGCCCATATGCGATCATTGGTAGAAGCTGTGTCAACATATAATACTTTTAGGAAATTATGGCGAGTGTGTTTGCATACATATATAATTGACACGGTCCATGAGCTATGGTTTATAGAAACTGTGTCAACATGTGATCCTTTTAGGGAATTATGGCGAGTGTGTTTACATACATATATAATTGACACGGTCCATGAGCGATGGTTAGTAGACTCTGTGTCAACATATAATCCTTTTAGGGAATTATGGCGAGTGTGTTTGCATACATATATAATTGACACGGTTCATGAGCTATGGTTTATAGAAACTGTGTCAACATGTGATCCTTTTAGGGAATTATGGCGAGTGTGTTTGCATACATATATAATTGACACGGTCATTGGCGATGGTTGGTGTCAACATGTTATCATTTAAGGAAATTATCATTACACTTTTGCATCATACATAATTGACACGGCCATTGTTCGATGATTGAAAGAAACTGTATCAACATATAATCCTTTAAGGAAATTATGGCGAGTGTGGTTGCGTACATACAGAGTTGTCACGGCCCATTGGTAATAAGTTGAAGAAGCCGGGTCAACAAATAATCCTTTTAGAAAATTATGGCGAGTGTGGTTGCGTACATACAGAGTTGTCACGGCCCATTGGTAATAATTTGAAGAAGGTGGGTCAACAAATAATCCTTTAAATCTTTCAGCGCGGAATTGTTTAAAGTGGACTCTTTCATGTTCAAAATCGGGTATGTCCATTTCTCAATTTATGAAAGTTTTGGAATATTTTGGTAACTAAAAGGCAAACAATGCTGATTTCAGGTGAGACAGCTCGTTACGAGCTGACTCGCCTGAATCTGCATTGTTTGCCAAAACCTTAATATTGCCTGTGGCACTGTAAGAATTAAGGAAATTTTGCGAGTGTGGTTGCATACATACAGAATTGGCACGGCCCATTGGTAATAATTGGAAGAAGCAGGGTCAACAAATAATATGGCGAGAGTGGTTGCATACATACATAATTGGCACGGCCTACTGGTAATAACTAGAAGAAATTATGGCGAGTGTGTTTGCATACATACAGAATTGATACGGTCCATGTGCGATTAATGGGTAGAAGCTGTGTCAATATGTAATCCTTTAAGAAAATTATGGTGAGTGTTTGCATACACACATAATTGACACGGCCATGGACGATGGTTGGTAGAGGATGTGTGAACCTGTAATCCTTTAAGGAAATTATGGCGAGTGTGATTACACACACACGGAATTGTCACGGCCATGGGCGATGGTTGGTAAAGGCCGTGTCAACCTGTAATCCTTCAAGGAAAGTTAGCGAGTGTGGTTGCATACATACATAATTATCACGGCCCATGTGCGATGGTTGGTAGACACTGTGTCAACCTGTAAACCTTTAAGGACATCATGGCGAGCGTGTTTACATACATACATCATTGACTCGGCCCATGTGCGATGGTTGGTAGAGGTTGTGTGAACCTGTAATCCTTTAAGGACATTATGGAGAGAATGTTTGCATACATACAGAAGTGACACGGCCCATGTGCGATGGTTGGTAGAAACTGTGTCAACATGTGATCCTTTAAGGAAATTAAGGCGAGTGTGTTTCCTTACAAACATAATTGACACGGGTTGGTATAAACTGGGTCATGATGTAATCGTTTACAGGGGATGTGGACTAATGAGAGTACATGTATGTGTACATACATATCTAATCACCACGGCTCGTGTAGAGTATGCACGTATGCAAGGACAATTTTCCTATGCCCTTACTGTTCTTTTAAGAATAAACACGTTTCGATCGGACACTCGACATTTAGGCGGCTTTAATTGTTACCACAACAATCTTAAATCGACGAAATGGGATCGCCCTCTCATTGATGTGATTATCTTCCTTAATTTATCAGGGTCACGACTTTCGGGTTGGGTTTTCAAAAATCTGTTTAGTTCCCCGATTAAAGGCAACAGTCACGAAAGACGATAATTGGCACGCCCCTTGAACTCTGACATACGGACGTTAACCCTTTCCCTCATACGACAATTCCGCAGCAGACGACTTTGAACGTATTTTGTCAAAACATAGAGAATCTCCATAATTGAATGGTTAACCTATGACAAAAAGTGGAAAACATTGTGGCAAAAGGAGAAATTGCACGTTTTGTGCAATTTCTTCTTTTGTCACTATGTTTTCAAAACGCCGTCTGCTGCAGAGGCGTCAGAAAGTGTATATATGAGGGAAAGGGTTAACCCTTTCCTACATACAAAACAAATCTGAAGCAGACGACTCTGAAGACTGACCAGAACACAATTGGAAACTCCCTTTAAATGAAAGTACAATCAATTGAATAGATTTTAAAACATGGTGACAAACTGGGAGAAATTGCTCGTTTTGAGAAAATGTCTTCCATTGTCAACATGTTTTTTAAAAAGTCTATATGAAGGAAAGAGTTCATCTACATTATCGATTCAACTTAGACTGCAAACGTAATGATGCATAATGTATGGTTATCGAATACAAATAAGCTCCAACATACTATATATTCTACTTACGGAAGATACGAATATGCAACATTTTGAATTTATCGTATTACTCGAACCATCTGTCTTTTGAAAACAAAACAACAGCCGTTCTAGTTGCTGAAACGAGCCATCAGAACTGCTTCTGTACTGTTTCTTTCCTTTAATATGTCTTTTGTATTTAATAGATGTGTACTGTACAATACTATAGACGTATGGTGAATAAACAAATATTCTTGCCCTTCGATGGTCGAAAATCCCTGAGTTCGACTTCCTTGTGGAGGACTCGAAAAAAGATGCTAAATGATAAACAATAGTTATGGTCATGTGGTAATTACGTCCTTATCGAGGGCAGGCAGTCGTCGCGGATTTGATAACGGACCTTAGACCGCGTCATTCAATAATGTATGTTATAACAACGACATTATAACGTTCTATGTAGATCAATCAGTCTTTGAGAGTATATTCTGACACCTCTGCAGCAGACGTCTTTTGAAATCATTGTGGCAAAAGGAGGAATTGCTCATAATGAGCAATATCTCCATTTGCCACAATGATTTCAAATCTATTCAATGATCATTCTATAATTTAGAGGTTTTTCCTTATTTTGAAATTTATAATTTCATAGTCGTCTGCTGCAGATTTATTGTATTGTTGAGGACTTGTATGATACACCTCAGGTCAGATCGTATCATACTTTCTATTCAGGCAATGTCATACAATACTTTACTCTAAACTAATGCTATGACAGACTTTTCAGAATTGGTGACTAATCTTTGCGGAAAAACCAGCCAGTGATACTGGTTAACTATTTGATGATTTGAATGTTATACATCATGTTGGATCAAGTCATTCTTTATTATTACAGAAAGAACATTTTCTGTTGGGCGATCTTCTTTCGGGGTTTTACTTGACTAGAAGTGCTGGTAAATCGGTATACAATTGACGAAAAAACCCAGGCCGAATCATGCCTAATTAATGAGCTGTTCCACGAGAAAACCAACATTATGGACTCGGAGTAATGTATATACCCAGATCAGCATGCGCAGTCCGCGCAGACTAATCCGGGCCGACACATTCCGTCTCAGGGGGATAGAGGCATATAGTAATGATACCTGAAACAGAAAATCCATAAAAGACGAAAAGTGTCTGTGCGGATCAGCCTGCGCGGCATGCTTAGGCTGATATCCCTTTCCCTCATATAGACGCTTTCTGACGCCTCTGCATCAGACGGCTTTTTGAAAACATAGTGACAAAAGAAGAAATTGCACAAAACGTGCAATTTCTCCTTTTGCCACAATGTTTTCCACTTTTTGTCATAGGTTTATCCATTCAATTATGGAGATTTTCTATTTTTTGACAAAATACGTTTAAAGTCGTCTGCTGCAGAATTGTCGTATGAGGGAAAGGGATATATTATACGCAAATACCACAATGTTGGTTTTCTCGTTAGTTTATAACAATGTCAGATAAGGACGATTTTCACTGAATATTAATTTCCTGGTACACTTGTGAATTGCTCAGGAAACACTTCAACTGTAAACAATGATAAAAGGGGAAACATTTTGTCACAGAAACCACTATAAACACAATGAAGCTTTTAAGAGCATTTCGATTGTTTAGTTGTGTCGTTCCCATGTATATGTATATAAGCTTGAAAAGCCTTTTATCTGATCGTCCAACTGAATTCAATTTTTATTTGCCAAAATAGCACAACAATGGTATGGATAAAGTACAAATATTTACACGTACAGAATAACACACAAATATATACTGTTATAAATGATTTGTTCCGTATGCGATTCGCTTGGTTTAGAACAGAAATAAATGACATATACGGTCGAAGTTCAGTTGTCACATGTATGCCATATTCGAAGTGTGAAAGACTAAAGCTGTTTAACCCTTTCTCTCATATAGACGATTTCTGACGCCTCTGCAACAAACGGCTTTTTGAAAACATAGTAACAAAAGAGGAAATTGCACAAAACGTGCAATTTCTCCTTTTGTCACAATGTTTTCCACTTTTAGTTATAGGTTATCCGTTCAATTAAAGAGATTTTTCATTATTTGACAAAATATGTTCAAAGTCGTCTGCTGTAGAATTGTCGTATGAAGGAAAGGGTTAAGAAAAACATTTTGAAGTGAAGGAAAGGGTTAAGAAAAACATTTTGAAGTGAAGTCTGCTATTTAACGTTGTTGACATAGTACATGTATTAAAAGTCTAACATATAAGACGTTCACTGGTAGAAAAGTATCTTTAAAATTAGTTGCCTTTAAACACTTTCCCACATACAACACATCTATAGCAGACGAATTTGAAAACATCTAGACAAACATGTAAAATCTCTCTTTAAATGAAAGAACATTATTGAATAAAGTAGAAAACATTGTGACAAATGCAGAAATTGTTCGTTTTGAGTAAATTCTCCTTTTTACACAATGTTTTCTAACCTCTTCATCTGCAGACGCATGTACAGCACACGACTTTAGTAAACATAACGTTAAGGGTAGAAATTGTCTAACATGAACAATTTTTCTTTTCTCCAACCCAATTCAAATATTAAATATTCAATAAAAGTTATTTTCTATCTTTTTAAACAGATGCTTTCAAATTCGTCTGCTGCATATGTGATGTATGTGGAAATAAAAAGGGGGTTTAAGACACCATCCCGCTCGTCTTCGCTAGCTAAGGCTTCTTTATGCATAAGCATTCCCATACGTTCCCATACGTTCCCATACGTTCTCATACGTTCCCATACATTCCCATACGTTCCCATACATTCCCATACGTTCTCATACGTTCCCATACATTCCCATACGGTCTCATACATTCCCATACGTTCTCATACGTTCCCATACATTCCCATACGTTTTCATACGTTCTCATACATTCCCATACATTCCCATACGTTCCCATACGCTCTCATACATTCCCATACGTTCCCATACGTTCCCATACGTTCCCATACGTTCCAATTGGCTTCCGAAGATGCAACTCGCTAGAGGCGGCTGAAATCACGATTTACAAAACGGTTGAAAATAGGAGCTCATCGCCGTTTATATTCAACCAAATGTCACCATATTTAAGCCTTTCCCTCATATAGACGCTTTCCGACGCTTCTGCAGCAGACGGCATTTTGAAAACATTGAGACAAAAGAAGAAATTGCTCATAACGAGCAATTTCTCCTTTTGTCACTATGTTTGCAACTCTATTCAAGTATTGTACTTTCATTTAAAAGGACTTTGCAAAATATTTCGGGTATGTTTTCAAAGTCGTCAGCTGCAGATTTGTTGTATGTGGGAAAGGGGGGTTAACAAGTACATGTACGAAGTATGTGTCGGGACAGTTTCAAGTCTCGACCAACCTTGGGATGGCAGGCATCGTAGATAAATGGATTCACCGTGGGGTTCAAGAAATACATCCCCAAGAAAAAACTTAAACACAGCATGTTCAAAATGACACAAAATTGTCCCGGGTTGCCTGGATCAGTCTGAGTGACATTTGAAGTATCACTGCTGCTGCTTCTACTACTAGTCAGTATTGTTGTTGTTCCCATTCATACACGTGAGTATCTGCCAATGGGGGTATAAATAAAAAACACAATGTATTATGTTGACAAGAAACAGTACCGTTAAAACTGTCATAGATGTGAAATCAAATGTTTCTGTCATATTGGAAACTGGCACCAGCGAATTCTGTAAAACTCCAAAAAAGCAAGACAATTAAAAATCGCTTTATCTTTAATGAGTACAGATTCTGTTCCAGAACAGTTTCAGGTCTTTTCTAAACCGGGGAAGACAGGCACCGTAGATAAATGGATTCACCATGAAATTAAGGAAATAAACCCTCAAGAAAAACTTAAACACAGCCCGTTCAAAGTCAGACAGTGATGACACAAAATTGTCCCGGGTTGCCTGGAGCATTCTGAGTGTCGTGTTCGGTACAAAGCTTACTATGAATACAACTGTTATAAGAAACATTATAAAAACCGATCTCCTAATTCTAGATGTCTTCGTCGGATCATTGCCTGATCTAGAAGACACACGTGCTAGTGTTACATTGTCCGTTTGTTGTCCTGAACACCGTTGATTTGACAGCTTTTCCCTTGAATTGACAGATGACCTGAAAGCAGGCGAGGTTTGGCTTGACAACTCACCACTGCTGCTGCTTCTACTAGTCACGCTTCCTCTAGTTCCCATTCGTACACATATTTGTTTGCCAATGAGGGCATAAATGCTGACCATAATGATTAATGAAGTCAAGAAACAGATCATTAAAAAACCGCCGTAAACTCGAAAATAAATGTTTCTGACATATTGGTTTCGAACTTCACAGTCGTGACCAGTAGCATTTGATTTCCTCAAGCTGAATTCTCGAATTCCGTAAAATTCAAAAACCGGCATGGAAAAGATAATTGCGGAAACACATAGTATGATTATGATTATCCGAGCGTGGAACTCCCGAATTTGTCTTCTATGTGGTAAACAAACTCTTCTGTATCTGTCAATACTGATTGTGGTTAATAATCCAGATGACATCATTACTGTTCCCATTTCAAAATACACCGTCAGCTTACATAGCCATTCAGAAGGGTAGATGTACGGCATACACACAGTGACGAGTTCCAGGATAACTGTACCAGACCCGATTGTGTCCGACACTGCTAACCAAAAGATGAAATACCTTGACATGGATTTAACATTTCGAGGTTTATTAGTAAAGCAGACAAACAGGTTACCGGGTATCCCCGCTAAAGGTATAAGACACATGAATGTGATCAGAAATACTGATCGAACTACCTCCGCTCTGTTTAAGTCCCCTAATGTTTGGAGCTGTTCACTGGAATTATCAGTCATTTTTGTACGTGGTTGATATCCCTTTCACTACAATTTTATATCATTTCCACATGGCGCTCTTATCTAACTACTAGTTTTGTTCCATTCAATATGGTATTGATTTTACCCTAATTTTAATAACTGTTCACTTCTCTAGAGGTTTATTTTATTGAAACATGCCATTAATATCCTAAAGCCTGGTGCTGTTTGCTCACTACTGCTTTTCTTCTTCTAATATGGTGTATAGATAGTCTTTAATGTTAGGAACTGATTTAAAAACTCTTAACTTTAATTCATTCCAATAAGGCGTAAATATATTCAATCTCCTATAATGTATGTGACCGTTCACTGCTATTTCCATTTATTCCATGTGTTGTTAAAATACATCGAAAATGTCTGTACTGCATAAATTGTAGGGATGGGAACGGGTATCGATATAATAACTCGGGTACTCGTCTACTCTTCCGATCGAATACTCGGGTGCTCGCAAGAAATCCAAATTTGTTTACTTGATAACTTGTTCATTAAAACGTCTTGTATCTCGGAAAATGCTGGCCATCGTTCACTTACTTTGAATTGTCTTTTATAATTACCAACGTGCGTTTGTGTTGGCCTCTATATTTAATATTTGATGTTTGTAGAACACGAATTGTTTTACTAAAAAAAATAATGCAACAAGTACACCAAGAAATTGTATTCGCGTTAAATCCAAACGTTTCGTGCAGACTTTCATACGCTTTTAAAGGCGCAAATATAAACTGTTAAATGAAAACTAATAACACTGATACACTTTCATTTTTTAAATAGCTAAACAACGAGCGACGGCAATGAACCGCATTGCATTATTCCTTATATATCACAGTAACGTTATAATGTTATAAAATTGGCACATTCACAAGTATGACTTAAGTCAAATCGCTAAGTGCACAGGATGATTAAACACTTCATTTAACAGTCATTTTCCGGAATAATTAGAATTTATCAAGATAGATTAACTTTTCCCGATTTTAAAATATGGGTCATGTTCGTGGAAAAGACAATGTGAATTAAATGTTGTGGCTGGTCTACAGGCAATATATATCTTTGTATCGGTGTCGTCTCTTCGTGGATGATGATGTATCTTGTCAACGGTGGCATCTAATCTATTGACTGTTGGAATCGATATTGTATACGGCCAGATCAGTCGGCGTGTCTGCTGCCCAGCTCAACACGTTACTCTGGACCGTCCTTAACCCTTTCCCAAATACAGAAAATATGCAGCAGACCACTTTGAAAGAATTTTGTCACAGTATTTCGTCTGCTGCAGATGCGTCAACATGCATATATAGGTGGGGAAGGGTTAAATTGACTATGCACTACAATTGCATAGTTTGACAGTTACAGTTTTGAAATACACCATTGAAAAGGGTTAACATCGATTGTGACGGTAGTCTTACAACGTTTATGTATCGAATTCTGCCTCCAGCCTACATACCTACCTCGGTAGTCTTACAACGTATATGTATCGAATTCTGCCTCCAGCATACATATACCTACCTCGGTAGTCTTACAACGTATATGTATCGAATTCTGCCTCCAGCATACATATACCTACCTCGGTAGTCTTACAACGTTTATGTATCGAATTCTGCCTCCAGCATACATACCTACCTCGGTAGTCTTACAACGTATATGTATCGAATTCTGCCTCCAGCATACATATCCCTACCTCGGTAGTCTTACAACGTATATGTATCGAATTCTGCCTCCAACATACATATCCCTACCTCGGTAGTCTTACAACGTATATGTATCGAATTCTGCCTCCAGCATACATATCCCTACCTCGGTAGTCTTACAACGTATATGTATCGAATTCTGCCTCCAGCATACATATCCCTACCTCGGTAGTCTTACAACGTATATGTATCGAATTCTGCTTCCAGCATACATATCCCTACCTCGGTGGTCTTACAACGTATATGTATCGAATTCTGTATCGAATTATGCCTCCAGCATACATATCCCTACCTCGGTAGTCTTACAACGTATATGTATCGAATTCTGCCTCCAGCATACATATCCCTACCTCGGTAGTCTTACAACGTATATGTATCGAATTCTGCCTCCAGCATACATATCCCTACCTCGGTGGTCTTACAACGTATATGTATCGAATTCTGTATCGAATTCTGCCTCCAGCATACATATCCCTACCTCGGTAGTCTTACAACGTATATGTATCGAATTCTGCCTCCAACATACATATCCCTACCTCGGTAGTCTTACAACGTATATGTATCGAATTCTGCTTCCAGCATACATATCCCTACCTTGGTAGTCTTACAACGTATATGTATCGAATTCTGCTTCCAGCATACATATCCCTACCTCGGTAGTCTTACAACGTATATGTATCGAATTCTGCCTCCAGCATACATATCCCTACCTTGGTAGTCTTACAACGTATATGTATCGAATTCTGCCTCCAGCATACATATCCCTACCTCGGTAGTCTTACAACGTATATGTATCGAATTCTGCTTCCAGCATACATATCCCTACCTCGGTGGTCTTACAACGTATATGTATCGAATTCTGCTTCCAGCATACATATACCTACCTCGGTAGTCTTACAATGTATATGTATCGAATTCTGCTTCCAGCATACGTATCCCTACCTCGGTGAAAATAAATAAAGACTAACACCGGACTTCGAATCAGAGACCGTTAGTGTCAGCGTCCGAACCTCTACTTCAGACTATCTGACTCTCGTAAATCAATAACAGGATGTTTCACAATGCTTTAGAAATTCTGATTTCGAAATATTCAACAATTAGTTATAGATGGTGTTTCAGGACACTATTGACAAACCCTGTCCATTTTCAATCAGAGTGCAATGATTATCAAGTATAGTGCTTGTCTACAACTGTAATATATACACTGACGTTGGACTTTAACCCTTTCCCTCATAGGACAATTCTACAGCAGACGATTTCGAACATATTTTGTCAAAAAATGGGAAATCTCTAAAATTGAATGGATAACCTATGTTTAAAAGTCGAAAACATTGTCGCAAAAACATTGTCTTTTGTCAATATGTTTTCAAAATGTCGTCTGCGTAAAAATGCGTCTATGCATATGAATGCATATAGGTAAAGACATCGAAACTCTCTATAAATGAAGGTATAATTACTGCAAATAGTTGAAAACATTGTGGCAAATGGAAAAACTGCTCATTATGACCCATTTCTCCTTTTGTCCCAACGTTTTCAAAAGTCGTCAGCTGTAAAACCGTCAAAATATGTCTGGAAATATAAATGTAACTTTCAACACAGTGATAAAACATTACGAGGAAAAAATAATTTGCTTGAAATATTTTCAAAAGTCGCCTGCTGAAATAGGCATCAAAATGCGTGTGTATAAAATAAATGGTTTTTCAATATAAGGTTTCTTTATTTAATGTGAATCTACTTACTGTTGTTTTGGCGTTTACGTCGTGACCCGAGGATCCAGGTTGAACCTCCGCTCGGGTCATTCCAAACGTCTGGTAGCAGAGGCTGACTTTTGAAAACATTGTGGCCAAAGGAAAAATTGCTCATGATGAGCAATGTCTCCTTTGGCCACAAGGTTTTCAACCTCTTTGCGCTCAGGATTTCGGGGATAAAATTTCGAACAGTGCGCTGTCCTGTGTCATGAAGAACTTAAACCCTTTCCCACAAACAACAAATCTGCAGCAGACGACTTTGAAGACATTTACTGTTGATGCTGCTTCTATCTTAGATAAACTAAAGTGAATATGTACGAATGTAACATTAAAGTGTTGTATATACATATGAAGACTTTATATGTTTAATTTTATGTCTGTCTATACATAAATATTAAAAGATGTGCTATTTTTCTATACAAAGTTTTATATAATTGATATCCATAAAAGAAAGAATAACAATCAAATAAAATTGAAAACGTTGTGGCAAAATGTGAAATTGCTCAAAAGTCGTCTGTAGCGTAAAGCGTCTGTATGTGGGAAAAGGGTTAAGGAAGAATTCGTAATTTTCCAATGAAAGGTCAATGCGAACAAATTGATTGGAGTCTGCCTGTTTACAGGCTTATCAGAATTTACACAAATTGACATCTTATAACAAGCTGGCATAGGTCATATGCGAACAGTGTAGATCCAGATCAGTCTGTGCATCCGACGATACAAAGGCTGATCTGGATCTACACTGTTCACAAACGAATGGACGGGCTCATTTTACTTAAATACTGTAGAATGCGGTGTAAAAGCACACTACAGACAATTTAGTTCATGTTTAATGAATGTTCAAATAAATATCAATTTGTAATTGCATCTTCAATTCCCATAAACCTGTGGAGCAGACGTGGAATAAATCGATAACCTAGCAGGATAAAGTTCAATAGCCCGATGTGTTCAACAAGGCTAGCCGAATACGAAATGCTACATATGTGCTGGGTGATTATCGATATAGTTAACCAAATAGTAGCTTTGAAACAGCTAGCGCTTCGTTTTGTTATGGTTCGATGAACTGAAATGTTAATACTGTTCTATTCGGAGTGTATACTGGATAATCCAACGTAAGCAGACGACAACTTGAATGTGTGTTAACAATAATAAATACATGTATTGTAATTTATAACCTATTTCAAGTGTTTTCGGACAATATTTACCGATAAATAATTTCCTTTTGGAGTCAACGTTTGTATGAATATTATGTTAATGGTGTTTGTAACCTAAGATGGCGGACGATCAATGGCGGAGTGCAGTGTAACAGCAGACGTAGTCATCTTGACTTCGTGCGGAGGTATTTAAACCTTTCCCTCATATAGACGCTTTCTGACGCCTCTGCAGCAGACGGCTTTTTGAAAACATTGTGACAAAAGGAGAAATTGCTCAAAACGAGCAATTCCTCCTTATGCCACAATTGTTTCCACTTTTAGTCTTAGGTTATCCATTCAATTATAGAGATATTCTATTTTTTGACAAAATAGGTTCAAAGTCGTCTGCTACAGAATTGTCGTATGAGAGAAATGGTTAACTGAATTAGACTCCTTAATTTATAATGATACCTATTTTCGCTTGTGCGAACAGGGAATACTCGGATAAGCCTGTGCATGCTTATCACAGTACACACTGTCAAAGTCAAAGATGTACCTTTTGACGGGAAACTAGAATTGTAGTCCCTATAGAGCCACTCCAATAACCATAATGTTATGCAACAAATAGGGTTAAAGTATGACCCTTGTTCCCCAAACGGGGTTCATTTCCACGCAATAATGTTGATCCTTCTTTCATCCCTTTCCCTCATACGACAATTCTGCAGCAGACGACTTTGAACATATTTTGTCAAAAAATAGAAAATCTCTATAATTGAATGGGTAACCTATGACTAAAAGTGGAAAACATTCTGGCAAAAGGAGAAATTGCTCGTTTTGAGCAATTTCTTCTTTTGTCACTATGTTTTCAAAAAGCCGTCTGCTGCAGAGGCGTCAGAAAGAGTATATATGAGGGAAAGGTTTCATGTATCTCTTACAATTGAGTCTTTACGATGATTGGCGCCATTCGTCTCCCACTAACGAGATAAATAAAATGTGTGGAAAGGTAGCCAGTTGCCTTGAAGGAACATTGAGTTGAGTACCCGTATTAGAATGTCAGGAATCACATGGCTAGGTGACCTTACCTGATATAAATGAAAACTGTTACTTTAGTTTAAACGCGTTTATGTTACACCGTTTGTGTGGGAACCATCCTAAAGGCATAGCCCGCTTATCACAGGATTCGAACCCGAGACCTTTGGTACTAGAGGTCGACGCTCTACGGATGCACCACTTGTCTTCCAAACTTTTGACAACGGCGTGAATCTTAAAATAATGAAGAAAATAGGCCTCTCTGTAACCCTTGATACTCGTAGTATGTAGCATTATAATCGGGCCTCTTGCCTTGTTGCACCCCCAGCCGGGCCCCGGTAGCTCACTCGGTAGCGACGCGGGCTGTCAATCCAGGGGTTGTGAGTTCGAATCCCGGCTCGGCCAACTTTCTTTCCGAGGATTGACAAAAGTCAATGCGACATGCGTCATTCGTCTTCCACCAATGGGCTAAGTCTGTGTGGAAAAGCAGCCAGTTGCTTGGGAAGATTGTTGTGCGGAGTACTGGTATGAGAAAACCAGGAAATGCATGAGTAGGTGAACTGGCCGCCGTGACATAAGTGAGAAATTGTTAAAAACGGCGTTAAACCCCAATCAATCAATCAATTGTTGCACCCCCGCTTTGATAACACATAAAGCTGTATATGTGCAAACGAAACAAACTGCTACAGTTCTATGTTTCAAGATTGTCAGAATGAATGTATGAATGTATATTGTTTTACGGCGCATCGACAGCTAAGAAGATTGTCAGAGATCATATCCGGGATTATACTACATGCAAGCAGAAGGCGAATGCTCTTCCGAGACCGTGTATATGTGCGCGTCCATAGGGAAATGTATAAGTTGGCATCTTTCAACAGTGTAGGTCCAGATTATCCTATGCATGTATACAGAAGCTTCTAACAGGCTTATTTAACCCTTTCCCAAGTACAACAAATCTGCAGCATATGACTTTGACAACATCTAGGCAAAACACGAACAATTACTATAAATGAGAGTATAATTATGATAAAAATTGAAAACGTTGTTGCAAAATGTGAAATTGCTCGTTCTAAGCAATTCCTCTTTTTGTCGCAATGTTTTCAAAAGCCGTCTGCTGCAGATACGTCAGAAAACGTCTATATGTGGAGAGGTGTAAAGCAATCTGTCAACAGTGTGCATCTTGATCAGACTGTGCACTGTTAAAACAAACTTCATACAGGGGCGTAGCTTGGCTATAATCAATGTGTAGGCCGTCTCGTGAGAAAATCAACATTGTTAGACCCGGATCAGCCTAAGCATGCCACACAGGCGTACCCGGATATACACTTTTCGCCTCCTGTGGATTTTCTGTTTCAATAATCACTACTCTATCTATCCCCCCTTAGACGGAATGTGTCGACCGGATCAGTCTGCGCGGCAGCGCAGGCTGATCTGGTAGATACATTACGCAGATGTGTATCGCCGCAGCTGCATTTTGGGGCATTTTTAAAAAATATAAGTAGGCACGTGCCTACAGTGCCTAAATGGAGCTACGCCCCTGGCAGACCTCTTCATACGGTGTTGCTCATATGCAGACACCACTCCAGTGTTCGCGAATGAAACAAGGCTAAAACGTAACTCAGTTATACAACTCTATTCATGATGCATGTAGTCTGTCCCCAATGATCCTATTACCAATAATCGATGTTCTGTGTAAAGCTACACTGCCAGTTCCAGTGGGAGACATCGAACTATAGGATATTAAGACATTACAGACACAATGTAATGGATTTGAGTATGTGCGTGTGTTTGTTAGAAAAACAATGTATCTCTTTCTACAACATTTAAGTTATATCGGGGAGTTTCAAACATAGGGGCCTCGCACGCTATTTAAAAATTAATGAAAACCTATGATATATAGACAAGGGCTCCAACCTCATCCTTGTGACCAGTGTTAAGGGTGACCATTTAGCCAGGGGCGTAGCTTAGCAATAATCAATGTGTAGGCCGTCTCGTGAGAAAATCAACAGTGTGGACTGTGCGTAAAGTATCGACCCGGATCAGCCTAAGCATGCCACACAGGCGTACCCGGATATACACTTTTCGCCTCCTGTGGATTTTCTGTTTCAGGAATAACTACTCTATACATCTATCCCCCTAAGACGGAATGTGTCGGCCGGATCAGTCTGCGTGGAAAGCGCAGGCTGATCTGGTCGATACATTACGCAGATGTGTATCGCCGCAGCTGCCTTTTGGGGCTTTTTTAGAAAAAATGTGTAGGCACATGCCTACAGTGCCTAAATGGAGCTACGCCCCTGTTAGCTACATGATAACACACAGCGCTTTATTCAATCGACGTTTTTTATTTTGTATCGAACCAAGATGCAAACACTGATCAAATCTGGCTGACGAAGAAGTTACTTTCCTTGTCTTTATATAATAGAGTATATATTTTTATTGTTTTTAAATAGTGTGCCGGGCCCCTATGGCTCCTTCGAGCGATGCCACTGCTACCATGTTTAAATGTTTGGTATGCACACACCGGGATTCGAACGCAGGCTTTCCGCCGTCAAGGTTTTAGTCATTTTACAACCAGATACAGGTATTTAAGAGGAAGAATACTAAAATGATATATTTCTCTGTGTTTAAAAAAAATAACACATAACACATGTATAACTCCAAATTTGATTGAATAGCTGTCGGATACGGGTTAGTGAAAAGTGTCCTGAATAATGTAGAGTGTAGATATCAAACAGTCTAGACGGATTAAAATCGCCACGCATTCCCATCATAGCCTTCACAGTGTACAAATGCAATTCTTGAAAACGAAAAGTCTAAAACGACACGGGTCAGCGTAAGTGGATATTGTAGCATCGGCCATTTTGCATAGCACAAAAGCGTATTGGTGTGAAAGGAAGTGCTACAATTTAAGCATATCGTCAGAAATTACAATTAAGTGCCTTCGTAATGAAGATTATAACGAGACAATGACTATGCACGGACTTGTTTGAAGCAAACCTATTGTTCTTTCAGTTCATTTTCCAGAACATTTCTTCTCCGGTTTCTCAAGACCATAACTATTCGAAGTCATTCTTAACTTAAAAGAGTACGTCAATATCATTTGAGACAATGAGTCTTCTCAACCAGATTGTGTCAGCCTAATTCATAAAGTAGTGCTTTTTTTACAGTTTAAAATTCTTGGTAGTGATTCTGTTTCCGGTTGTGGGGTGGGGTTAAAAGTAGTCATGTACTGACCTTGAATAATATTCCAAAAGAAAAAGCCCGAATTTTTCCACTTATTTATTTTTTGGTAAATAAAGTAAATGTATCGGCATGATATATTTCAGCTCACCGGAGAAAAAGAAAGAGGGGTACTTACTTATAACTGATAGGAGGAGTCAAGTCCTTTATCCAACCAGATGACGGTGTCTATGACAGACTATGAAGGTTAGTATAATGACCTGAATACATGGCCTATCAAATAAAAAATACATCAACTTGGCGATTATAAATAAGATAGAAATCTGCCAAATAATTGTACAAGGTGATCGAATGATGATGCTGACGGCAGCCGTGGGCTTGACTTAAAGATGACAATATGTGCCAGAATTAATATCACTTGGCTTTTTTCTCAGTTTTATTTTGTTAATACCTATGTCTCCTTATAACCATCCTTTGTATACAATTGTGATCCAATAATGATGGTGGTGATAATGAGGATGGTCATGGGGATGACAGCGGCGGAGCCTTGGCTTGAAGATAACAATATGTGCCAGAATTAATATCACTTGGCCTTTTTCTCAGTCTCAGTTTTATTTTCATTTTTGCTGTATCCTTATCATCATCTTTTTTATACATTTTTTATTTGTATTATTATATTGAGTTATTTTGTATTCCACTAGAAATCGTGCTGACAGCCGGAAAGCGTGGTTGTAAAGCTGTAGTCAAGCTAGAGAGAAAACATTTTACTGAACTGGACAGTTCTAAAGTTCATCAGGTATCGGATGGCCCGTATAAAGGACTTTTAATCAACAAGTCTTCACAGGGTAAACATAACTTATATCTTGGCGTCATTAACCTCGTTTGATAGGCATACAAATCCTGACTTTTCGCATAAGATAGTAATATCAATATGACGTTTATATGTCCATAGGAAAATGTACAGGTTGGCATTTTGGAACAGTGCTGATCTACCGTTCATATATGAATTACAAAAGCTCGTAAGGGGCGTTGGTCAACTAGAGTACATTCTGCTAAGACGGAGTAGATGAACAAGCAGACCTACAAGTCGAACCTAGGGTCACTAGGGCCAGTTCCTGGTTAATTATCTAAAACGTTGCGCTTAACATAAAATGCCAGACCTCTTGAACATTGTATATATTTAAAGGCTATAAAAATGTAATAAACCCTTCTGAAAAAAAGTTTGTTGTCAATGAGAAATGCCATTGGTAATGTGATTTTGTTGCATGAGCGAAGGTTGGATACTCAGACAAGGGGTGTCGTCTAATTGTCCTATCACACGGAGGTTTCGACGAGTATTAGTTAAAAGAGATAATTTAACTGGTTGATTTCGCTAGATCGTGCTCTAGTCCTCGATATGTTAGCACAATCGGAATACGCATTGCATATATGTGTTAAATTTGTTTTTATGAAAGGTTTGTTTAACCTCCATAAAATAGTGTCTATTGTCTAATGATTTATGCCTGGTCTAGGGAGGATGAGCACACATTCACAGGAGTTCAAGAAGAAACCAATAAGCGTTCAGACCAAGGACAGAATGACGTGTATGTCATGAATAAAACACGTAAGAATAGATTGAGTGAAAATGGGCATTTATTAATGCCATAACGTAATAGACATGGTTACATATATAACCCAATTTAATATGATGATTTATTACATGACATATCTGGGAGAGATTTATCTATTCAGGTCTGGACAATGGTGAACCGGCAGAATCGCGATTGGAATTTATGGCCTATCTGATTCACCAAGAACAGAAGAACGAGACGTTTCAGGATTTTTGGGTTTTAAAGTTTTGGTTCCGAGGCAAGCCTGATGGAATCACTAAGAAGCGAACGTTCACCCAATATTTTCAAGATTTAATGGATCCCACCAACTTTCCAAAAAGTACATCGTTTAAACTTATTCAATTGTAACGCGAGTTCTTTTAAAGCGTTTAATGCCGATGGCAGTATTTCAATTTCAATCAGCATTGTTTGCCGTTTAGTTATCTAAATATACCAAAACTCGTATTAGACAAACAATAAAGTCGCCTGATAGTGAGCATCGAAGTGTCTACTTTAGGACATTCGGCGCTGAAAGAGTTAACATATATTTATTACTCTCGGGGTATCCTAGATGCATAACATGTGTATGTGTGTGGGGGTGGTCTAAAACTCCTACAATCAAACCTAGGACTTTGTATTTACGGGGCCGACTTTCGACCTCCGATCGACCGTCTCCCACAATCACTCGATATTTTCCATTTTATATGGCACGTCACTCAAATACCAACATTCAGCTCCTTAAGAACAGGCGATGCCCGGTAGCTCAGTCGGTAGCGACGTGGGTTGTCAATCCAGAGGTTGTGAGCTCGAACCCCAACTCGGCCAACATTCTTTCCGTCGTTTGACAAAAGGCCATTGTGACAAGTGCCTTCATCTTCCTCCAATGGGCTAACAGTCTATGTGGAAAGAATATTGTGCGAATAACTGGTGTGAGAAAGCCCGGAAACACATGAGTAGATGAACTGGCCTCTGTGATATGACTGAACAATTGTTCAACGGCGTTAAATCCCAATCAATCAAACCTTACGAACAGTGAAAATTCAGATCCGCATCTACCTTCGAACAGTCTGATCAGCAACACTATTTTCGCCATGTTATCGTGCATCTGTCTCTACCTAGCATGTGTACAACAATTAGGACAAAATGCCGACTGTACAGGTTTGGATCGTGCATGACAAAATGCCGACTGTACAGGTTTGGATCGTTTATTCCAATAACTTCACACCTGTCGGTTTTCGGTTTTATTGCTGTAATAAATAGCTTTTCTTCTCGGATGTCTGGGATATTGGAAAAAATCTATATTACAGACAACAGAACATGATTAAATGTCAGGAATAGAATAACTGGCATAACTCCCATTTTCTAGTATGTAGACATGAATGCTTTCTTATGATCTAAGATCTACACAACGCACTTAATCGAATAGGTTCACAGATACAGACGCAAACTGACGCATAAACAGCAGCCGACCATTTAAAACATTGAAGCAAAATGAGATATTGCTTAAAATGTTTTCAACTCTAATCAAATAATTAAACCCTCTATGGAGACATTTTTACATTTTTGCCAAGATGTTTTCAAAGCTTCAAAGTTTGAACATACATGTTTGTTTTCAGACTATATGGGTTTCATGAAAAAGGCGACGGGACTTTTGAAAAATTACATGTTGATAAAGACTGTAGAATTGGAGGTCGAACAGATATCTACCGTTAGTAAACACGAACCATCGCACGAAATCAGTAAGTTAACCCTTATCCCACTGAATTCCTGCAATAAGTAATATTTCCGTTGATAAAGACAGTAGAATTCGAGATCGAACAGATATCTACCGTTAGTAAACACGAACCGTCGCACGAAATTAGTAAAATAACGCTTATCCCACTGAATATCTGCTATAAGTTGTTTATATCATCGATTGTTTTATTGTTTGGCCTTTTTAAGCCGCTTTCAACAATTGTACAGTTATATCACGGTGTTTCCTGGGTAAGTTACCAGTAGTACTACTGGTCCATTTATCCTGACACCAGTCGGTTTGTCGTAACCCTGAGCGACAATGAGGGTAGCTATTATTACCATTTTTAAAGTCTTAATATCATCGTTGATTTTCAAGACTTTCTTACATCTTTGTGATGTAGGATTTTTAATGAACAATGAGGACCTAGATTAAACGGAGTGATTATGCAGATTGATCTTAATTAATAAGAACTGTAGTTGAAGACCAGAATTTTGTTATTCCTTGTAAATACGACTCATGAAATTGCAATTGTAAGTGTTTATGTTTCGGAAACGGGTTACTCCTAGTTAAAACAAAGACAGCACATACCAGGATAACAGAAATATGTAATGGGATTTCAAGATTTAAGAAGCAATAGGCATGTAGCTAGATTAATTAAACGACAACATTTTTATAATAAAATAAAACACTTACAGGTTATCTCCCTTGTACAACCATTACCGTTACACCATCGCTTTAAGTGTTAGAAATAATTGCCATTGCATTAATACTTATTTCATTCAAGTATTCGTCTTTGTTTCATAAGGAATTGCCGATTACTTGAAACGCTTATTGACTTAGAATAAATAGAAACGCAAGAAGTATGAAAGTAGAAAATAAGGACTGAGCAGGAAAGCAAATGGGGGAAATTACTCAAGGATCGTAATGATTCTTTATACAACGATGTAATCAACGTGAACCTTGAACATTGGTTTAATTAGATAGCAAGTATATTTTAGCTGAGCTCCGTGGAATATACGGCTAGTGCAGAGCCAGATCAACTTGCGCATCCGAGAAGTTTAAACTCGCTGTGAATATAGGCAAAGCACGTTTCAGAAATTTCTGACAAACTGTGCCTTCATATCAAATCAAATAGATGTATGCTTAGGTATCTCTTTATCTCCACTTGTCAGAGTTAGGCTCAGATATATTTCCATGAGTCACCCTTTGTTTATCTACTCCACAGAGAGCTTTGTAAGCCTGTTCACGCCAGATATCTACCAGTATAACTTCGTACCAGAGATATCCATGAGCAATAAGACATTTCTGACATTTATGGTGAAAGCTAAATGCGATGCCCATATTGCGTTGTCAGCTAACTATGGCGAGCTTCACAAGAGAACAATCGAGATTGTTATTGGAGCGGAAGGTAACACACGGTCCATGATAAAAGATGGTGTCGAGGGAAGTTTGAGGGCTGATGCTTTAACCGCCAGCATACTTAGTGGAACGGTACGATATCTTTAGTTTATTTATTTTTTTATTTTACATTGATTTTCCAATAGATTTTTACAACTTATATGATGGAATCAATATCGATATCTGCCTCCTGGATGTCCAAACAGTACTTCTGACGAATGTGTGCTAAAGGACCAAATTAGAAACACAAAGATCATTGAAAATTCAACGGAAGAAAAAGACACCTTCCATTGTGATTAAGTTCAAATATTCCTACATTGCTGTTACCTTTCTTCTTACAAACTAGACTTTCAGTTGCAAATACGTATTGTATCTGTATATTTATATTGGTGGCCTTTCGAGACCATGTGTATGCACTGGTTAACCTGATTATTTACTGTATGCATATGCAACGTACACCTAACCGTCAGACGGGGGTCATTTCTCTACACATTTCGAATTAAGCAAACATTCTTTATTTGGACTAAATATTAAACGATGGAAAGGATTAAGTTTCAGCACCGACGAAGTTTTATTCAATATGTTTGTCATTTAGATGTAGTGATGAGTCGATGTCGTAAAGGACCATAGTTTTACCAATATGTTAATAAATTCATCTACTGCAGAATTTTCGTAAGTTGGAAACTATACTGTTAATTTACGTTTATTCAGGAATTAAGATACTTCTGGCTGAGCTGGGCGGACTTTAAAATTGAAGTCGGAAGAGGTGCTAAATATCGAGAAGGGCGGTTTCTAGAGTGGAATCTTCCACAAAATAAACGTTTCTGTATCACATCATTGGCTGTTGCTACTGACAACACGTCACATGGTCAGTTTGAATTTGCCGAACTTTTAGGTAAGTGCTTCCCTTTATCCTCAAAGATAGTATGTGTCTGCTTCGTTCAGATTTAAAAATATAACCAACATTTTATCTTTATTGGTCCGAAAGGGTAGATTTATATAGCTCCGATAGACAAAGAAGCATACATTCATGAAATCGAACAATCCTGCACACATACCGAAAGTGTGTTTAGAATTATTAATCGATTAATTTATTCAAATTTAACGCCGTTTTCAACATGTTCCCAGCTTTATATCGACGGCTAGTTCTCCTAAGCTATTTCCCTGGATGTTCTCTGTTCGCAAACATCCGAAGGTATTTGTTCGCATGTACTGACATTATTCTCAAAGATAGTATTACTAAGATCAATAAACACGTGCTTCATGCTTAATTTATTGCAAGAAGTCGAGACCGACTACAGTAAAGAAGGGAAGAGATCACGTGTACGCAAGAAGTTACTATGGATAGCGAAGAAGCAGCGCATATTGAGATGTCTTGAGGACGCATATCCGAATACCATGTCAGTCAATGACATATTACAGTAAGATAGCATTACACATGTGCTTTTATGTTAAAGTTTAACTCGCATTTTACCAAATCTAATCTAAAGAAAGTGGTGTTAGATCCATATTCCATTTACAAATTATTTTTCTTCCAAGCTGAGGAATGTGTAGTATGTTTAACAACATTCGCATATTTGTCACATTAAAAAAGAAAACAACTTGTTGGAAAATGTCAGATTTACAGGAAACAATTCATAACAAAAAGTTCACAACATGTTACGCCAAACAAAAATGATCGTGTAACCTGTTACCTCCCGTCATGTCGACATGGAATTGATCGTATAACCTGTTACCTCCCGTCATGTCGACATTGAATTGAAAAGTTATTTTGACATTCCACCAGTCGAGCAACGCTTCAAGCTGATGTCAGAATTTGCATCGATGACTGTATAATAATCTTGAGAATGGATGCTCAAACAAAACTGTATTCGTGTTCTTCAATAGCTTGTACTTGCAAGAAGGACGCATTTTACCTAACGCTTAAGGAGGCTTTATCATGTTTTGATTTATCAGTAACTATGATTCCCTATTATTATCAAATAGACAGACAGCGGGACGGAATATGGACCCCAGTTCGCTTGTGTTAATGCTGAAAGATATGGAGAAGAAACATCAGCTAAAAGAAGTGGAAGTTGGCAGATGGATGCGTGTACAAAATGAAACTCAAAATGGATCGGGTCATGGTAGGACATTTTATGAAATAATTGCTTAATTTGCCGGCGTTTCGCTCTTTGGGATCAGCGACAAATCAGATCAAGATTCGCCTTCTTGGGAGCTTCTCAATGACGGAACAGACCAATAACAGGCTAAACAGGTCTGCAGATGGAGTGATTGGCATTAACAACATATTATCTCGTTTCGATATAATGTGACCCAATTATACTTTGAACTGTTCCCTAAGAAGTTCATTAATATTGATAAACAATAAAGTTGAGAGAAAAAATAAACTTTTATATATTATTTTTTCATCGATGAGTACTTCAAGTGCAAGTGGTAATTTAAGTACTAGCTAGTACAAAATAGTCAAGAGATGATAGCAATTATACAAAAAAGCATTGACATCCACGTTGGTTGTTTATGTTCCATAGCTAGGATTTAACTCACGAAAAACTGATCCCGAAATCTTTTACTTAAACGAGTGTAGCAATATTACTTTAAACATGAAGCCATGCAATCAGTTTCTGAGTTTAATTCTGGAAGTCTATTGAAAGCTAAAGACAACGAATGAGATTGAACCTTGAAAAGACCAACCGAATGCGGATGTTGATAAGAGTCAACAAGGATCACAATTGTACTGTTCACAGTTGTACTGTTCTGATGTTATCTTTATGGTAAATATGTATCATGCATTGCCATTGTACACTGTATTTTATAATATGTGTATTATTTGACTATGAGCTTTCATGCTTAATGTCTAAATAAAGTTTCTGGTATGATCGTATCTATGATAATGATCCTACAATTTTGTTTTGACATTTGTATTGACAGAGGTGAAGTTGGTGAGGGATATCCCACAACTGACTGGCAGAGAGCAGCCAACGATTGCCATTATAACATCGCTGTATTGTGAGAAACTGGCAGTGGATGCCATGATTGATGAGAAAACAACGTTTGTGAAATACAAAACTGAAGGTAAGTCCTTGAAACGGGAAATGGCGTTTTTATTAGAGCTAAAACACCATGGGTTAAAACGTGAGGATTCAGAGCAGTTTGAATATATACAGACGTTCGCAGCCTCCTTGGTGTCATGATAATTCTTCGACACTTTAAAGACAAATAATTCACGGCAAATAGATTGTTAAGTGTCGCAACATAATTCTGTCGTCCTTGCTTTGATTGAATATGTTTAATCGTTTAATCGACGCAGATACGCCAGAGATAAAACTTAGCATTAGATCTGCCTTAATATGTTTCTCGGTCCTCCAGTGCTATCATGATACACGATTATACATCACTGCACTTTACTCGATATGAAATGACATATATTACTGCGATTATATTTGCTGGTAAATGACAATTACAGTTATCTATAACTATTCGATTTCAAAGTTTCAAGATTGTCTTAAAGCTTTTACTCAAACAACTTACTTGAAAATGTCGAAATTACATAAACTCAAAGACGATTTCATTAATGTATGATGGACGATCTAAAATAAATAGTGAAATATTTGCGACCTACGTAGATCTGCGCTGATCTGACTCCAAAATGTTCTCCAATTTGCTAAAGAAGGTTTTAAGATACTTCTGTAAATCAGTATCCATTTGCAACTCACATTGATGTGCAGGCAAGTCTGTGTCACACGTGTTATTAGTAGGTTGGTGTGATTTGTAATTCTTCGACAGGAATTAACCCTTATCCTGCTGAACTACGACATTGATTTAACTTCAGACTCTACGTACCGTACTAACCAATTACGCTTAGATCGGGTTTCACAAAGCACCTATCATTATAAAGATTGAAAGAGTTCGTCAAAACTGTTCAAAGTCAGTGTTTCTCATATACTCATTCACTAAGTAACACCTATTTTAAACGAACCACTTTGCTTTTGACTATGTTGCTTTTACGATATTTTATTACATTAACATTAAATGTTCTCATTTAGTCCGCCGCAGTTTTGTCGGTGAGTATGTGGTCATACTAGCATGTTTTAGACCATGTATTACCACCATACCTTTCCAAAACAATGCTAAACATTTCACACACATTTCATTCTAAATATATCATTGCACGCTTCTTGCAGCCTTGAATTTGTAGATAAAGCCCGCACTGTTCATGTCTATTTACTGCGATTTTTATTCACTTATCAAAATATTTAAATCCAACCAATCGATTGAATGGGGTTTAACGGCAATTTCAACATTTTTGCAGGCATATCTCGGCGGGTAATTCACCTACGCATGTGTTTCCTGGATTCTAACTAAGCAACTGGCTGATTTTCCACATAGACTGGCCATTGGTGGAAGTTGAATGACGCTTGTCACAGTGTCTTTTATCAAACATCGTAAATAATGGATTCCGAGCTGTGGTTCGAACTTACAACCCCTGAATTAACAGCCCGCGTTGCTACTGACTGAGCTACCGGGGCTCGGCAAGAAACATATCACCAACCATTTTACCGTAAACGATAATGCAGCCATTTTAATGTTCAAATGGCAACCATTAATTCCAATTTAATTTATATTGCTTTAAAATCGAACTATCGATGGGTCAAAATAGAACACAATGAGCAGGGGTAAAACAATAATGCTTATAATGACATTGATGTTTTACCAAACTACTAATGTTTTTCCAAACTACTAAATAATAACTAGAAAACCATTCTCTCATAAGCAATTGTAAAATATGTTTAATTGGTTTAATGATAGTGGTGTTTTTATGGAGCGATTGGTATAATATAAGAGTGCTCCTTTATTTATTTTGAATAGTGTATACTAATCTTTCACTACAGTCTTATAGTATGGGATAACTACTTACTTAATCCACGTTGTCTTTGAGACATTTGGTTGCGTCAGAGACATATAAATATAATTTTACTTTGGGTGACCAACAAAACCTTAAAAAAGGACTAAAATGTAAAATTCATAGAATCATATTAAAAATAGCATATTAAAGAGCAAAGGTTTTCCTAACATTTTCGTTTGAAAATAAATGATCCATTCATTAACTAATACGTAGAAGTATTATAACTAGTATTTCCATATTTAACTCTATAGGAGCTTTCGAGACACCAGATTTTACCGAAAATTAGCAATGGCTAATGACATTACTTAAATTCGTCCCGTAGAAACGTCAAATCTGGCTTGTTTATTTGGTTAGTGTTCTTTACATTGTATTCAAATTTTAATTGATTTACATCAGATGCAGTTGTAAATATGAGCCGTCCCGCGAGAAAACCAACAGTATGGCCTCTGCGTAATGTATCGACCAAGATCAACCTGCGCAGTCCGCCTCAGGGGGATAGAGGTAAAGAGTAATGATTCCTGAAACAGAAAATCCACATGAGGCGAAAACTGTTTATCCGGGTAAGCCTGCGCGGCATGCTAAGGCTGATCCGGGAAGATACTTTACGCAGTTTCCACAATGTTGGTATTCTCGCGGGACGGCTCACATATATATATATATATATATTTATATTAAACTACGTTTGGTTTCAATGTGTTTTAGTTAGCTTTGAAAGTTATTATATTTTATCATGGTGATTTATCATAAATAGATGACGGGTACTTCACGCTAACAGCGTATCGTAATTTCCCCTCTGACACAATTATCCCGCATGTTTAAACTCCCTGCACCCATTGATTCTTCTTATACCCCAGTGTGTTTCGTATTATTGTGTCTGTGAGTCAAGGGTAATATTTTGGTGAGAGGAGGGCAAACTATCACGAACGACATAACAACATTTATTATTGTAGCTGAGCCGACGTTAGATAAGTGGTCATTTAGTGTCTCCATGTCGATATACATCATAAGTTAAAGGTGCATGATGATGATTCTAGTTTGGCTACTCTCTCCCTCATACATCTGCAGCCGACATAGAAAACATCTGATTAAAATAACGGAAATCTCAATGAATGAATAGATTTGAAATGAATTATGACGAATTGAGACACTGCTCATTATGAGTAATTTCTCATTTTTGCGACAATGTTTTCAAAAGTCGTCTGCTGCAGAAGCGTCATAATGTGACTGTATGGTGGACATGTACGTCTATGTCTATATGAGCCGTCCCGAGAGAAAACCAACATTATGGCATCTGCGTAATGTATCGACCTAGATCAGCCTGCGCAGACCGTGCATACTGATCCGTGCCGGAACATTCCGTTTCAGGGGATAGGGGTAAAGAGTAATGATTCCCGAAACAGAAAATCTACAGAAGGTGAAAAGTGTCTATCCGGGTAAGCCTGCGCGGCATGCTTAGGCTGATCCGGGTCGATAGTTTTCGCAGAGTCCACAATGTTGGTTTTCTCGCGGGACGGCTCATATTGCATGTGTGCGAACATTGTCGGGTCTGATGATATTAAGCCTGCCAACAGACTCGCAGTGTTCACTGTTTGTAACAACACCCATTATCGCCTGACACGACTCATTTACAGAACTTACTTGAGTCGTCCCATCTGGCCATGCTGGTTTAATTTAAAACATTTGTATACAAGCCAATAGTAATGTATATGTATGGTTTGTATACATGATGAGCAATGCTTGTCTTACTCATTTGTAATCCGAGCCTTCTCTGACCCTTACACAGCCTTTTTTACGATTTTGACATTTCATTTTGCTGTGTAGGCGCAAAAAAAAAAAAAAAAAAAGGCTATTAGGGTCAGAGAAGTCTCGGATTAACTCATTTGCAGAACTTACTTCAGTCGATCCATCTGGCCATGCTGGTTCGAATTAAAACATTTCTATACAAGCCAATTGTAATGTATATGTATGGTTTGTATACATGATGAGCAATGCTTCTGTCTGACTCATTTGCAGAACTTACTTGAGTCGTCCCATCTGGCCAAGCTGGTTTGAATCAAAACATATTTTACAAGCTAATTGTAATGTATATGTATGGTTTGTATACATGATATGAAATGCTTCTGTCTGACTCATTTACAGAACTTACTTGAGTCGTCCCATCTGGCCAAGCTGGTTCGAATTAAAATATGTCTATACAAGCAAATTGTAATGTACATGTATATGTATGGTTTGTATACATGATATGAAATGCTTCTGTCTGACTCATTTACAGAACTTACTTAAGTCGTCCCATCTGGCCAAGCTGGTTCGAATTAAAATATGTCTATACAAGCAAATTGTAATGTACATGTATATGTATGGTTTGTATACATGATGAACAATACTTCTGTCTGACTCATTTACAGAACTTGCTTGAGTCGTCCCATCTGGCCATGCTTGTATGAATTAAAAAGAAATTATACAAGCCAATTGTAATGTATATGTATGGTTTGTATACATGATATGAAATGCTTCTGTCTGACTCATTTACAGAACTTACTTGAGTCGTCCCATCTGGCCAAGCTGGTTTGATAAAAAGTCAATGTGACTAGTGTTTTTACAAACATTTGTATACAAGCCAATTGTAATGTATATGTATAGCTTGTTTACATGCTGAGCAATGCTTCTGTCTGACTCAGTTACAGAACTTGCTTGAGTCGTCCTATCTGGCCATGCTGGTTTGAATTAAAACATTGTTTATACAATCCAATTGTAATGTATATGTTTGTTTTGTAAACATGCTTGTCTGGTCATAGTGTTCGATGATTGATAAAAAGTCAATGTGACTAGTGATTTTCGTCTTCCACAAATATGGGCGACTTTGTCTATGCGGGAATGAAGCAACTTGTCTTTGAAGAATGTTGAGTGGATTATTGGAGCGGGAAAGCCGGGAAATTTACCTGAAAATCACCTAACATCTTAAAAATTGAAAGTTCACTTTTAGAAATATTTGAAAACATAATTGAAAATGGTGAAACTGCACGTTTTGATATATTTCTTCTTTTAATAATCAAAATCTTCTGCAGACAAAGCGACAAATGTCGTCAGTCTGTATCGATTTAAGACTTCATCCACTGTTATTATTTTATCACATTTTAGGAGAGTCACAGGTTTACACTGTTGGAACGATAGGCAAATACAAAGTTGTCAGCACAAAACTTTCAAGGGGTCCAAATTCGAACTACACGGCGCGTATTTCAACAGAAAACACAGTCACACGTCTTCTAGGTACGTAATTGCACTGACCCTTTTTCTATTCAGTCTCATTGTTATACATCCTCGGTACCCAGGCTATTCATAAAATATATGATACCCTGGGCAAATTGGCTGTACAAATCTCGTACTCATGAATAATTTATGAGGTGAAATGCAGTCTTTTGATTGGCCGCATGACACAAACCTTTTGCGATACTAAAATTACAGTGTTGTTACGGAGGAAATCGTGGCGCATGCTTTACGAAATTTCGCTAGCCAATTTGCCCAGGGTATCATATATTTTATGAATAGCCTGGGTACCGAGGATGATTGTTATATTGCTTTATCATAAAATGCAATAATACATAACTTCATTTTTTCTTTAATACGTATATGTATGTACTTTTATCGTTTGTGAAAAAAAAGCTTGCTTTTAATAAGTTTTTCAGACAACCCAATTACTATTCGAACAAGTTATTAACCCTAACCCTCATACATACGCTTTCTGACGCCTCTGCAGCAGACGGCAGTTTGAAAACATGTCGACAAAAGAAGAAATATAGCATCCTATTCCTTAATTCTACACATGTGCAGCAAATGACTTTGAAAATGTCGAGGGAAAAATATGGGGAATGTCTATAAATAAAAGAACATTTAATGAATTAATTGAAAATATTAGAATAAATGTCATCTTGCATCAGATGCGTCCAATACGTTTGCGAGGAGAAAGGGGTTAGTATGTTATCTGAGGCATAAACTGTCGGTACAAGATAAAACTATGTGTCAAGCAAAGACTGTTAATAGATTGATCTTCGTTTCAGGTACATTCAACAAAGTCGAGCATGTATTTCTTCTCGGTGTTTCTGGAGGAGTTCCGCATTTCACAGACTATTTTAAACATGTCCGACCCGGTGATGTGCTCGTTTCCATGTCAACGGAGAAGAACACGCCAATGTATATTCATTTTGACAAAGTTTCTAAAGATATGTCATCGTATAATGGTAGGCGGTATAGCTGTATAACGAGGTCATTTAGTTGTCAAAATAAGGTTTTACAAAATATAGTTACTGGTCTGAAGTCGAGTCTTAAAATTGATTGGAGAAAGCCACGGCCGTGGGATATCTATATCGAAGAAGGACTGGAAGTCCTCGCCTCTCAAGACACAAGTTTCAAGCGGCCAGCTGTCGACCGTGAAACATTCATTCATCGTAAGCGTGACGGTAGTCTTGTGACAGTAGACCATCCAAAGCCGCCGGTGTGGTGTTTGCATGACACGAGGAATGAAAGTCCTAATGCTCGTTATGGGGTCATTGGCAGTGGGAAACTTGTAACACGAACCATCGACCTACGAGCAGAGTTCGCCGAGCAGCGTAATATCAAAGCATTTGATCTTGACTCTGAGGCTGTGTTGGCCTCCCTTGAAGGAAACAGAAATGATAGTTTTATAGTTATACGTGGTATATGTGACTATATAGATGGGTCACGGAAGGAATGGCAGCCCTATGCTGCACTGGCCGCAGCCGCATACATGAAAACTGTGATTTTGGCTTTATAAACGGGATTGGAGCCAACGCATTGGACAAATTTTAAGTTGGCATTCTTAACAGTGGAGGTTCAAATCAGTCTGTCTATGTTCTCAGTCTCATCAGAATTTTCAAACGTTGACAGAAGCTTCTAACAATATCATGTTAGTAATGTGTAAACGGTGTATATATATTAATCAGTCTGTGCGGGCGCAAAGGCTGATCAGGTCCTACACTGTCCACACAAGCCAACTAGAACCTGTTCCCAAGAGCGGGCTCAATCATAGAACTGTAATAAATTTATTTATATATTTAGACCCAAAAATATCAAATCGGTTGTTCACATTGTGATTATAGCATCATATTTCGATTTACACTAGTTAAGGATTGCATTTGATATATAGAACACACTCCAGTTTTGAGATTATGAATGCGACGAACTATTTATACAATCAGGTGAAATCTTCGTTTTCTAAAATGCGATTGAATACGGATATTGCTTCGATTATTTGATAAAAGAATTTTAATTTGCATTACCATGTTGCCAAACGGCATGTAATTAAGCATTTCTAATGACCAAAGTGTTAAGTTATAGTTATACAATACAAAGAACGCATGGTGATGGTACCACTGACCTCGTTGGTTCTTCTTAATAGTCATATATATAGTTGAGACCGAAATTTATTTCTAACAAGTAGAATGTTTCGGTACCGTTTAAGCGAAGCTAAGAAATACTTTTATATTATCATGGTCTGTTCTTAGTAGTAAATTTAGTTTATTTTAAAGGGAACATGGGGTGTTTTTTTTGTGATACGTTCACATTCAACCTCATTACAAACAGACCAAAATACTTCGCTGTGCGTATATATACGAAACCGCATAAAAGGTCATTTCAAATAATCCCTATACATTTAAATGTTTAAGTGCAGGTTCTCATTTATCTGTGCAATGAACTCAAACGAATATGGCCAACGTTCGGCCATCACCGCGCTTTTTTTTCTCATTGATTGAGTTGGCTTATCTTTCCCGCCCCCCCCCCCCCCCCCCCCATCCCTCTTCCCCCACCCCCCAGTTGATACCTAACGATGGTGTAGGCTACGATTTGAGTGATTGATGCAAAAGTCAATCTGAGACGACCTTTCTTTCATAGGCAGTCATCAGATAGGGGGTCTTTTAAATCTGTGATTATGGCTTGTAACGTGATATAATGCAAGAGTGTGATACTAGATTTTTGTTTATTCTTTTTTTCTGTCGTTTTGGTTATTAACGGTTGCAAACAAATAGTTGAAGCTCAAAGTATGTGCTTAATAAACTATTTGAATGACTCTTTAAGAAAACCAGCATACGGACATCTACGACAGGTGTTGATTCATATCAATGTTATTTGACCTGGTTCTTTACTGCTCACCAATTAGTCACAGAATGTTTCAGGAAACGTCTAATAAACAGACTATAGAAACTATTTGTGAGAGTATTAGTATTAAATACAGTTGAAAAATGTTAGTATCTTTGTCTTCAGTATTAATAAGAGTGATCTAGAATTACAGTAAAATTTGAATTTTACTTATGCATTGACTTATTTGTTTAATTATGTTTTTCTATCAAAATATGATTAAATTCACTGAAAAATAAATAAAAACGCTTCACATACTTCAACCAATAAATGCAAAAAAAACCAGATTGAATTTATTATTGATGTTGTTAACCTTTTAAGAAGACTGTAAACATGGATGTAATGACTCTCCTTCTTGGCGTTCAGGGTTGTTGAGTACGCATTACGGCTGACTCGCTTATGTCGGGGTAAACGTATCAGAAGTACTGGTAACTTACCCGAGAAACGCCCTTATATTACTGACACATTATTGGAGACGGCTGACTCGCTTGTGTCGGGGTAAACGTATCAGAAGTACTGGTAACTAACCCGAGAAACACCCTGATATTACTGACACATTATTGGAGACGGCTGACTCGCTTGTGTCGGGGTAAACGTATCAGAAGTACTGGTAACTTACCCGAGAAACGCCCTAATATTACTGACACATTATTGGAGACGGCTGACTCGCTTGTGTCGGGCTAAACGTATCAGAAGTACTGGTAACTTACCCGAGAAACGCCCTGATATTACTGACACATTATTGGAGACGGCTGACTCGCTTGTGTCGGGGTAAACGTATCAGAAGTACTGGTAACTTACCCGAGAAACGCCCTGATATTACTGACACATTATTGGAGACGGCTGACTCGCTTGTTTCGGGGTAAACGTATCAGAAGTACTGGTAACTTACCCGAGAAACGCCCTGATATTACTGACACATTATTGGAGACGGCTGACTCGCTTGTGTCGGGGTAAACGTATCAGAAGTACTGGTAACTTACCCGAGAAACGCCCTGATATTACTGACACATTATTGGAGACGGCTGACTCGCTTGTGTCGGGCTAAACGTATCAGAAGTACTGGTAACTTACCCGAGAAACGCCCTGATATTACTGACACATTATTGGAGACGGCTGACTCGCTTGTGTCGGGCTAAACGTATCAGAAGTACTGGTAACTTACCCGAGAAACGCCCTTATATTACTGACACATTATTGGAGACGGCTGACTCGCTTGTGTCGGGGTAAACGTATCAGAAGTACTGGTAACTTACCCGAGAAACGCCCTGATATTACTGACAATTTATTGGAGACGGCTGACTCGCTTGTGTCAGGGTAAATGTACCAGAAGTACTGGTAACTTACCCGAGAAACGCCCTGATATTACTGACAATTTATTGGAGACGGCTGACTCGCTTGTGTCGGGGTAAATGTTGATTTTGACTGAGCGTCGTTAGTTATACCTATAGCTCGGCGGACAGGTCATATGTGTTGCGTTTCCTGGCTTTCTCGCACCAGTACACCACACAACGTTCTTCACAAGCACCTGGCGACCTTCCCACATTTACGCTTTGGCTCACTGGTGGGAGACAAGTTACGTTAGTCGGAATAACTTTCGTCAATCATTGGAAAGAATAGATAACAGATCGCGGTGTTGAATCCACCATCCCGGCGTACCGACTGAAATATCCGGTGTTGAATCCACCCCGGTATACCGACTGAAATATCACAGTTCACCCCGGCATACCGACTGAACTATCACAGTTCACCCCAGTATACCGACTGAAATATCACAGTTCACCCCAGTATACCGACTGAAATATCACAGTTCACCCCGGCATACCGACTGAACTATCACAGTTCACCCCAGTATACCGACTGAAATATCACAGTTCACCCCCGGCATACCGACTGAAATATCACAGTTCACCCCAGAATACCGACTGAAATATCACAGTTCAGCCCGGCATACCGACTGAACTATCACAGTTCACCCCAGTATACCGACTGAAATATCACAGTTCACCCCGATATACCGACTGAAATATCACAGTTCACCCCCGGCATACCGACTGAAATATCACAGTTCACCCCGGCATACCGACTGAAATATCACAGTTCCCCCCGGCATACCGACTGAAATATCACAGTTCACCCCCGGCATACCGACTGAAATATCACAGTTCACCCCGGCATACCGACTGAAATATCACAGTTCACCCCCGGCATACCGACTGAAATATCCGGTGTTGAATCCACGGCCCTTGCATACCGACTGAAATATCACAGTTCAACTGTCTGCTGTTACATTATTACAGCTGGGAAACAGTAGTTCGAGCGTTTGCCTTTTTGACGGGCGACCTGGGTGCGAGTCATATCTATCCTTTCACACATACATATGTAATGTGACGCATCTGCAGTAAACAACTATTGAAAATAT
The DNA here is from genome assembly GCA_031761405.1 of Serripes groenlandicus. NCBI lineage: Eukaryota > Metazoa > Mollusca > Bivalvia > Cardiida > Cardiidae > Serripes > Serripes groenlandicus. The sequence continues at coordinate 67,688,722 of JASEVX010000006.1, forward strand.
TGCATTTGGAAAGGGTGGAGATAACTAAATCGTGATATATCGTTCTTTCCTTCCTATTAGTTACTAAGAACTGCGTGAAAAGCATGATACGCCGTCGGTGTTACTACTTGAACCCTATAAATGCTGAATTTTGAAGAAAGGACTATTGAACCAAGTCAGAGAGCGTGAATGGATTATTCTATACCAGCCGTCAAATGGTTTACCATTTTATTAAACACCGTGCTATAACTTAAACACTGTTCAAAACGAGATATAATATCATGTATGTGAATATATGAATAAACAAACGAATTCAACAGGATTTGGACGAATCCATTTCATTATATTAGTAGATCAGGTTATTATTTCATACGTTTAGGCGGATATGAATATCCTGGTCATTGTAGGGCATTCATATAATTGCAACACTAACGGATATTGCTAGGCCAAATGTCAAGTAGGTGGTAATTCGATAATTCATGCACGTAACATATAAACTGGGATGTATACACAATGTCCTGACACAGCGAGTGTTCGGCGACTGTTCGGCGAGTGCTCCTCAAAAGCTGTAACTTAATTTGCTTCAGTTGTTCACGCCATTTTGTTGTTATTATCTCGAAACATGTATAAAAGAAGCATATTTGGGCAGAGCCTATCTTTTGTAGTCTCCTTTCTATAGAAACAACAAGATTTTATAGACAGTAAAATATAACACAATTAACGGACCTTTGGAAAGTATAACTAGTATATTACCAGATCAACCTGCGCACAGCACTGTTTGTTCTTGTTCTGCTCGCCAACGAATTATCAGACAAACATTGTGCCTTTAACCCTTTCCCACTTGTAGACGCATTTTGACGCATCTGCAGCAGACGACTTTTGAAAACATAGTGAGAAGAGGAGAAATTGCTCAAAACGAGCAATTTCTCCTATAGCCACAATAATTTCAACTCAGTTTTTTCAGTATTCATACCTACAATTAAAAAGATTTTCCATATTTTTGAGTAGACATTTTGAAAGTCGACGTCTGCAGATTTGTTGTATGTGGGAAAGGGTTAAGATACGATTACGTGGGTGCACATGCACTTCTTCATCATCAACATTTGTGTCATGCGTCATGTGTAGCCTGCATCCTTAAAAAAGGTGTTTGAAAGTTTGATAAGCATCATTCATTTATAAACCAATTTTGTCTAGCCAGAACAGAACACAGCGCCATTTTTATTCACCCAGTCAGTCATTTACAAACAACACGGGTAGATGGATAAAGATAATTACACGATCAATGTTAACTGATCATAATACGAGCAATATTGTTTCTCTACATTTATTCAATTACATTGGTCTAAGAGATCTTGTTTGTATTGTGTTTTTCGTCGCTTTCAACAAGTTTGCATGCTATATCACTTCAGGAATCACTACTCTATCTATCCCCTCTTAGACGGAATGTGTCGGCCGGATCAGTCTGCGCGGACAGCGCAGGCTGATCTGGTCGATACATTACGCAGATGTGTATTGCCGGCTATATCACAGCGTTTCCTGGGTAGGTTAACAATGCAACTGGTCCACTTATCCTTACACCAGCGATTTAGTCGTAATGCTAACCCTACATTCCTGAGCATCAAGTAAGGAAACTATCACTACTACGTTTAAAGTGTGACCCGGTTAGTTATCGAACCCGCGACCTTCCGGATCGAAGGCGGACACTTAACCAATACACCACCAAGGTGCTTATCCCATAGAGCACCAAGTGGTTCGCTGGTTACTCGATTCTGCTCATTGTGTAGAGAGCTTCATCCCCGAATACTTATGGTCAAGCTATTAATATGATAATAGGTGACGCAGTAGAGAGAAAAGCCTTTCTAAAGAAAGATTTAATTTCGAATATCTAAAATTAAAACATTTGCCAGCGCAACGAGAAAATGTAACATAGAGTTGAAAAACATAAGCATGTTTATATAAAAACAAAATGAACGAAAGAATTTGTTTAATAAGACAACAATAAACTGTATGTTTGATTATACAATAGTGAAGACGTAGATCCGCTCTAATGTGTTCTAATCGAGTATGGCTGAAAACACAATATCTGAAACAATGAGTCAGTTATTACAATTATACTCGTTCTAATTCATTATTACTAACTCGCTGTCGTATCGGTGAATAATGGGGGAGATGACTCATGTCGATAGGGAGTATTGTCGTGCACCTTTCTAAGGACGTGTCCATTATGATACAGTAATTGTTTAATGTGAATAATCACACGCATAGCGTGCAATGCATGGTGGAAATTACGTATTTTTATCTGAAATAAATACGAAATATGTGTTTAGATTGAAATCGTGACTAGAAGTGACTGCAACAATACTGTATACATGTAACCATCTTGGAATAGCCGTTTATATAAAGATTGTGTTAAGTGGAAGTCGGTATTTTATGAATGTAAGTGGAATTAATTACTATTACTGCCAATGGTTGATTTATTTATTAATTCGATTTTTCATAGATTGATTTGATCTGATTGGTGATTTTCCATGTCATAATTTAATATTTTTGAATTATTTTTAGCAATAATAACTGTTAACGTTTATTAAGATAACGTGACTATTTCAAAAGTATTATAAGACTGAAAATAAAGCCACTGCATTGTCAAATTCCTGGCAGGGTACATTAAAACGGCCTCTGACCACCTCGAGTGTGTAGGGGTAGAGCGTCCGCCTCGGAAGTTTCGAGTTTGCTCACCGGCCGGGTCACAAATGGTAGTAATGGCTTTCCCTCCTTGGCGCTCATAATCGTGGGCTGAGCATTTGGACTGACCCGCTGGTGTCAGGATATATTGAGCGCTTTGCGTGAAACGGTTGTAACTTAAAACCTATTTTGAACACCCTGGTTTAGGGGCAATTTTGACCCCTTTGTAAACATGCAAATTTAGGTGCCATTGCTCAGAACGAGCATATCGGCCAGTAGAACTGGTATATTACCAAACGCCGTGATATAACGGCCAGGAGTACTGGTATATTACCAAGGAAAACACCGTGATATAACGGCCAGGAGTACTGATATATTACCAAGGAAAACGCCGTGATATAACGGCCAGTAGTACTGGTATATTACCAAGGAAAACGCCGTGATATAACGGCCAGGAGTACTGGTATATTACCAAGGAAAACACCGTGATATAACGGCCAGGAGTACTGATATATTACCAAGGAAAACGCCGTGATATAACGGCCAGGAGTACTGGTATATTACCAAGGAAAACGCCGTGATATAACGACCAGTAGTACTAGTATACCAGACATACAAACAAATAATCAGATGACACGGCTACTGTTAAATGTGATTAAATGTGATGATACTCATGTATTAATCAGGCCGTTTTCATTACATATATAGGGGTATGGCATTAGAGGTTGGACCTAGTTACGAAGCAGTTAAAGTGAACAAGCGAGTCAGAGATCGACAGGTAATGATATATAGCATGCATCCATTAGATTGTCTTGCTATGTCTATATTATTTCAGGTGGTGTGTTATGTTACAACAAATCTGCAGCAGACAACAGCTTGGCTCAAATGTGGAAAACACTGTGACAAAAGAGAAATTGCTCATCATGCGCAATTTCTCCCTTTGCCGCAATGTGTTTAAACGTCTTCTGCTGGAGATATTGCAATATGCGTTAGCAATTGGAAAAGGATTGTATTATGGATTTTTGTCGGGTGTTTCCGGGTTGCTTTCCGGTCAGACTATTTATAATATGACGCATATGCGCCACGTCAGGCGAAAACAGATCTACTGGCGTCACAGTTTCAACAGCTCTTAACCTTTTTCCACATACAACAAATCTGCAACAGACGACTTTGAAAAGAAATGTGCTCAAATGTTGGAAATCGCAATACATCAACTTATTATTATTGAATAGAGTTGAAGACATTATATCAAAAGGAGAAATTGCTGACTAAGTGTGTACATAAGCCATGTCAATCGATTTGGTTGTCTGGAATGCAAATGTCCGCCACATTTCAGTTATATCACGCGAAACCTGACCTTCTCGAACCCGACATTTACCAACATTTTTCCTTGGAAACTGGCTACCTTGCAATATAGGCTGCCGAAAATGGATCCAACCGCATCCTTCAACTATGGATTGATATGAAGCATTTTAGTTATAACGATGAAATTTGTATGTGTATCCTGACCATTAAGTATTAAGACTCTGGTAAGACTGTGAACAGTGTATTTACAGGTTCGTTTGGGTCTTCACTGTTTGCGGAGGAAGTTGACTCATGTTTGCATTTCACAGCTAATGATTTGGTGTTGTTTTTTAATTTTTACCTGATGTCATGTGTTCATTTCACTTATTCCAGATACAAAATCTACCAGATTATCTACGATTTGTTGCTAGAAAATCTAAAGCCGGTTTCGATAAAGTTCACGATGAGCTTACAAAGATCTACTCCACAGAAAAGAAACTGCAGCGACAGAAAACGTCCACGGATTCTGAAGTGCCACTAGCATCCCCATCTCGCGAGACAAAAGCAAGGACCACTACTATAGATATAAGAAGTGCTAACAAACCTGTGCAAAGAACAAGCAACAGATTGAGTTTAAGAAAACAATGGACCAGAGGCGTCAAAGCCAACACTATGTGGTTGTCTACTGGAAGCAACATACCGGAAGAGGGAACATTTATAAGTTATATCAGCGAAGAAATTGAAAGCAATTCTGAACAATCAAGACGTAAGATAAGCGTTGAACAACTAAAAGAGGAATTGAAACCAAGAAGCCATAGTTCAGAAGAAGACACGTCAACCGTCCATAAACTTGAATCTAACTTTAAATCTCTCTCGGCTAATCAAGTAAGAAAGGATAAATCCGTGTTCACCTTTGATACACTTCGTGCCTCGCGATCATTCGAAGCTTTGTCAGACCAGGGTGACGAACAGTGCCATGATTATATGAACATTAAAGATTACAGACACCATCAACAAAATACTGGAAAAACCAATGCCAAGTCTTATGACGACTATGATGTTCCGAAGGCATCTCAAAAATCCCCTGTCAAAACAAGAAATGAAATTAAAGCGAAACCCCAAACAAGAAATAAGGTAAATGATAAACCTGACAATGTTCCATCAACATGTGGAAAATCCACGGATAGAATGTATGTGAATGAGTCAAATCACGATGGAACACTAAATGACGACGATTATTTACAAATGGACGATGTAAAAACATTAGTGAGTGAAAAGTGTAAACTTGAAAAAGAACAAATAGTCAGAGAAGAGCATACGAGTGATATGCCCTCAGACGGTTTGGGAGATTCTTGTGATTACGTTCTTCCTGATACCTGTAAACCCAACCACGCATTTGAAAAGCAATCTCTTTATACACAGCTAAAACACAATCAAGGGGAAGAAGACGATTATTTACAAATGGACGATGTAAAAACATTAGTAAGTGAAAAGGATAAACTTGAAGAAGAACATATAATCAGAGAAGAGCACTCGAGTGATATGCCCTCAGACGGTTTGGGAGATTCTAGCGATTACGTTCTCCCTGATACCTGTAAACCCGACCACGCATTTGAAAAACAATCTCTTTATACACAGCTAAAACAAAACCAAGGGGATAACGTCTATGCAACTGTCAACAAAAAGACCCATGAAGAAAATAATAGGGAAAGGAATGACGACATTTACGCCAACTCTTCCTCGGTTCTCTACGATGATTTCGACAACCTAACAGAAAACGATGTTCTCCCAGAGGACAGTGACAGAGTGTATGACTTTCTCCCTTCGCCTAAACCAGTAAAAAGAAGTAATAATGCTACTAAACTAATGCACTCAAGTGACGATTCAAATAGACATGTAAAGGATTTCTACGAATTTTCCTTACCGGAATTAGTGGAATGCTTAAACGCATGCGCGTTACCACGTTTAGCCTCGATTTGTGAAGACGAACATCTAGACGGGCATTTTTTCGAGAATTTTGACGAGAGTGACCTGATCAAGGAACCATTTTCACTAAACTGGTTTCATATTGCCAAACTGAGGCGCGTTATATCAGGATGGCGACCTAAACGGTGAAATACTTACATTACATTAGGTTATAATAATAGCATCTTTACTGCTTGATCCTCAACCGATGTTTTTCATTTCTTTGCAAAACGTATTTCAGCTCTGCTCTTGGAAAATCAGCCCAACTTATGAGAAGTGTTAAGAAAAAAACATCTGCATTCCTTTACATGTAGTCACTTCTGGCCAAAATGCCACCAACAGAACATAGCCAAATTAAATAAATATAATTCAGATGAATTTGGTGGAATACAAAAAAAAATCTTAAGTGAGATCAACTATTCACGATTTTAAGTTAATTAATTGTTGTTTGAATCTGGGCGATATTAGACAAAGTTTGCCAGAAGTATCTTGAAAACTTAAGTGACTAATTAGCCAGATATGCAGTCAGATAAAAGTGTGCGGATACGCTGGTAAGTCTAGCTATGTACTGCTCTAAGCGGACTTAAGGATGGGGCTGTTGAAGCAGAGCTATCTTATAGTTTTCAAGACTTTTGTATTTATTTCACAGACATCTTTTTGATTTGTAATTTATCTGATAATAGGTTCACCAGGTTAACATAAGAGCCGTTCCACGAGAAAACCAACATTATGGACTCTGCGTAATGTATCGACCAGATCAGCCTGCGCAATCCGCGCAGGCTAATCCGGGCCGACACAATCCGTCTCAGTGGGATAAGGGTATAGACTAACGAGTCATGAAACAGAAAATCCACAGGAGTCGAAAAATGTCTGTCCGGGTTAACCTGCGCGGCATGCTTAGGCTGATCCTGGTCGATACTGTACGCAGAATCCACAATGTTGGTTTTCTCGCGGAACGGCTCATAAGGTTACCAAGTGCATAGTTTAACGATGATTAAGGATGTTTGTTATATCCCGTGTAAAATCGACTGTACCATGAAAAATACAAAGTCAGTTCACTGTACATTTAAATAAATCATGACCTTGCTTTGTATTCATTGGTCGAACATTAAACGGACATTATTTACGATAAAGCTAATAATACAAAATGTGTCTCGATGCATGTAACGCCTAGCGTAAAGGCGCTAAGTAATGTCAAAACTAATAGTTTGGAAACAATTGAATCGGGTGAGTCTCGTTGCCTTAGTCGGTAACGTTACGGACTCTCAACTAAGGGGGTCGTGACTTCGAAGCCCGGTGTCAATATATTCCCCATGATTCTTAAAGCCTCTGCGACAAACATCTTTCGTTGGATTCTATCGTTATTGCCATTGATTTCACAACCTCTGAATACGTGTTTTCGAGTGACGTGACTTATAATTGAGCATATATCGCTGATAAATGTCCGTTCTCCTTTGATGTTATTGTGTGAAAAACCAATCCTTATATAGTATTTATCAGTTAAGAATAGTCTGTTAAACCTTTCCCACTTGCAAACGCATTTCGACGCATCTGCAGCAGACGACTTTTGAAAACAATATGGCAAATGGAGAAATTGCTCATAATGATCAATTTTTCCATTTGCCACAATGTGTTCAACTCTATTCAATAACTATATCATTATTTGAAGTGATTTCCATGCTTTCGACTAGCTGTATTTAAAGTCGTCTGCTGCAGATTTCCTGTATATGCAGGAGGGTTAATTCGAAAACAGAGGCTTTGAAACTCTTCTCCAGTAAATGTGAAGTGATATTCTAGATTTCACGTTCGGCATCAGTTTATTAAAACATGTTGAGATGTTAACATGTAATATAGTACTAAAAAACTCAGAAATTCATATAACAGCATTTTTTTAAAAAGGTGGACACAGTTTGCTTGACAATGCTCCCCTGGCACGAGAATATGTGGTCTACTAAGAGAGCCAACTCATTTGCATTTCGAAAGTAAGGCAAATCCGGAATTTTTAAATCATAATGTCATTTGTTGTTATTGTTCTATACTATCATATTACAGTGAATAAACGGTTATACAAATTACATATTGTCTGTTTAACCCTTTCCTATATAAACAACTGTAAATGGAGACTTAAAAACGTATATGCAAACATATGAAAGTTTAATTATTGAAAACAGTTGAAGATATGAGCCACAATGCTTTCATCAGTTTAATTGTCTTCTGAATATGCCTTAAAAAGGGTAGGCGTGTCAGAGAGGGCTAAAATCCAGAACATTAAAGATAATCTTACAACACAGAAAATGTATTAGGTAAGTACCATAAACTGTTCACTTCGCAGCATTATTTGGACATTCAGATGGTACTCAAAAGACAACATTACAAATAACTTGTAATACCAGTTACCTGGTATGAGCCGTTCTACAAGAAAACCTACAGTAAGGACTCTGCGTAATTCATCGACCCAGATCAGCCTGTGCAGTCCGCGCAATCTAATCCGGGCCGAAACATTACGTCTAAGGGGGATAGAGGTATAGATAAATGATTCTGAACCAGAAAATCCACAGTAAGTAATTGTATTATTATTGGATAGAGTTGAAAAATCTCTGTGGCAAAAGGAGAAGTAACTTATAATAAGCAATTTCTCCTTTTCCCATAATTTTTTTTTTTTTAAATCGTCTGCTGCAAGTGAATAAAATGCGTCATCAAGTGGAAAAGGATTAAAACTAAACGCATATCCTGGTAAATGTAACTAATTGTTAACTGTATTTTATACCGATGTTACTTGAATGTAGATCTTTTCCGATGTGTCTTCTCTTTCAAGATATGTTCAATAGTCGTCTGCTGCAGAGTCGTCAAACGACACATACAATCAGAGACATATTAGCATATATGTGCTTATATGTCTCTGATACAAGTTGTACGGAAACATGATGAAGTAGAGTAATATTTTGAGATCATTCACTTCTCGCCATTACAAGGATATATCATTCGTTAACCCTTTACGGCATGTAGATGCTTCCTGACGCCTTTACAGCAGACGACTTTTGAAAACATTGTAACAAAAAAGGAGACATTGCGTTAAGCGAGCAATTTCTCCTTTTGTCACAATATTTTAATGTTTTCAGGTAATTATACTTTTATTTATAGATATTTTCCATCGTATTACCTACATGTTTTCAAAGTCGTCTGCAAATGTGTTGTGTGTGGGAAAGGGTTAAACATGTCTATGAAAAGCGGGAAAGGGCAAAACTAGTCACAAGTCGTTGGGTATATTAATATAAAGCTTTCCATCATAGGCGAACTATGTATCCGTGTTTTGCTAAAGCATACAGACGCAGACTATCTGCTCACATCTATTGTTTGAAAGAGCTGTCGTTACTCATTTCAATTTCAAATATGTTTTGCCTATATTATTTGAGTATTTTGGGGTAAATTGACATAATTTGGATACAGAGAAATCGTACGCAGAGAAGTGTTAGCACACTCGATCATTTCATACATGGACGAGCGGAAACTGTATACAGTATTTTACTTTTCCGTTCTTCACAGCCGGTTAAATTTAGGTCAAAGGGAAGTAAATCGGATCGGCTTGCCGGGCAGACAATTTTGTCGAGGGAATTTCAGATGAATATATAAGACTGAGGTTGGCTCCCATTGGACAATAATGATTTTGTTGAAAGTTGAAAGTGATTTTCATAAAGTTGAATAACCTCTGACTGATTTATAACCAAAATAGTGTTTGCTTTTAGCTATGTTGACACTCTAATAGCCATTTTCAGAACATGCTGTATTTTCTGAAATTGAAAGTAAAATTCAGTGCGGGATAAGGGTGACCTTTGATTTGACCTCCTAGCTCTGTCAAAAAACGGTGAACATGTGGGTTTGTTTTGCTTTTTTGGTAGTTAAGAATGAACTTTAGTTTGATATAGGAACATGTGTTAATTCATTTGCTAGTAACGAACCATAACCCATAACGCTATAATGGTCGCCTATGGAAAATGATTTACTTCCCTTTGACCTAAACAAACATTCGCAACGTTTAAAAAGTAATGAATGTATACAGTCAAGTCCCGCGTATTTAAAAAGCGTCACTTGTGATTCACAGCGCTTTGTGTACATTTCATGACGAGTTAAATAGGCATGTGTACAGCTTAACCCTTTCCCTCGTACGGCAATTCTGCAGCAGACGACTTTGAACGTATTTTGTCAAAAAATAGAAAATCTCCATAATTGAATGGATAACCTATGACAAAAAGTGGAAAACATTGTGGCAAAAGGAGAAATTGCACGTTTTGTGCAATTTCTTCTCTTGTCGCTACGTTTTCAAAAGGCCGTCTGCTGCAGAGGCGTCAGAAAGCGTCTATATGAGGGAAAGGGTTATTGGGTTCCCATGAACAAAAATAGGATAATAAATCATAACTATTTATAAATATAGACAATATACTATTTATAGATTATTAACATTTCAAAACGAGGGATAATTGATTTCGTTATACATGTAACTCAGTCGTAACTTTAAACCGTGAAGAGATGACAACAACAATGGAAAGAAAGGTAACGTTTCCTCTCATATTTCTTGATGTTCATTGTATAACTTTAATGTAGAAATTACCGAAGTATCTGAGAGAAAAAGCTATAAACATGCCTATTTCACTCGTTGTGAAATGTACACAAAATGCTGTGAATCACAAGAGACGCTTTTTAAATACGCGGGTTGACTGTTTAAATTCATTAACACATTGTATATGCAGATCATACTGTACATGTATGTATACGCGCAGTCTGATCTGGTCATGCACTGTAAGTCATTTAACCCTTTTCCCAGACATAGACGCTTTTTGACGCATGTATAGCAGATATTTGAAAACGTTGTGACAAAAGGAGAAATTGCTCATAATAAACAATTTCTACTTATGCCACAATCATCAACTCTTTTCAATTATTGTCCTTTCAGTTCGAAATAAAATCCATGTTTCCGCTTAGATGTTTTCAAATTCGTCTGCTGCCGTTTTGTTGTATGTGGGAAAGGGTTAAATACAGTTAAAGAAGATTTAAATACTATTCTGGTACACTGTGTAGGTTTGGATCAGACTGTATAGATTCACAACTCTGATATTACAGCTAAGTCTCCTTTTATCACAAACATTCTCTTTCATTGAAACTAAACCGTTTCAGTTCGATTTTATTATTAGATTCTTCTTCTTACAACATGCAAGTAAGAAAAATAACTTAGACTTGATAATATTCTTACAAAAGAAGAGATTTGCTATTGTTTAACATCTTCACTGTTTCCCACAATGTTTAGAGTATGATTAATACATGGACCATATAATCGTCTTTGAAAGTCGACTCTGAATAGCCCCTGTAGTGTTGAAATTGTTGAAGAGCTTATAATATATTTAACCCTTTCCCACATGCAGACACATTTTGACGCAAAAGCAGCAGACGACGTTTGAAAACATCGTGGCCAAAGGTGAAATTGCTCATGATGAGTAATTTCTCCTTTGGCCACAATGTTTTCAGCTTTATTTAACAATTAAGCGATCTTTTATGTAGATTTTTCAGGTTTTTTGTTACTATGTTTTCATAGTCGTCTGCTGCAGATTTGCTGTGTGTGGGAAAGGGTTAAAACTACCCAGCTACAATCAATCTCGTGTTTCTTCACGACAATTGAATATATATATATAGTATACGATGTGTCATGTCATATAAATGGATTGTTTCCCCCAAATTACTCGTAATCGTTTATGTGGTTTACCTAATACACAATCTCTTTTGTCTAGTTTCTACTTAACCCTCGACTAAGGCAACTGAAAAAGATTTTCACTCAAAATACATTCCAAATAAAGATTGAAAGATGGTTTTAAGCCTTGTTGCTAAACATCAGTTTCGTGATATTAGAATTAGGTGGTATGTAGTCGACTGTTTAAGTGTTATTTTTGTGCACTGAAGTTAACAAAGGATAGGTATGTCTCAGTCCCAGCTACGTCACACAAAACCCGACCTTTGTTAGCAGTGAAGATCCATCTAAACAGCGCCTCCTCGAAGTCGGATCATGATCATTCATGGTTTGTCCTTTGATGTGATTTTCAGTAATGAACATGTACATATCAGTTACTGTTGTTGTTATTTTTTTGATACAGTGGGTTATTGTTGTTTTTTTGTTACAGATATTATTGTTGTTTTTGAGTGTTGGTGGGGTTGTTCAACCATTTCCCTCATACAGACGCTTTCTGATTCCTCTGCAGAAGATGACTTTTGAAAACATTTTGACAAAAGTAGAAATTGATCATAATGAAGAGAAATCAAAATGCGTTTACATGTGGGAAAAGGTTCGATCCATCCCTAGCTAAATCAGATAGGAAAACGATCCTGAAGTAAATAACATTTTTCATTTTCCCACATTACAAACATGTGACGAGAAGAAAAAGACGGACAACTTAGAGTTCGCATGGTATGTGTCCTTATAAGTTTAGATAAAGATCGTCATGCGCATATCGTTAACAAAAGATTCTTAAACCGTGCCCTTTCCCAAATTCAACAAGTCGGCAGCAGACGAACTTGAATGTGCCAATGCAAAACAAAATATCGAGGGCTTGGCGTGAAACGGTTGTAACTAAAATTGGTATTTTTTTACCAAGGTTAATCACCTGGCCATAATGTCTCTATAAACGTTAAATATTTTTTTCTTGGTAAACAATGGAAATTTAGGTGCCATTGCTCGTTCTGAGCAATGGCACCTAAATTTGCATTGTTTACAAAGGGGTCAAAATTGTGCCTAAAACAGGGTTTTCAAAATAGGTTTTTAGTTACAACCGTTTCACGCCAAGCCTGTATAATTGAAAGTGTTATTATTGAATAGAGCTAAAAACAGTGAGTCAAAAGGAGACATTGGTCACAGTTTCTTCTTTCGCCTCAATGTATTAAAGGTCGTTTGTTGCAGAGGCATACACATGCGTTTGTAAGTGGGAAAAGGTTAAAGTTCATAGCATAAACCCCTGAAAAGTACAAATGCGGATCTTTCTGTGAATGTAAAATATGCAATACGTGAACTGACTGAACCTGTCACACTCAAAGTGTAAGAGATAATTATGTACGTCATCAAATTTGTGCTAATAAATCTCGTTTGAGTCATATTAAAATGAGCCCGTCCGTGGGAAAAGGTACCGGTTGGCATTTTCTTAACTGTGCAAGTTCAGTATACACACAGTATCATTATTTAATTGATTTGAAAACATTGTGGCAAAATGAGATATTGCTCATATTGAGCGTATCTTCTTGTGTCACACTGCGTTCAAACGTTGTCTGCTGCAATCAAATTGCGTCTGCTGAAAATCAAAATGCGTCTGCTAGTTGGAAACCGAAAAGGTTTATACCTAGCCATATTGTATGGACTATAATAGCAAATTACTAAAGTACATTGTACCACCTTTAATTGCAGACCTCGAAGGGTCGGTTATCGCGAGGCTCCTTTCATCTCTTAGCTAAGCTATTTATAGAACAAGTGGGATTTTCCCGTTCGGAACTTGGGTTAAATGAATTAGAAGTAATCCAATGAGTCATGTTGGTCGAAAGGGGGTTTGTCACATCTCCGTTCCGGCACATGTAAAAAAGTGACCCCATTCACCAACAAAAGGAGATCAGTAAAATATTACGGTTGGGAACATGTTCTTGCGGCACGGTAGTCATTTTATTACATAACCAAACGCGAGAGGGTCGATATATTATGATTTACCAGTACTGCTGCTCCGTTTATTATCCGGGGTAATTTACCAGTACTGCTGCTCCGTTTATTATCCGAGGTAATTTACCAGTACTGCTGCTCCGTGTATTATCCGAGGTAATTTACCAGTACTGCTGCTCCGTGTATTATCCGAGGTAATTTACCAGTACTGCTGCTCCGTTTATTATCCGAGGTAATTTACCAGTACTGCTGCTCCGTTTATTATCCGAGGTAATTTACCAGTACTGCTGCTCCGTTTATTATCCGAGGTAATTTACCAGTACTGCTGCTCCGTTTATTATCCGAGGTAATTTACCAGTACTGCTGCTCCGTTTATTATCCGAGGTAATTTACCAGTAATGCTGCTCTGTTTATTTCCTGGGTAATTTACCAGTACTGCTGCTCCGTCTATGATCCGAGGTAATTTACCAGTACTGCTGCTCCGTGTATTATCCGAGGTAATTTACCAGTACTGCTGCTCCGTGTATTATCCGAGGTAATTTACCAGTACTGCTGCTCCGTGTATTATCCGAGGTAATTTACCAGTACTGCTGCTCCGTGTATTATCCGAGGTAATTTACCAGTACTGCTGCTCCGTGTATTATCCGAGGTAATTCACCAGTACTGCTGCTCCGTTTATTTCCTGGGTAATTTACCAATATTGCTGCTCCGTTTATTATGTCACTAGCGATTCAGTCGTATTTTTAACCCCGCCACTCTGAACGCCAAGGAGGTAAAGCCATTACTACCATTTTTAAAGAATTTGATATGACCTAGTCGGAGATCGAATCCCGCGACCTCCGCAACCGGGGTTGACGCGGTGAAAATCCGACCAGGCTCCAATTCACCTAGCGATAATTAGCGTTAAGTAATACTTAAATACTTAAGAGCATATTTCATCATTGTTTGGTTACATAATAAAAATGCCAAAAGATATCGTTTCTTATAACAGGTATTGTTAGTTAGAAAGGTAACTACTTGGGTCAACTTAGTCATTTACTTAAATACATTTTACCATTCATGCTTTAAAAAATATAAGAGAAACAATTATGCTATTAAGTATTACTTAGCTGTAAGTAAGGTTGGTTGAATTCGGCCATTGGCATCAGTTAACCCTTTCCCACATACAGCATATCTGCAGCAGACGACTTTGAAGATGTCTACTAAAAAATATGGAAAATCTCTATAATTGTAGGTTTAATTACTGAAACAAGTTGAAAACATTGTGGCAAAAGGAGAAATTGCTCGTTTTGAGAAATTTCTCCTTTTGTCACGATGTTTTAAAAACAGTCTGCATTTGCGTTTACTTACTTAGGCTATCATTCTAGTTGTTTTTTACACATATTTGTCTATATAATCATACCCACTTATTTCAACCCCCTCCTCTCTTTTCTTACCATCTTTTTGTCAGTATAGACTAAAGTTTGATATGTTTGTACGAGTGCATTATTGCGTGTTCCCTTTGTACGAGTATATGTATGCGTATGTATGTATATAAGTGCATGTTAAATCTTTCAGCGCCAAAGGCAATATTGATGTTTTTGCAAACAATACTGATTCAGGTGAGCCAGCTCGTGACGAGCTGTCTCACCTGAAATCAGCATAGTTTGCGTTTTACTCATCAAAATAGTCCAAACGTTTGTTACATGAGAAATGAAGACAACCAATTTTGAACATAGAAGAGTCTACTTTAAACAATTCGGCGCTGAAAGGGTTAAATGAACGGACAGTGTGTAGGTGTGTGCAAGTGTTAAAGCCATGTAGTTTGGTTGATCTTTTGTTACAAATCTGTTGTTATGTTATCCTCATATCACAAAATGTAAATGTTCTGAAATGTTGCGTCTGGGTTCTGGGGGAATTTGGCTAATACACAGGCTCGTCTGAGCCTTCACAGTATGATGATGTAATAAGACTGAACTCGCTAGACAAAGCTGATTTCTATGAAAACTGACACCGTTATGTATTCAAGCAGTAGGCAGTAGGCGACAGTTGAATTTAAACGGACAATATCCGTATCATGTCGATTTAAACACATGTTCAGTGTTCCCTGGTCGAAGTCGAAGTCCATTGTGTCTGCACAAGACTGCATTCGAAGACAATTAGAAAATTGGAAAAATAATTCTATTCCGCAGTTGCTGTCACTTTTGAACAGTTTACTATATATACCATGTTAGATGATACTGATACTCAGGAAGTACTTGTCTTGACAGCCGCTTATTGACAGCCGCTTATCAGGAACCCTATTCGTTTCCCAAGGGCGACCAAGATTATTTAAAATAAACTTTCAACAAAATCATTATTGCTCTAAGTTAGATAATTGTCTTAATTGACAAAATGTCCTGCCCGGCAAGCCGATACGAGTTGCTTCCCTTTGACCTAAATTACAAGCTTTTACTAGTTTTTCGCCGAGCACTATCGGCTCATTATATAACATTCACACTCTCTAATCTTCCATGAAAGTGAGAGTAAAGAACGACAACTCTGCGAAGGAGAATGTCGATGTAGTTGGACAATCTGACGTTGGTTTTTCGTATCGTATAACAATCTTTGTTCTCTTTTTTTTCAAGGATGGCCTTGGTATTAAACCCAAAATGCCCTATAATTTCTCGTGGGTGATCGATGGCACCCTTGCAGCGATGGGCTTTCCAAGTAAAGATTCGAACATCGCCTTCCTGATCGAGAACGGCATAACACGACTTATAACCCTTATGGCACACTGGAAACCGGATGTCGGAAACTTTCCTGGTAAGTATATACAACAAATATATCTGTTTACGCTGTGAAAAAGAATAACTTCCATACAATAGAACATAAATATAAATGAGGAGTTTCTGGCGATGTGGGGTCTTCTTTTTACGGGAAAATTATCTCTGTGTAAATTAAGATTCGGATGAGACCCATAC